>OY757245.1:19682063-20030145 GCA_963583935.1 Diaperis boleti | reverse complement strand
TGCCTAGACAGCGACGACAGTGTCTTATCCACAGACAAATGTCCCAGACCGTCGTGATGTGACGATAGCAATTGCCGGCGTACCTGCCGTGGAACAACCCACTTTAGTCCCAAGTCAGTCACCCTGTGAAGCCTGCAATCTTTGAGTTGGTACTCCTTCTGCATCTTTTGCTCTTCCACGCCGCTTGGAGGTCGTGACAATACTTCTAATAGATATTGGCATCTAACGTCTTGTTTTTGTGCTGCGAGGATCCAATCATCTTCATTAATGTTAATCTCAACATTTCCACTGGAGGGTCAACAGAATTCCTACTAAGTGCATCAACATGACTCATCTTGCACCCAGGTATTAAATCCCTCTTGGACAGAGTCGACCGCAGGGCATTGCAATCTATTACGACCTTAAAACAGGGTCCCAACAAATACACCCTGAAACATTTCAGAGAGCAAACAACAGCGAGAGCTTCCAGCTTGTACGAATGGTATCTCTGCTCTTCCTTCGTGGTCTGCCTACTAAAGAACATGACGGGACGTAACGAACCATCATTTTGGCGTTGCATTGGAATGCCTCCAACTCCAACCTTAGAAGGATCCGTGGGTAACTCAGTGTCCATTTGTCGGTCATAAATAGCAAGAATTGGTCTCTCAGTCAGAAGGGTTTTCAGTTCCCGAAATGCTGTTTCTTCTGGTTCTCCGCAAACAAAATCGACACCCTTGCGCAACAATGCAGTCAGGCACGAAGCGATGACGGAGAGCCCTGTGACAAATTTCTGAAAGTACCCAGCAAGCCCGAGAAATTGTCTCAATTTATGCACATCAGTAGGTTGAGGAAATTCAGCGACCGCCCGCGTCTTTCGTTTCCCAGGTTGGATGCCATTTGCACAAATTTCATGACCCAGATAATCAATCTCTTTTTGGAAGAAACAACATTTGCTTAGCTTTAACGTCAGCCCAGCTTGACGTAACAGCTCAAGGACATACCTCAAGACACCTAGACCACTTTGGAAATCAGAAGAGGGCAAAACAATATCATCCATATAAGTAAGTGCAGTATGAAACCGCAGAGGTCCTAAAACCTTGTTCATAGTCCTCTGGAACACTGCCGGTGCGTTGGCCAACCCAAAAGGCATACGCATGTACTCATAGTGCCCGTCAGGGGTCTTGCTAATAGAATCAGCAGCCATGGGTATCTGATAATATCCGCTTGACAAGTCCAGTGACGTAAAGAATTGAGCATCTTTTAGTTTGTCCATGTGGTCATCCACTCGTGGCAAAGGAAAACGGTCTTTGATAGTTTTGGCGTTCAATTGTCGGTAGTCAACACACATCCGATGAGTGCCATCTTTCTTCCTGACAAGTACGATTGGGCTCAAATATGGCGAGTCTGACTCACGTATTATTCCACAGGTTAATAAATCATCGATGATGTCTCGTACTACATTACGCTCTGAATAAGATAACCGATAAGGCCTATATACCACCGGCCTCTCATCCGCCAGATTATCTGCATTTCAGACAGAGTTGTTGAGCCTAGCTCTCGATGGTTCTGCGCAAAACAGTCGCGAAATACATTGAGAAGGGACAGGAGTTGTTTTGATTCCGAAGCTGTCAAAGTCCCGCTAACTTGTTTAAGTAAATCAGATTCTATGAATGCCTCTAACTCGGAAGGACTCGAGGTTTCCCAAGTGTTCTTATTTGCCCCTTTTTATACAAAATATCATATCCTGATAAATTCAGGACAGGCACAACCCCATAAAGAGAACTCACCACACAGTTCCCGATCATGTGCTCGCGCCCAGCGACCAACCTCGTACTGGATTGAACAAAAGGGGGACCGCCTGCATCGGACATCACATTGACGTGGGCAATTAACTTAGCAGGGATCACCGTAGCCTCAGCAGCCCACAAAGGAACTTTCTTCACTGGAAGTTTGTTCAAGCAGCCTTGAATTTCAGTGCTACTGCCATCAATGACCCGCATAACACCATCCTTTGCCACCAGGTTGTTATGATTTTTATTTAAAAAGCTACGCCCGACAATCACTGGAACATTCTGAGCGTCATCTTCCACAACCAGAGCCCTGACGTCTCCTTCAACCATGTCAACAGCTAAGTGAAGATCCACTTCCCCATATACAATACTTTTGTGCTTCCATTGCCATAACCATGGATAAACTGCAGTTTTGGGGTCCAGGTAAGTCCTAACTGATTCGTCGCCTGTCGTGTTATCAGTACAGCTCCAGCCCCAGGGTCCACAAAACGCGCAATGTTTGGCCGTGTAGAAATTCCCGCCGAAACGGTGGAAGGAGCGCCACCGTCGTAAAAAGAACGAAGAGAAGAACGATGGCGACCGGCGTAGTTAACGAATGTATTTGAGTGTATTTGTGTTTCTTGTTTTAACTCAGAATTAAAGCTTTATTTTTTAACTTGTTTAACGTATTAATAACGAACATTTTCCACATGGTGCCGAAACCCGGGAGGTGAATGTGTGTTCTCTAACGTAAAGATTCGGGACGGTCGTAAAAATCACAGTGCGTTTCAATACCGCAACAATGGAACGTGCTACGAGGAAAACGTGTCGGGCGCAGGTTACTAAACTTTTAAATCTCGCAAGAGAGAAAATGAAAATCGTCGACGAAGAAATTAGTGAATTCATCGTGATTCAAGATCGAATTTCGAAGGCGAATGAAGCATTGTTGATCGCAAACGAAAAAGTGATACCTTTGGTGCAAGAAAGCGAGTTCGAAGAAGAATCCGAAAGGGTGATGGAGTATGCAGACCAAGTAAACGAAGTATTGTCGAGGTTACGAATCCGGATTCACGAATTGTCAGCAAATAACGAAAGGAGCGATGAAAGCGCAGAAGACAGTGCTTCGCAGGTTGGTTCAAGACAGACGACGCGAAACCCTGCTTGCAACGAAATTTCAGGTAGGAGTAATGTTAAGTTGCATAAACTCGAGCTCCGCAAATTCAAGGGAGAGTTATCTGAATGGTCTCTATTTTGGGAGCAATTTCGAACTGCAGTGCATGAAAATGATGCGTTGGATGCAGTCGCTAAATTCAATTATTTGGAACAGTCCCTTCTAGGAAAAGCAGCTGTTACCATCAGCGGTCTAACGCCTTCCGCGAAATCGTACGACGACGCTATCCAACTATTCAAACATGAGTACGGAAATGAACAACGCATAATCGACCATTACGTACAAAAGCTGCTGTCATTAACTCCGGTCAGGAATAAGTTTGATATCGCCGGATTACGTACGCTTTACAATATGGTCACCATTATTACTAGAAGTTTGTCTACGCTTGGGGTTGACGCGAAAGAATACGGAATGATGGTTAAATCAGTCATTCTAAATTGTATGCCGTACGCGATGAAAACTGAGTACCATAAACAACACGCAACGGATGTCAACGATCCTAACACAAATTTGAACAGCGCTTCTCAAATTGAATCGTTGTTGAATTACTTAAAATTAGAAGTAGAATCGAACGAG
The DNA here is from genome assembly GCA_963583935.1 of Diaperis boleti. Classification (NCBI taxonomy): domain Eukaryota; kingdom Metazoa; phylum Arthropoda; class Insecta; order Coleoptera; family Tenebrionidae; genus Diaperis; species Diaperis boleti. Next base: position 20,026,650 of record OY757245.1, on the reverse strand, counting down.
ATCGCACAAACGCCAAATAAAACTCAAGACCATTCGGGGTCAAATAAAGACGACAAACGCAACCGATATGATTCAAAGAAATCTACCGAAAAGGATTTTCGGAAAAGTTATACAGCGGCCGGTCTTTTAACTTCCGTAGCCGACTGCTTGTTCTGTAAATCGAAAAATCATCTTACTGAGAATTGCGATGACGATAGCATCAAACTCGAAAGGAAAAAGGAAATTCTTAAGAAGGAGAAACGATGTTTTCGCTGTACGAAGCCTAATCACAGTTCCAAGTTCTGCAAAACCAAAGTCACTTGTTCTAAATGCAATTACCGCCACATAACCTCTATGTGCGATCTCAATTTTAGAGTGCAAGAGGGTAATAAGAAGGTCGTTACGGTCTCCAGTTTGTTTACGAAAAATAGGGATGGTAACGAGCATATTTTTTTACAAACTGCTAAAGCATACATTTCCGCGACAAACAACAATTCGAACCATAATGTCCTTGTTCGTTTGATTATTGATGGAGGTTCCCAACTATCGTACATAAAAGAAAGCGTGTCACGTCAGCTGAACCTGAAGGTCTTAGGAATACGAAGATTATCAGTAATGCCATTTGGGAGTAAGGAAAAAACGGCGCCAAGGTCATACAACAAGGTGGAATTTAAAATTGCATCTCAGTACAACAACGAATCGATGACGCTTACTGCCATTGAAGTACCTGAGATTTGTTTCGACTCGTTCCAAACCGCTCAACCGGATATTTCAGCGATAAAGAACTTAAACATGGTCGATGTTTCTGTTGATAACGTACCATTAATGGACGGAATCGGCTTGTTGTTGGGTGCTGACTACTACTGGAAAATTGTGACCGGCGAACTTATACGATTGTCCGATGAACTGGTAGCAGTGAATACAAGGTTAGGGTGGACACTGCAAGGGCCCTACAGTAACGAACAATCGGATACAAACTTGGTGTCTACTTTGAACGTTTCATATCAAGAAGCTAACGATGATACCCTGAATCGAATGTGGGATCTTGAAACTATCGGCATCAATGACAAGGATGTGCAAACTGAATCAACAAAATCATTTATGGAGGATCAAGTGTCGATTAAGGATGGACGCTTCGAAACACCGCTTCCTTGGAAGAAAACGTGCAAAATCGACAACAATTATTATGGCTCATTATCGCGAATGAAATCTTTAACGCGTAAATTGATAAAGGACTTGCGACTAATTGAGTACGATGCAGCCGTACGTGAATTGTTGGATTCTGGATTCGCCGAAAGAGTAACCCTCGATTCGATTTCCGAAAAAATATATTATATGCCTCATAGACCTGTATTTCGCGAAGACAAAACGACGACAAAGGTACGCGTCGTATTCGATGCATCCGCTCACGCTCCTGGCCTACCGTCTCTGAACGAACTGTTACACGTGGGTGAGAATTTGGGAAAGGACTTGATGAAGGTCTTGATCAACTTCCGTGTTGGAATCATCGGAATTACAGCCGATATAGAAAAGGCTTTCCTGCAGATTCTTTTGTGTGTTGGCGATCGCGATTGCCACCGGTTTCTTTGGTATCAAGATCCAATAACGGACATGAATAGTCTACCACCGCTGCAGAAATATCGAATGACCAGAGTTACGTTTGGAGTATCCAGCAGTCCATTTCTACTGGCGGTCACCTTGCAGAAACTCTTTGCGATGCAATCGATCATCTTTCCAGAGACGTCTGCACTACTGATGGATTCCTTTTACGTCGATGATTTGATACTGGCAGTTAATTCGGTCGAAGATGCAACAACATTGCATGACGAAGCCAAGAAGATACTGATGGGGGCAAAAATGAACTTACGGAAGTGGCAGACTAACCATCCGCAATTTAAGAACTATCTTAAAGAAAAGGAAGTTGAATCTCAGCCCATGGAGTCAAAAGTGTTGGGTTTGTGTTGGGACACGATGGACGATCAGCTTCCCGTTGATTTATCATCTGTAATCGGGTTTGTCAAAGGAATTTCGGGCTGCACCAAACGTTCTGTGCTACAAGCGATAGGTCGAATTTACGACCCCTTATTTGTACTCGCACCCTTTACAATCAAGGCAAAGATTCTGTTACAGAATATCTGGAAGGCCAAGCCGGACTGGGATACCTTGCTGTCATCCGAGTTCCACGTGCAATGGATGCGATGGTGCAACGATTTGGACAGGCTAAGTAATTACAGCATCCCTAGAAATGTGCTGACGGAGTTGAAAGGTGAGCTTGAATTGCACATATTTGCTGATGCTAGTCAGATGGCTTACGGAGCCGTAGCTTACGTGCGATCAATTTCGGAAAACGGAGTAAGTGTCCGATTTCTGATGGCAAAAAATCGGGTCGCGCCTATCAAGGCCAACAACTCGAGTGAACTAACTTTACCGAAACTCGAGTTAACCGCTGCTTTGTGTGCTTCGCGTTTAAAGCATTACATATCTACGAACATTAACTTAACGTGCGCGAATATAACGTTGTGGACGGATTCTCAAATAGCACTGTATTGGATTACCGGGAGTGCCGCGAAATGGAAGTCGTACGTCCATAATCGAGTTCTCGAGATCCAGGAACTGACTAACGATTGTTCGTGGAGACATTGCGACGGGAAAGTGAATCCAGCAGACTTGTTAACTGGCGGACTGCGCGCGGACCAGCTGTTGACGTCGGAATCGTGGTTAAACGGACCGAAGTTCTTGTCGAGTGACGACAGTGAGTGGCCTTCAGGAGAGCCATTGAAGACTGAATTTGAGAGTTCGGTGCTTCGCGTAGAAATCGGTTCTGTGTCTACCAAGAATAACCGCGAAGTGGAGCAGATATTTCCGTTAACAGACTACGAATCCTTGGAAAGGTGTTTACGCGTTACAGCTTATGTGCTTCGGGTTTTCCGCAAAGATAAGAGCTCGACAATCGTGATTTCCGCGCAAGAACTGCACGATGCCGAACAGTACTGGATTAAAATAACCCAGCAGGAGTTTTTTGCAAAAGAAGGTGAGTCCTTGAGGAAAAACAATTGTGTCGATGCGAGCTCATCCATAAGTAAGCTCACCCCTTTTTTGGACAGTGACGGGATCATTCGAATTAAGAGCCGTTTACAGGAATCCGAATTATCATACGAGACCGCTAACCCGATAGTTTTGCCAAGTGGATCGTCGTTCGTAGAAAAGCTGATTTGGAAAACTCATAACGACCGGTTTCACAGCGGTGTTAATTTGACTCTAGCCGAAGTTAGATTGAGATTTTGGATAATCCGCGGACGACAAACGATCAAAAAACAAATAGCCAAGTGCATCATATGTAAACGATTTCGATGCAAACCAGGAAAGGAAGTCTTCGCTCCCCTTCCCAGAGATAGAGTCTCTATGGCGACCCCGTTCCAGAAGACCGGTATAGATTTCACCGGCCCATTGTACGTCCTGGATGGACAGAACGGAAAACGAAAGACCTATTTGATGCTTCTAACGTGCGCTGCTACGCGAGCTGTACATCTAGAGCTTGTCCTGGATTTGTCTGCAGAAGGTTGCATTAGAGGTCTACGACGCTTTATCGCAAGAAGAGGAGTACCGAGCACTTTCTACTCTGATAACGCTAAAACGTTTAAAAGAGTGTCTCTTGAGTTGCGCAAACTTCAAGAAACACTAACCAATGAGGAGGTTCAGAATTTCTCGTCGAAACAGCGAATTTCCTGGAGATTCATTGTGGAAAGAGCAGCTTGGTGGGGCGGATTTTGGGAGAGATTAATAAAGAGTGTCAAGGACTGTCTCAAGTTTGCTTTAGGAAAACTATTGGTTAGTGTCGACGAGTTAAATACTGTTTTGACTGAAGTTGAGGCCACCGTAAATTCGCGGCCATTAACCTACCTCGATGACGACAAGGATAACTTGTCTGTTTTATCCCCATCGAGTTTCCTTTTGAGTAATCAACGCCGATGTGGTTTTCCGGAAGTCTTAGCAGGCCGAGATACCATTGTCCAGCAATGGAAGGAACGACAACGAATTTTGACAAAGTTTTGGAAGAAATGGTCAGCCGACTATCTTCAACAGTTGAGAACTGCCCATGTAAATTCGGGTAAACCGTCTGCGACCAAATTCAAGGTCGGCGATGTAGTCTTACTCTCCGATCAGAACGCGCCTCGTCTATCATGGAAGTTGGTCCGAGTTAACGAAGTCTTTCCTGGGAGAGATGGAAGAATTCGAGCATGCGAGATCAAGATGTCCAATGGTACTACATTAAGGCGACCAATTCAGTTGTTGTACCCGCTGGAGATCCACGATGAAGACGCAACCGCCGCCCGGGAAGGTGTAGAAATTCCCGCCGAAACGGTGGAAGGAGCGCCACCCTCTGGTCGTAAAAAGAACGAAGAGAAGAACGATGGCGACCGGCGTAGTTAACGAATGTATTTGAGTGTATTTGTGTTTCTTGTTTTAACTCAGAATTAAAGCTTTATTTTTTAACTTGTTTAACGTATTAATAACGAACATTTTCCACAGGCCGTTTACCTTCACATCTGAAAAATCCTGATTAAAATCGTTCGTTGCAGAAACGCTAGCTTGCGCCATCGACATTGCTTGTTCCGGCTTAGTGTTTTCCTTTGAGCCACTTCTCCACCGAGCGTCCTTGTAACCTGTCAACCCACATTTCGAGCATTTCTTGAAGCACGGAGATGCAATGTGCCCTCGCTTGTCGCAGACAAAACAACGCCGTGTACAATACGGTTGCGATCTAACACCTAATCGGCTTGAAACGGATGTTTTAGAACTCTTCTGTGAAACCGCAGAACTTTGAAACAGCGAGGTCTGAGAAGTAATGCCAACAGAACTATCTGACTTCAAAGTCGACAAATATTCTGCCCACAAGGCTTCAGGAGTGTGGTACCTAGCAGCACAAGCACCATTTTGTAAGGTCGGATCCCTGAACCCATCAATCAAACACAAGGCTCGCTTGCCGTTGATGTCACATGCATGTAAAAGATTTAATTTACCAAAGTAATATTGAGCCCAGCTCTCAGAATCTTCCTTACTACACTGTACAAAAGTTTTCAGAGTAGCAGCGAACTCATAATGATCGGGAAACGTCTTTTCAATTAACCGTTGTCAACCGTTCCATCCCAATTGATAAGTTGAGGAGTCAAGGTCATCATACCAGCTTTTAGCGATTCCTCTCAGCCGGCTAATCGTAGAATAAATGGTTGTTTGCTCATCCCAGCCGTGTACCATTGCAAGTTGGTCAATTTTCCGCAACCACTGTCTCGAGCTCATATCAGGTTCACCCCCAGTGAACTCTAGGATCAAATCGCTCCGAACCGAAGCAGAAACACTCCGAGATGGCCCAGCCTCTCCGGGAGTACTCACTTGTCGCCTAAGGTCCGTCAACGTTTGTTTTAGCCGGGCAATTCTCAGCGAATCCGCCGAAGCCTCCATCGACACCCCAGGTGCGATTTTCCGCCTCATCTGCAGCTCGCATCGGTATCAGTCCCAGATGACGACCACTTGGATTTTCGCGGACAACGACGTCGGCCCGTCACCAAAATGTTTATCAGAGACGTTATTGAGTATATCCCACCGCTGCACTATAAAATAAAATCACAGAGGACCCAGTCCTATAATAATTATCTTTATTCACACTCTATGAACATGGCACCACACCCTTCAAAAGACAAGTGACAGCGCGCCTAAATCCCAATGTCGCCAACCACAGATTAGTGGTTTCTGTTGCCAACTGTCATTGTGCCGTAACCTGGTGGCGCACTTCCTTGCCGTCATAAAATAATTGTTTACACATTGGTATTTAACTCATTATTCATTGCTTCCGATATCTAGCCGGTATTTTTCTTCTCTTCTCACCTACCTTGTGTTCTCTTACTATTTCTTCTTCACTCGAATACCTTCTACGCCGTCATTCATTCGAACAATGTGTCTTTACCATTCGAGTTGTTTTCTTTTTCTTATTATTTCAATTTTTAGGCAATCTTATTTTGTATTTCCTCCTCCAGTAAATATTTCTACTTCTCTGCTGGTGATTTGGCTTGGTGACATTTCTTCCCTAATCTTCTTTTGCATTTATCTCAGAGGAACTGGGAGGTTGATTAAGTTCTCTAGGTCAATTATATTTATTTTTTTATCGACTACTCTTGGTTGATTTTCCTTTTGTATCAACACGTCACTTAATCTAGTTGAGTGGTGAATGCATGTTCCAAGCTACTTCTACGTGCAGATAATAATTAGTTGTGATGTTGTTTGTTACAAATAAGTCGATGATATCAAGTGTCTTGTCGGACAGTAATTGGCTTCCTAGTATACACAATTTTCCACCTGCTTCTTATACATGCTTCTAACAATTTTTTTCCTTTGGTCGTTGTTAACCTTGATCCCCAGTGGGCATGTTTCGCATTGTAGTCTTGCGTCACTGCGACATGCGCCGCGGGTCTGCCCTTCCGCTAATACTTCGCGGTCACGGACATACAGGGTGACTGAAAATTATACCAACATTATAGGCGTTCACAGAGAACACTACGAGTGGGACAGGCCGAAGAAGAAATTTTGGAAATCGTTCAAAACAAACCGAACATCAGTACCAGAAGATTATCGTATCGAGTTATCATGTTCAAAAATTGCAAGCTTTGGGATCTGGAGATGCTCAACATCGTGTGGAATATTGTGAATAGTTCCTAAGAAAAAATCGTCAATTAATTTTCAAAGTCATTTTTTTTGAGTGCGCTACTTTTCACAGACAAAGGGTGTTTTACAAAAGAAGGTGTTGACTTTTGGAACATTTCATCTAGTAACAATAGTAACAATCATTGATGCAATGACAATTAATTTAAGTGAATATAATGTTTGGATAATTCATGACAAACGTTAATTTGAACTCTTGCATCTGGCGAGAGAGTTCCCAAAATTGCAAGTGCAGAAAAGTGAAGTTGTTGCAACATCTCACACACATAGTTTCTTTTTCATTCGACAAATTCAATTTCATTAACAAACCGAAAACTACGATGAATGACCCCCTTTAAATTTTATTAGGAATTCAAACACAGGTTCACAGATAATTTATAGTTTGAACGTCCTTCCAGATTATCAATAAATTTGGTATTTGAGTTGAGCAATACTGGTATCCGGATGAGCAATTAAAGTACAAGAACTTTCCCATCTCGCTTCACATTCCAAGTACCGCCCTAGCATAAAGGGGCGCGCAACCTAGTTGCACGAGGGGGTTAGTGTGGAACGCGTCATGTACATCAAATTTTTAAAAACAACCCAAAACCAAACCGCTCCACATCCAGGTTACCGCCCGGGCATGGGGCGCGCAACCAAATTTTGAGAGAGGGGTACAGTGTGGTGTTGTGTTTAACATCAAATGAAAGATAAACAACTACAAACATTGATTTTGTCGTTTTGGTTCACCAAAACTTTAACTGGTAAATTAAATTTCATTGAATTGAAAATTAAATGAAATTTGGATCGCTTTGAATATAAAATAAAAGGAAGCAAAACCGACGCCCGGTGTGAACCGCCATTTTGAAACTTCCCGAGACAACGCCCGGTGAAGATAGGGCAGTGGTTTCTCTACTCTTCGTAACATCTAACCACTGCCTCTTGAACCTGTTTAGACAAGCGGTTTCTTTGCTGTGAACTTATTTTAAAAGCAAAGTTCAAAATTTGGTATTTCTACACCCCCAGGGCAAATGAAATCCCAATTCGATGCCGCCGCCACCACCCCTCAAAGAAAAGGAAGAATCCCACCAATCAACTTGGTGGACTCGGCCCGATGGACAGCAATTTCCGCGGAAATGAGAAGCCACTCCAAAGCAAGATCGATCCCAAATGGAGGGTTCAGGGTGTACACAAACACCCCAGAATATTTTAGAAGTCTGATCCGACTACTAAAATCCCGCAACGTTAAGCACCACAGCTACACGTTGCCAGAAGTTCAGAAGGAGAGGCTGGCCATCCGTGGCATCCCCACAGGCATCTCCTTACCAGAGGTCATAGAAGACCTCAACGCCCAGGACATAGCGGGTGAGAAAGTCAGCTGCATGCACAGCAGAGGACAAAGGCTACCACTGGTGCTGGTAGAACTCGAAAGAAGCCAGAAAGAGACAATGCAGAACTCCGTGAGGGTGGAGATACCCCACAAGAAGATAACGGTGTACCGGTGCCATCGATGCCAGCAGTTCTGCACTGCAAAACCAAGATGCGTCAAATGTGGCGCATCTCACAGAACAGAGGACTGCCGGAAGGACCGCTCCGTCCCAGCGAAATGCGCCAACTGTGGCGGGTCCCACGCGGCCAGCTTCAGAGGGTGTCCAAAATTCCCGAAACCCAGGAAGGACAACGCAGGGAAGGTACCACAAAAAGCAGCAACCCCAACAAGACCTCCACCCCCAACAGCCGCCCCGGGCACAACGTCATAAGCGCAAGTAGTCGGGGGCCCCTCAAAATCCGAAGCGAGGACAAGGGCCGACTTCACGGCCCACAAGGATAACATCCTATCAGCGGTCCCAACCAAGGACAAGAAAGAACTCTTTAATTAAGCTCGCCAATCAACTTCTTAACTAATCTGTGTTTTCTGTCTTAGTTGGCTAATTTCCTAATTCCAAAATCCCTCTAGATCGCCTTCTGGAATGCCAATGGGCTCCAACCGGCTCGGAACGAGCTCGAGGAATTCATTGCCTCCCACGGAGTGGACATCGTTCTACTGAGCGAAACAAAACTCCGGATGGGAATCAGATATCCTAAAATCCCAGGTTTCACACTTCACAGGACGAAGAGCAAGAGGAAGCACAGGAATCTACGTAAGAAACGTGATTAAACAGATCTACAACACCTGGAAGCCACTGGGATCACGGTAACAACTGCAAACGGGCCTTTACGCCTGGTTGCATGTTACAACCGACCTCAGCACGCCTTCCGACTTCTCGAAGCCGATTTGCAAGAACTGATGGATGGCTACACACCAACCATCGCGGCAGGCGACTTCAATGCCAAACACCTGGATTGGCACAGCCGAACGACGAATCTCAATGGGAGGACACTTGATGTTGTGTTGTTATGGCCCCGGACGAACCGACCTACCATAACTACCAAACAGGAGTCCCCGACACATTTGACATCGCCATTGTCAAGAACGTCGCCCATCAGATTGAGCTCTCGGTGGCTGCAGAACTCAGCTCGGATCACATCGGGACGGAAGCCAACGACCCAGTTGAAAGACCCGCCAGGAGGGTGAATTGGACACAATTCGCGGCCCACTGTGAAGTCAACTTCGGAGATTTTCCACAAATCTTGGATGCCGAAGGAATCGACGCAGCAATCGAAGTCCTCGAGAACAAGATCAACAGCGCGATGGCGGATGCCAGCAAAGAACTCACGCAGATGCCATCCCAACGGCGCAAGATTCCTTATCGAATCGTGAATCTGATTCGTGAGAAAAACCGAGCTCGCACAAGAGCACGCAGGAGAGGACTTGCAGCAGACAGAACTGCTGGCAACAGACTCAAAAGAGAAGTCAGACTAGCACTCCAGAAGTTTAGAAACGAACGCTCCGCCCTCCGCAACGACCGCAAACCCCTCCCCCCGATCCATGGAAGCAACGGACTCGTCTTCACGGTAGAAGACAAAGCTGAAGCCTTCGCCGACAGCCTGGAACTGCAATGCACAAACAACCTCCAGCATGCGGATGAAGACCACCTCGAGCAGGTGGAAGAAAACGTCAATGAAGTCCCTGAAACCGTGATCCCCTCCCACCTCAGCCGAAGATGTTCGCGGCATCCTCCACGGACTGAAACCGAGGAAAGCACCAGGCCCAGACAACATCCCAAACAGGGCACTCAAGGAACTGACTGACAAGGCCGCTAATGCACTGGTTTGTATTTGTAACGCCATTTTAAAACACAGAATTTTTCCAGATAGATGGAAACGTGCAACGGTCATCTTCATCCCAAAACCCGGGAATGACCCGAAATTCCCGCAGAACCATCGCCCCATCAGTCTCCTGTCGACGGTGAGGAAGGTTGCGGAGAGAGGTCATCCAAGCGCGACTCTCACACTGCAACAAGAGCAGCAACGCCCTCCCTGACGAACAATTTGGGTTTTGCAAGCACGTGACCGGTGCGGTCTTTCTCGACGTGGCCAAAGCCTTCAACACGGTCTGGCATGATGGGCTTGTCCACAAGCTCAGCACGTACGGAGTGCCGGCGGAATTGGTTCAACTCATTCACTCCTTCCTCCAGAACAGAACCTTCCGAGCCCGCATCGGAAACACCCTATCCAACACCCATGACATCGAAGCAGGCGTACCCCAGGGTTCTGTGCTCTCACCCATCCTCTACGCTGCCTTCACCGCGGACATCCCAAGGAACCAGAACACGACACTCGCCATCTACGCGGACGACACAGCGATCCTCGCCAGATCAACGCAGCCACGGATGGTGATCCGCTACCTGCAGGAAGCCATCAGCCAATTGGAAGACTGGTGTAAGAAGTGGATGATAGACATCAATCCTGAGAAGAACATTGCCCTCCTCGTAACACGCCGACTCCTCCAATCAGAGGGTGAGATCGAGATGTTCGACCGGGTCATCCTCTGGGCCGACCAGGCAAAATACCTCGGGGTCATCATCGATAAGAAACTCAACTTCCGCCACCATCTCGAATACGCATTAGGGAAAGGGAAAATGGTGATAGGAATGTTCTCGTCGCTGGTCTGCAGGCGCAGTAAGATGTCGGTAAAAAACAAATTGTTAATTTATCCTTCAATTGTTCGTCCAACAATCATATCGGGTGTTCATTCATCAAGTCGCCTATGAATTTTTGAGTGACAAAGACGAATTGAAAAACGCATGTGATCTATTGCTTCATAAAATTCATACCGATTCATACTAACATAACCTAAAATCGTAGTGGCACTTGACAGTTGTTGGATAACTACTGCTGGCGGTTTTCTTCAACGTGTTCCCATTGTGTTTTACTTTTGACGAATTGTTTAAACAATAACAGTTGTAACAGAAAACATAACACAAAAATTGGTTTTACTAAGAAGCTATTTCCGAAATGGCACTAAAGTGGATGGAGTTTGGGTACATTTGATAGAGGACTGTCTCCAAGAATTTCAAGAAGAATGTCCAAATTTTGTCGTGGACTATATGCAGTTTAAAAAAACCTTGAACAGAATTGAAAACCTTGGTCTTAACTTCTCAGCGACTATGCAAGGGCATTGTCTTTGGAAGCTAAGAGATGAACCTTGACAAAATGACCTTGTTGAATGGTAAAGACTCATATGCATTGGAAAAAGAGGATTTCAACTTTCTCTTGCAGGAAATTCAAAGGATTTCGATGGCTACCATTACAGATTTTCTAATTCTTACTATAAGCCCCTTTACGCAAAAAGAAATAAGGGCATATCTGATGCTTTTGCACAAGTGCTGTTGAAGTAGATAGAAGACATCAGAGGCGTTAAGATTAATAATAATATCTGTGTACCTACTTAAGGAAGGTAAAAATAATTGTTTTCAATTGTTTAAGTGGTAGTAACGAGTAGAAATATTTTTACAGGTTATGCATTCCCAAAGAATGCAACATTAAAAGTGTGGTTAATTTTCTCTCTAACAAGAGAAATATTATCAAGTTACTGCAAATGTGTAGCTGGTCTTGGGGAAGCCTGTACTCATGTTGCAGCCATTCCTTTTACACTTGAAAATGTAGGAAAACAAAACAAATCGGTAACAGATGTGCTGGCATATTGGGTGGGACCAAAATTTAATACAGTTCTACAACAAACTAGAAGACATGTAGTTTTCATCCAAACTACCAAATACGACCACACCAACACATGCACCAACAGAACAAAATAAGGTGCCAGAGTTCGATGTACAAGAAGTAAAAGCCTTTTTTAAAGCATATAAGGGTCATGGTGGTGTATATGCCCTCTGGACCAGTCACCGGAAATCATAAGTAGCCGGGGAAATCGCCCAGAAGGAGCTGCACCGAATCGAAAGATGAACCAACACCTGGCGAGTCAAGACCAATCCGGCTAAGTGTCAATCAATTCTTTTCACCTACCCACACAACAACACACAAAAACAAGATTTCTACAAACCCACACAATTCACACTAAACAATCAACACATCCCCAAATGTAAATCCTCACCTACCTTAATCTAGACCTCCAAAACACCATCAAAAAATCTAGAAACCGAGATAACCTCCTCTACTTGGTACGTGGACGCTTCAGGAGCTGCGAACCCCAAACTCTCCTCCACACATAGAACACCTTCATCCGACCCATCCTAGAATACTGCGCTGTAATTTACGCCCCCAACTCCCAAAACGCCTCCTCTTCCAGATTTCCGCTTTTGAAAGACACATCCAACGAAAAATCTTTCGACTTAACCCCATATTTCCCAGCAACCAAGTCCACCAGGAAACCAAATCCAAACTTATAACAGACCGATTTACCCAACTCCGGAAAAACTATATTCCCAGAACCTTAGACAATCAGAACACAATCTGTACACCACTCACAAACTCCAGGTCAAACACAGAGAACACCTTCCTCCAGCCCTTCAAGATCTGGTCGAGGACACCCCACTTTCGGAGAGATCACTGACGTAACAGCGATGGTCCACCTCCCAACCCAAGGACGAGTCTTCCCCTATATTTTTCCCCTTTCCAGCTAAGAAGAACCCCAGGTTACTCAGGGGAGCAACCGAGAACACCACGGAACCAACATCTACAAGACCACTAACCAGAGTGCCCACGGAGTGCACTCGATAACGTAAGGACGCCCACCAAGGAAAGACCTCGGGACGGAACAAGACGTCACCAGAACATTCCTTTCTTTTTGCTTTGTTTTGTTAATTTTTCTCAAATAAACATTGTATTAGATTTAATATTCCCATTGTAAATTTGAGATAATTAAGACCTTAGAGTCACGTGCTGAAAGGCCCTAAGTCTCAGCACCACCAACACACCTAAAAATTTGTTATATATATTTAAGAAAAATTGTAATTCAAAAGTGAGAAATTAAATGTATTTTCAATTCAATTAAATTTGTGTCTATTGTCCACATATTACTAGAAGAAAACATTCATGAAAACCCTGAGGAGCTTGAGGATTTGCTCTTTACAAAATTATTTCTTGAGAAATATAAAACCTTAAATTTTAAAGAGTTCCGGGCAATAGGACATACAGAAATTCATTGGGAATAGAAATGTTGCCATTTTCGCTCATGTACCTGCAATAAAATAAGTTTAGCTATAAAATCCATTATAAACCAAAACCAGTATGAAAAACATAACCTCCAATTCCTCTCGGTTAGGACGCCAGTTTTAAACAAATGCGTTCTTATTTGTTACCGGTGCCGTGCTTTACAATAAACGCGTATCAACTGATTATCAGCTGTTTGGGGTTTAAGTCTCAACTCCTCAATGTTCTTCCATTCATCCAATTGTGAACTATCTGTAAACGCGCGTGTACAAACGCAACAAAACCGAAAGTAGTAAGAGGGGTACTTTTTAACCCCGGCACTTTTGGCCCCGGCACTTTTGATCCCGGCACTTTTGATCCCGGCACTTTCGATCCCGGTACTTTCGATCCCGGTACTTTCGATCCCGGCACTTTTGATCCCGGTACTTTCGATCCCGGTACTTTCGATCCCGGCACTTTTGATCCCGGCACTTTCGATCCCGGCACTTTCGATCCCGGCACTTTTGATCCCGGCACTTTCGATCCCGGTACTTTCGATCCCGGTACTTTCGATCCCGGTACTTTATGCCCCGGCACTTTAGACCCCGGCACTTTAGATCCCGGTACTTTTTGTCCCCGGTACTTTTTTATCCCCGGTACTTCCGATCCCGGTACTTTTTAACTCCCGGTACTTTTAGACCCCGGCACAACTTGATTTTAAATACTTATGAGAAATCATTAATTTAAGCTCCTATTTACATAAAGGCGGATAATTTGGATGTTTGGTTGGTTGCATAATTTATCTGTAAATTTATAAATATAAATATAAACTATTTAGAAAAATCACTGTGGACACATTACAAAGTTTTTAAACGTCTTGACAATAGGTCAAAAATAGAAAAAGACACATAAAAATTTGAAATTTTTTAATTGAGCAAATACGTTAAGGTTTTTTGTGACTTTCATAAGATAAGGATGTTTTGATGGTTGCATAATTCATTTTAAATACATTGTTAACAACAATAAATATTAAATAGCAATTACATGTGAGGGGTTTTTATAGAGTTTTAAGCTACACAAAATTCAAGAAAAAAATTTAAAATATCAAAGTAAATTTATTGTGAAATTAAAAACTATTGAGCATAATTCATCTGTAGTCCATTAGTTGCATTTTAAATAATAACAATAAGTGACGGCTTCTCGCGAAGAACTCAATGTAGCCAACTTAAGAACAAAAAAAAACGAACTTCACATGTTTTCTTACAAATTGAGAAAAATATCCAAAAAAAAAAAGAAATTACATAAGCTACACAAAATTCAAGAAAAATTAAAAATATCAAAGTAAATTTATTGTAAAATATAAACTATTCAGAAAATCACTGTGGACACATTGCAAAGTTTTAAACGTTTTGACAATAGGTGAAAAAATAGAAAAAGATACAGAAAAATTTGAAACTTTTTTAATTGAGTAAATACGGTAAATGTTAAGGGTTTTGTGAATTTCATAAGATAAGGATGTTTTGATGGTTGCATAATTCATTTAAATACATTGTTAACAGTAATAAATATACAAAGTTTTAAACGTCTTGGCAATAGGTAAAAAGAGAAAAAGATACAGAAAATTTGAAACTTTTTAATTGAGCAATTAATATTTAACTAAATAGTTAGGTATTCACTTTTTGAAAATTATTATTATTCTGATGTGGTAATTTTTGGATTAAATAAAATTAATATTTTGAAATTATTATTATTCGTCGGTCCCATTCCCATATAGCAACGAAGTAATATTAAAAGATTAAATCGCCGTAAAAAGAAGAAGCCAATATTTAGAAAGTGTAACAAATGTAGATAATTGTAATAAAATAATAATAATGATATATAAAAATATACATTTATTTACATATATATTTATTCACAGCTTATTTCAAATGATTATCAAGAAGTCGATAGTAACAAACGATAGACAGATGTAACGTATAAAAGGGGTTAGTCCCAACTCTCCTCCACCTCAATGTTAGTCTCCAGTTGCTTGAGGTAGCTTAAGTCCTCCCACTGTGGTCTAGGACCTTGTTGTTGTTGCTGTTCTTTTAATTGTTCACGTTGTGCCTGGTACATCTGATCTAGCCTTAGTCTATGTTCGGCACGGTGACAACGAATTATATGATTTGATAGCCTATGGGCTAGCATAACGTGGTTATTGTTGTAGGGGCACACCCTAATGTCCTCTAAAAACAAAAGAAACAAAAAACTAATAGATTAAACTAGAAAGATGTAGCTTTATATGTCACTTACCTTCCACCGGATCGTAGTTGAAGTTAACTTTTCTTTTATTTTGTTTTGCAGCCATCTTGTGTGTTACGTATATCTTCTAATGGTCGAACAAGAGTGTATTTGGAACTGAATATCTGTACAGGCTAGTGGCTGGCTTTTATACAACGCTGAGTTCTCCTATGAACATAAAATTCCCACGCATAGAAATAACCATTTCCCATGATAGGGATGCCAATAAATTCTCGAGATATATTATTATTTAATCTCAAGTTTTGGAAAGGACCCGTCAACTCTTATCACAGGATGACCGGATGACGACTTTTGATAAATGTATAAGCCATCTGGTAACAACTTGCTAAGTGGAGCATATCAGCTTAAGACGAAAATAATTTGTTTTTTCATAATTTACTATGACCTTTTAGCAATTTTTTCATTTCGCAATATAAATTTATAGTTGACAGACAATTTTGTCCGTGCTAACATCGCGCCAGATGTAATTTTAGTAAAAATTGAGTTCTTCACGAGAAGCCGTCACTTATTGTTATTATTTAAAATGCATACAATGGACTTACAGATGAATATGGACACATTGCAAAGTTTAAATGTCTGGGCATAAAGCGTTTTAAGTTGCACAAAATTCAAGAAAAATAAAAAAAAATGTATGAAAGTAAATTTATTGTAAAATATAAACTATTCAGAAAAATCACTGTGGACACATTGCAAAGTTTAAATGTTTTGGCATAAAGCGTTTTAAGCTGCACAAAATTCAAGAAAAATTAAAAAATGTATCGAAGTAAATTTATTGTAAAATATAAACTATTCAGAAAAATCATTGTGGACACACTGTAAAGTTTTAAAACGTTTTAAAACGTCTTGACATAAACCGTTTAAGCTACACAAAATTCAAGAAAAATTAAAAAAATGTATCAAAGTAAATTTATTGTAAAATATAAACTATTCAGAAAAATCACTGTGGAAACATTGCAAAGTTTAAATGTCTGGGCATAAAGCGTAGGACACATTGCAAAGTTTAAATGTATGGGCATAAAGCGTTTTAAGTTGCACAAAATTCAAGAAAAATTTAAAAAATGTATCAAAGTAAATTTATTGTAAAATATAAGCTGTTCAGAAAAATCACTGTGGACACACTGCAAAGTTTAAATGTCTTGGCATAAAGCGTTTTAAACTGCACAAAATTCAAGAAAAATTAAAAAATGTATCAAAGTAAATTTATTGTAAAATATAAACTATTCAGAAAAATCATTGTGGACACACTGTAAAGTTTTAAAACGTCTTGACATAAACCGTTTAAGCTACACAAAATTCAAGAAAAATTTAAAAAATTTCAAACAAATTTTGCGTAAAATATACCATGCAGATTCCCACGCTAAAAACAACCGCATTTATGTAAATATGGACTGAAATTTATGATTTCTCATCAGATATTTAAAAATCAAAGTTTGATATCTTATAAATCCCTACAGGTTACAACTTGATAAAACCTTGCAGGTTAACAGTGTTTTGGTAATTATTCGTTTCAAGTTCTAAGTTTTAACTTTTAGGTTCCAACTTTTTTCAACATTTCATTTTCTCATTTTAGAGGTTTAAAGTTTCATAGATTTAGTTTACTCATGTCCTGAAGATTATTTTACGGTATGTAACTATTCGTATCAAGTTCTTAGTTTTTAGTTTTTAGGTTCTAAGTTTTCTCAACATTTCAATTTCTTAAAATATGATAAATTCTTATTTTACTCAAGTCCTGAAGATCTTATAACGGTGTGTAACTATCCGTCTCCAGCTCTTAGTTTTTAGTTTTTAGGTTCTAAGTTTTCACAGCATTTCATTTCACAACTTAAAGGTTTAAAGTTTCATAAATTTTTATTTTACTCAGGTCCTGAAGATCTTTTTTCGGATATTTTATCAATTTCAAATTATAACTGCATTGAAATCACCTAATCTGGGACACATTGCAAAGTTTAAATAATAACAATAAGTGACGGCTTCTCGCGAAGAAGCTTTAACTTTTTCTCAACACTTCAATTTCTCAACCTAAAGGTTTAAAGTTTCATAGACTTACTTTACTCAAGTCATGAAGATCTTATTACGGTGTTTAACTCTTCGTCTACAAAATTTTGGACTTAGAAGTCTCGTCAGGAACAATCACAAAAAATGGGATAGTTAATTAATTTCAAAATATACTAAATTAGACCATTAACTGACTACTAGAATTCATCACATTTGAAAGAAAATTTATTTATTTATTTATTTATTTATTTATTACAGACCAATTAAATATCGTGGTGCTCCAAAAAACAATTTTTTTCTCATTAGAGCACAAAAAAAAACCGCCACAGGTTGAACATTTGCTGTGTGGTCTGGATTGCACACTTTTTGAACTGCATAGTTCGCATCTGACCGTGCTTTTTCATAAACGACCCAATGACTACCCATGTTGCCAAGACAGATTCTTGTTTACTCAGGTAAGGTCGTGCGTCCGTCTTTTTAATCCACAGTAACAAATTTTCATTGAGAATATTTATGTTATTTTATTTCCTTTTGATATTACTAAGGCAACTTGAAAAGTAGTTTCAAATTCCTCACAGATTTAAATATTATTAACAAGTCGTGGTTTATTCAAATATTATATGTTTCGGATTGCTTAAACAAAAGAACTTCCACGGCCATACAGTCACATCTTTTGGACTTTCGCACTTATCACTAGCAGAGATTCCGCTTAATCTCTATCTATCTAGCAATTGTAAAAACCTACCCGTTTGCTTAATTCTCAGTACCTAACAAATTTTCAATGAGAATATTTATTTTATTTATTTCCTTTTGATATTTCTAAGTCAACTTGAAAAGCAGTTTAAAATTCCTCACATATAAATATTACCAAGTCGCGTTTCTTCAACTTTAATATTTATTTATCGGTATGCGTAAACGAAAATTCTAGGAGGACCGTCAATTCACCGTTACATCTATAAGGTAACACCGGATGATAGAGATTCTGAGGTGATAAGAAGAAGTTTGCCAGTTTATCTTGAGCGTTTAAAATTAATGTCGGGTTCCACCCTGCAACGCCGGGTTCCGCGGCGCGTCCGAGCGCCGCGACACCCACCGCCAAGCACCCCAGCCGCCATGTGAAAACTTAAGAACTTGAAAAAATTAAGCGCGGCGGGGCATCGTGGTGGCGGGTGTCGCGGCGCTCGGACGCGCCGCGGAACCCGGCGTTGCAGGGTGGAACCCGACATTAATTTTAAACGCTCAAGATAAACTGGCAAACTTCTTCTTATCACCTCAGAATCTCTATCATCCTGTGTTACCGTATCGACGTAACTAACGGTGAATTGACGTTCCACCTAGAATTTTCGTTTACGCAAATCGATAAAGAAATATTAAAGTTCAAGAACCGCGACTTGGTAATATTTATCTGTGAGGAATTTAAACTACTTTTCAAGTTGCCTTAGTAACATCAAAAGGAAATAAAATAAAATAAATATTCTCAATGAAAATTTGCTACTGCGGATTAAAAAGACGGCCGCTCGACCTTACCTGAGTAAACAAGAATCTGTTAAACTTTAAACATGTAAATTGAGAAACTGAAATGTTTAGAAAAGTTAGAACCTAAATGAAGACTAAGAACATGAGACGAATATGTAGTTACACGTAGGCGTTAAGACATTGAAGACCTTAGTAAAACAAGAATCTATATGAAACTTTAAAATTATAAATTGAGAAATTGAAGTGTTGATAAAAGTCCGCACTTGAGACGAAAAGTTACACACCTTTAATAAGATCCTCATGACTTGAGTAAATGAGAAACTGAAAATTTTCAAGTCTCCAATTATCGTCTCAAGTTCTTAAGTTTTCACATGGCGGCTGGGATGCTTGGCGGCGGGCGTCGCGTCGTCCGACGCGGCACTGAACCCGGCCGTGCATGGTGGAACACGGTATTAATTTTAAACGCTCAAGATAAACTGGCAAACTTCTTCTTATCACCTCAGAATCTCTATCATCCGGTGTTACCTTATAGATGTAACGGTGAATTGACGGTCCTCCTAGAATTTTCGTTTACGCATACCGATAAATAAATATTAAAGTTGAAGAAACGCGACTTGGTAATATTTATATGTGAGGAATTTTAAACTGCTTTTCAAGTTGACTTAGAAATATCAAAAGGAAATAAATAAAATAAATATTCTCATTGAAAATTTGTTAGGTACTGAGAATTAAGCAAACGGGTAGGTTTTTACAATTGCTAGATAGATAGAGATTAAGCGGAATCTCTGCTAGTGATAAGTGCGAAAGTCCAAAAGATGTGACTGTATGGCCGTGGAAGTTCTTTTGTTTAAGCAATCCGAAACATATAATATTTGAATAAACCACGACTTGTTAATAATATTTAAATCTGTGAGGAATTTGAAACTACTTTTCAAGTTGCCTTAGTAATATCAAAAGGAAATAAAATAACATAAATATTCTCAATGAAAATTTGTTACTGTGGATTAAAAAGACGGACGCACGACCTTACCTGAGTAAACAAGAATCTGTCTTGGCAACATGGGTAGTCATTGGGTCGTTTATGAAAAAGCACGGTCAGATGCGAACTATGCAGTTCAAAAAGTGTGCAATCCAGACCACACAGCAAATGTTCAACCTGTGGCGGTTTTTTTTTGTGCTCTAATGAGAAAAAAATTGTTTTTTGGAGCACCACGATATTTAATTGGTCTGTAATAAATAAATAAATAAATAAATAAATAAATTTTCTTTCAAATGTGATGAATTCTAGTAGTCAGTTAATGGTCTAATTTAGTATATTTTGAAATTAATTAACTATCCCATTTTTTGTGATTGTTCCTGACGAGACTTCTAAGTCCAAAATTTTGTAGACGAAGAGTTAAACACCGTAATAAGATCTTCATGACTTGAGTAAAGTAAGTCTATGAAACTTTAAACCTTTAGGTTGAGAAATTGAAGTGTTGAGAAAAAGTTAAAGCTTCTTCGCGAGAAGCCGTCACTTATTGTTATTATTTAAACTTTGCAATGTGTCCCAGATTAGGTGATTTCAATGCAGTTATAATTTGAAATTGATAAAATATCCGAAAAAAGATCTTCAGGACCTGAGTAAAATAAAAATTTATGAAACTTTAAACCTTTAAGTTGTGAAATGAAATGCTGTGAAAACTTAGAACCTAAAAACTAAAAACTAAGAGCTGGAGACGGATAGTTACACACCGTTATAAGATCTTCAGGACTTGAGTAAAATAAGAATTTATCATATTTTAAGAAATTGAAATGTTGAGAAAACTTAGAACCTAAAAACTAAAAACTAAGAACTTGATACGAATAGTTACATACCGTAAAATAATCTTCAGGACATGAGTAAACTAAATCTATGAAACTTTAAACCTCTAAAATGAGAAAATGAAATGTTGAAAAAAGTTGGAACCTAAAAGTTAAAACTTAGAACTTGAAACGAATAATTACCAAAACACTGTTAACCTGCAAGGTTTTATCAAGTTGTAACCTGTAGGGATTTATAAGATATCAAACTTTGATTTTTAAATATCTGATGAGAAATCATAAATTTCAGTCCATATTTACATAAATGCGGTTGTTTTTAGCGTGGGAATCTGCATGGTATATTTTACGCAAAATTTGTTTGAAATTTTTTAAATTTTTCTTGAATTTTGTGTAGCTTAAACGGTTTATGTCAAGACGTTTTAAAACTTTACAGTGTGTCCACAATGATTTTTCTGAATAGTTTATATTTTACAATAAATTTACTTTGATACATTTTTTAATTTTTCTTGAATTTTGTGCAGTTTAAAACGCTTTATGCCAAGACATTTAAACTTTGCAGTGTGTCCACAGTGATTTTTCTGAACAGCTTATATTTTACAATAAATTTACTTTGATACATTTTTTAAATTTTTCTTGAATTTTGTGCAACTTAAAACGCTTTATGCCCATACATTTAAACTTTGCAATGTGTCCTACGCTTTATGCCCAGACATTTAAACTTTGCAATGTTTCCACAGTGATTTTTCTGAATAGTTTATATTTTACAATAAATTTACTTTGATACATTTTTTTAATTTTTCTTGAATTTTGTGTAGCTTAAACGGTTTATGTCAAGACGTTTTAAAACGTTTTAAAACTTTACAGTGTGTCCACAATGATTTTTCTGAATAGTTTATATTTTACAATAAATTTACTTCGATACATTTTTTAATTTTTCTTGAATTTTGTGCAGCTTAAAACGCTTTATGCCAAAACATTTAAACTTTGCAATGTGTCCACAGTGATTTTTCTGAATAGTTTATATTTTACAATAAATTTACTTTCATACATTTTTTTTTATTTTTCTTGAATTTTGTGCAACTTAAAACGCTTTATGCCCAGACATTTAAACTTTGCAATGTGTCCATATTCATCTGTAAGTCCATTGTATGCATTTTAAATAATAACAATAAGTGACGGCTTCTCGTGAAGAACTCAATTTTTACTAAAATTACATCTGGCGCGATGTTAGCACGGACAAAATTGTCTGTCAACTATAAATTTATATTGCGAAATGAAAAAATTGCTAAAAGGTCATAGTAAATTATGAAAAAACAAATTATTTTCGTCTTAAGCTGATATGCTCCACTTAGCAAGTTGTTACCAGATGGCTTATACATTTATCAAAAGTCGTCATCCGGTCATCCTGTGATAAGAGTTGACGGGTCCTTTCCAAAACTTGAGATTAAATAATAATATATCTCGAGAATTTATTGGCATCCCTATCATGGGAAATGGTTATTTCTATGCGTGGGAATTTTATGTTCATAGGAGAACTCAGCGTTGTATAAAAGCCAGCCACTAGCCTGTACAGATATTCAGTTCCAAATACACTCTTGTTCGACCATTAGAAGATATACGTAACACACAAGATGGCTGCAAAACAAAATAAAAGAAAAGTTAACTTCAACTACGATCCGGTGGAAGGTAAGTGACATATAAAGCTACATCTTTCTAGTTTAATCTATTAGTTTTTTGTTTCTTTTGTTTTTAGAGGACATTAGGGTGTGCCCCTACAACAATAACCACGTTATGCTAGCCCATAGGCTATCAAATCATATAATTCGTTGTCACCGTGCCGAACATAGACTAAGGCTAGATCAGATGTACCAGGCACAACGTGAACAATTAAAAGAACAGCAACAACAACAAGGTCCTAGACCACAGTGGGAGGACTTAAGCTACCTCAAGCAACTGGAGACTAACATTGAGGTGGAGGAGAGTTGGGACTAACCCCTTTTATACGTTACATCTGTCTATCGTTTGTTACTATCGACTTCTTGATAATCATTTGAAATAAGCTGTGAATAAATATATATGTAAATAAATGTATATTTTTATATATCATTATTATTATTTTATTACAATTATCTACATTTGTTACACTTTCTAAATATTGGCTTCTTCTTTTTACGGCGATTTAATCTTTTAATTTTACTTCGTTGCTATATGGGAATGGGACCGACGAATAATAATAATTTCAAAATATTAATTTTATTTAATCCAAAAATTACCACATCAGAATAATAATAATTTTCAAAAAGTGAATACCTAACTATTTAGTTAAATATTAATTGCTCAATTAAAAAGTTTCAAATTTTCTGTATCTTTTTCTCTTTTTACCTATTGCCAAGACGTTTAAAACTTTGTATATTTATTACTGTTAACAATGTATTTAAATGAATTATGCAACCATCAAAACATCCTTATCTTATGAAATTCACAAAACCCTTAACATTTACCGTATTTACTCAATTAAAAAAGTTTCAAATTTTTCTGTATCTTTTTCTATTTTTTCACCTATTGTCAAAACGTTTAAAACTTTGCAATGTGTCCACAGTGATTTTCTGAATAGTTTATATTTTACAATAAATTTACTTTGATATTTTTAATTTTTCTTGAATTTTGTGTAGCTTATGTAATTTCTTTTTTTTTTGGATATTTTTCTCAATTTGTAAGAAAACATGTGAAGTTCGTTTTTTTTTGTTCTTAAGTTGGCTACATTGAGTTCTTCGCGAGAAGCCGTCACTTATTGTTATTATTTAAAATGCAACTAATGGACTACAGATGAATTATGCTCAATAGTTTTTAATTTCACAATAAATTTACTTTGATATTTTAAATTTTTTTCTTGAATTTTGTGTAGCTTAAAACTCTATAAAAACCCCTCACATGTAATTGCTATTTAATATTTATTGTTGTTAATCCTTATCTTATGAAAGTCACAAAAAACCTTAACGTATTTGCTCAATTAAAAAATTTCAAATTTTTATGTGTCTTTTTCTATTTTTGACCTATTGTCAAGACGTTTAAAAACTTTGTAATGTGTCCACAGTGATTTTTCTAAATAGTTTATATTTATATTTATAAATTTACAGATAAATTATGCAACCAACCAAACATCCAAATTATCCGCCTTTATGTAAATAGGAGCTTAAATTAATGATTTCTCATAAGTATTTAAAATCAAGTTGTGCCGGGGTCTAAAAGTACCGGGAGTTAAAAAGTACCGGGATCGGAAGTACCGGGGATAAAAAAGTACCGGGGACAAAAAGTACCGGGATCTAAAGTGCCGGGGTCTAAAGTGCCGGGGCATAAAGTACCGGGATCGAAAGTACCGGGATCGAAAGTACCGGGATCGAAAGTGCCGGGATCAAAAGTGCCGGGATCGAAAGTGCCGGGATCGAAAGTGCCGGGATCAAAAGTGCCGGGATCGAAAGTACCGGGATCGAAAGTACCGGGATCAAAAGTGCCGGGATCGAAAGTACCGGGATCGAAAGTACCGGGATCGAAAGTGCCGGGATCAAAAGTGCCGGGATCAAAAGTGCCGGGGCCAAAAGTGCCGGGGTTAAAAAGTACCCCTCTTACTACTACCGAAGACCAAGGCGACACGAAAAAGTTACCATCGGTCTTCAATTACGTGTTGCGCACAAAACAGGTGTCTTCGCACATCTACCAACAGGTAGCTAACTGGGATAACTGAGTAAAATATTATTTTTTTATTTCAATTAATTTAAATTTAACGACTGAAAGTTACAACTGTCAAGTAAAAACAAAATTGGTAACAGACACAACTTAACGCGACTTGATGACTAATTTAAATGAACACCCGATATATGCTTCCGTGGCTTGGGCTTACGCCCCCTCGAGAACAAATATGTCTAGGTTGCAGGTCCTTTGAAACAAATTCCTTCGACAAATTCCCAATGCTTAAACAGTTCCTCCACGAGATCGCCCTCCGGTCAATCAAAAAGGCCGACGAGCATCCAAATCCACTAGTCAGACACGCAGTCGTCTTCGACGAAAGTGGTCCCTCAAGATGCAAGCGGCCCAGAATAGCGCAATAGCGCTGCTCGAAGGCTGACAGATGAAGCCTATTCACTGACCTTCCCCGCCGCGATGCCCCTCAGATAACCCCCCCACCCCCGCTTTAAAGAAAGGCCCAAAGGCAAAACATCAAAAGTCCTCCTTGCCTCAAGCAAGAAAAAAATCCACCGCCCTTCAGGCAATGGCTTCAAAAAATGCCCGTCGGGCAAAAGCCTATAAGGCAAAGGCCCCTCAGGCAGTCCCACTACCCAAACTCAAGTGCTTTCAAAAAAACCCTCAGGTCAAAAGAAGCCATCTTCTACCCAACCCAGAAACGAACAGGCAACCAAAATCAGAAACGAAAAATTGCCCTTCAGGGAAATCCCTTCAGGCCAATGGCGCAGGCCACTCAAGCACCCCAAAAATCCCTCAGACAACTTTGTAAGCTCAGAACTACAAAGCAGAACCCATCAGGTTCAAACAGAAAAGCTATTTTCTCTTGGTGTGAATGAGATTGTGAGAATGAGAAAACCTCCCTCACCTTTCCTCCGATTCCCTGTCTCAACCAGGGACCTCGGTCCTCTCACAGATTCGGTAGTTAGTGCCAATACCGAGTGATGGGGGGCCTTGTCCGATTGCATACTTGACATGTGATCTCCAGAGAACAACTGCGGGTTGACCGAAAGGAAGACACGCGGGCGGGACCTGGGACTATCTAACTTACCTGCAGTATCTCACTTACTGTATGGTACTGTGAGATAGAGATAAAGGGGCCCACCCGAATCTCAGTCAGACAATGCATGCATGGTATTTATTATTCTGCTCTTTACACTTGTGCGCCCGTCTGTCAAATGGAATGGCAGCTTGAGTATGAAGTTAGTCATTTTATTAGATTAGATTTAATAAAATTGTAAAAGAAACAGCTCTGACTGCCTGCAATGGGCCTTGGGATTTTCAAAATAAATGAATGGGTAGGTCGACAGGGATTAGAGCTATATTCCGGCAACGGAAATAGACAGTTAAAGCCATTGTCTGCATTTTATTTTTTAGCAGTTCGCAGGATTCTGATTTATTTTTACATTTTTATTTTTTTCAACATTTTTTTATTCGAGACACCATCTCGACATCTCCACAGCGATGACACGTCCATTTAGGTCCGAAGCCCTGATAGTACACATCGGCCGACGTCACACTACCTCCTGGGACCACAACCCCTTTCTGGAGCCCCGGCGACTTAAGCCTAAGACCAGTATCAATTTTCTGATTAAGTTATATTGAATGTCTTCTGTTGAGCTGTATGTGAGCTCCTCACGGCTGCATGCTCCACTGTAACCCATCATCAAAATGACCTAAAATGCGTATAATTTATTAGGATAACAATAACACCATTGTAAAATTTATTTCAAAAAATTTGTACTGTCATCAGCTTTTGAGATTAATTTATTAATTTCGTATTCCTCCAAGATTTCTTTTAGTGTGTATCCCTCTGAACACCGTTTTAAAAAGGCTTGTAGTTTATGATATTGAGATGACGGCGCAATGGCACCGGAAGCGGATGATGTCACCACTTACGGTAACGTGATTAATCTAGAACAGACCACAGACGTCTGGGAATAATAATTGTTCACATAAGATGCTCTCATGAACCTAGAAGATTATGTCTCGATGATCTCATTATTCCCGGAGTAGAAGGAATCGAGAACGTCAGGAGGGGTATAAGAAGGGAACAAACGACGGAGCAGTGTAGTGTATTGGTAGCATCGTGAACAAGTCGTCAGCGTGTTATCGTGAAAGAAGTTAGTTTTTTTCTTTAATAAAAGATAGTAACTACGGTGTGTACCAGAATTTCTTTAAATCCTCGAACCCGCCCGGCTCAGGCTACGTGACAATATATTGAAATAAATGATTATACATGACTTCATCTGGGAATAGACACACACAAACTGGAGGAAATATGCTTTTGGCGTTGCAGTTCAAAATACCTTAGTAAAATGTTTTCGGAGATTGTAGGCATCCTTTTCCCCACGTATTTCTGGGAGCGTACATTGAAGAACTTCAGAACTTATTTTTGGAAGGAATAAAATACAAGCATTGACTTTTAAAATTAATTAATTATGAAAGCCGCCTTAAATGCACCTCGCAAACGTTGCCAACAGCCGGGAAATTCCCTAGATTTTGAAATTTCATCATTTTGTATAAAAGTGGCAAAGTAAATACTGTAAGGCACTTACTTATTTACAGTATTCCTCGCTATGCTCGTCGTGCCATTTTGACAATGCTATCGGGGGTCGCCTGGGCTTGCTCCCCTGGGTTGCGGTGATTTGGAGCTTGGATACACTGCATCCTTCCTGATTAAAAAAAAGTTGAAGCATTGCTGAGCAGTAAAATTTGAGAGAAAGCCCCCATTGTGAAAATTTAGAAATTGGACTATCGTACCTGTATTTGAAGACGTTACGGGGTAAGGATATATACGAAGATATGCTTGAAACACTTGGTGATCCAGTCCCTTCATACGCGACTGAAAAATTGGATTGCGTCTTTCAAAAGATTAAAACTTTCCGTCGAAGATGACAAGAGACCAGGAAGACCGATGTCGGTGTCTACCCCCGAAAATATTGATGCAGTTCACGACATGATATTGTCAGACCGTCGAATTGGGCTCAAACATATAGCTGAGACACTAAAGATCTCGTATGAACGTGTCGATCATATAGTTCACGTCGATTTAGATATGAAAAAAATTTCTGCAAAATAGATCCCCAACTGTTGGAAACATCGCGCTCAATCTGTGTCCGTTTTGAAGAAGATCTAGACTTTTTGAGCCGTGCTGTTACTATGGATGAAACTTGGGTCTATTTTTACGACCCAGAAACGAAGCAGTAGGCGATGGAGTGGAAGCACCGTGGTTCTCCACGGCCAAAGAAGTTTCGAGTCCAAAAATCCGCTGGAAAAGTTTTTTGGAATACTCGTGGAATAATAATTATTGACTATTTAGAAAAGGGCTAAACAATAACGGGAGATTATTATTCCACATTATTAATCACCTTAAAAGAAAAAAAAACAAAAAAAAAAGACGCGGTATATTGGCAAAAAAAAAAACGCACAATACAATTCGGGATTTAGGGTTTGAATTACTGGATTATCCGCCCTATTCTCCAGATCTAGTCCCCTCAGACTATTATCTATTCCCTAGACTGAAAAAAACTCTCAGGACATAAATTTTTGTTTTAATTAAGCTGTGGAAAGCTGATTTGTGAAACAAGAAGTTTTTTTTTTAATGGGTTAAAGGCGCTGCAGGATTGCTGTAAAAAATGTGTTGATTTAAGAGGAGACTACGTTGAATAATAATATATTTTAGTTCAAAATTTTAGTTGCTTCTATATAGTAGGCTAACAATATATCGATACCCCCTCGTATCCCTTAATCAAAAAATCTTTTATCTCAGTAAAGTAATTTGTCAGTAACAAACGTCAGTTTGTGCTTAACATTTCATTTGTTGTGGAACTTTAATAACATTATTACACTAAACATATGCCTTTGAAATTTTCACATTCACCAGATACGATTCACGGTCTCTGTCATATCTGTATTCACAGTTAAATAACTTAATGTATTGTGATGAGCCTAGGCTCTTCCCGCCAACAATTTGAATTTGAACATGAAATGAAATGTCAATGACGTCACCAAACGTCAAATTTGAAAAATTGAAACAAACCGCGAAATTTAAAAGGTTGGCCAGTGAATCGTGATCGTCTAGAGACAAAGGCAGAAGAGCGGACCTACGTTGTGTTCTTTTTTTTTGACAAGACCTCGGTGGCGGGAAATCCAAATTAAACCTACCAGACCAGATCCAGGTTCTTTTGATGCAAGGGACGCAGCGCTGGGGGGGGTGGAGCGTACAATAATAACACAAAATTATGGATTTATTAATGTATTTGCTTTAGAGGTCTTATGGTCGAACTTTTGATTAATAATTGAATTTTAGAACATTTCATCTAGTAACTAATTTTGGATAATTTAACTCGTTTAACAA
Source organism: Diaperis boleti (assembly GCA_963583935.1). Taxonomy (NCBI): domain Eukaryota; kingdom Metazoa; phylum Arthropoda; class Insecta; order Coleoptera; family Tenebrionidae; genus Diaperis; species Diaperis boleti. Next base: position 19,997,774 of record OY757245.1, on the reverse strand, counting down.
TGGTGACTGATTTAATTACTTTTAACAATAATTTTGTTAATTCATACAATAACAATTAATTTAAGTAAATACAATATTTGAATAATTCATGACAAATATTAATTTGAACAACAGTATCTGGCGAGAGAGTTCCCAAGATTACAAGTCTAGAAAGTGAAATTATTTTAACATCCCATACCCATTGATAACCCAATCACTAAAAGTTACAAATTAATCAAAGCATTGAGTGTTTCCTTTTCTTTCAACAAATTAAATTTTATTTACAATCCCGAAATCTACAAGAAATAAACCCCTTTTAATTTTTGTATGAATTCAAACAGGTACACAGCTAAGTTATACAGTTTGAACACCTTTTTAGATTATTAATAAATTTGGTCTTTCAGTTGTGAAATACTGATATTCGGATGGCGAATAAAAGTACGAACGCCGCCCCACATCTCTTAACCGCCTCGCCCCGACCCGTGACGATCGGCACTCTCACAACTAAGCGAAAACGGCTAGCGAGGTACTTTCTTTCACACACCACACTCACTTCAAATGGAAGACGAAGAAATACAGAGATGGAAACCACAGATACATAAAAACACAAAATTTCAAGTCAAATTTAGCCGTTTCGGTTTACCAAAACTTTAGACTGATAAAATACGTCGCATTGGATAGAAACAACCAGAAAAAAATATAGCTTTTGAAGTGATCTGAATACCAGTCTATGAATCTTTTAATATTATTAAGCAAATTTAAGAAAAGGATTCAAACTGTAAAACATCGCAACTATTATTTAAATGAAATTTGGGTCACTTCGACTACAAATAAATAATACTCAAGCGCCGCCATCTTTTCCTTTTCCAAACAAAACAAAATGACCGTTACCAAAGCGGCGTCCCCTCTTAACCCCTTCTCTCTTTAGTTTGAATTTAAATCGGTAATCCGTTATCAAATCAATTAGTTTGAACTACCTGTCACAGGTAGTTCCCCTAGGCGATGACGTCCCTCCTCGACTTATTAAATATTGTAATTAAAGCTTTACCTTTGTTTCGAACACCAATCTGGCACTAGACACTTTTCTACCCAACTTATCAACAGCTGACAACGAAGACTAAATAAAATTGAAATAACAACTAACACAGATCAACACAGAACGGAACAACAACAAAAATTATTAACAAAACTGCGTGTGAACCTTTGTTGATGTAAATGAAATAAAAATGAGAACTCTCTCCGAACAGGTCTGAACTGAACAAAGACTAAAATCGGAATCCCATTGCATCCCTTATCTGTCAACACCCCCACCTCGTTGGTGTCACCCTTTCTGTCCTGGAGGCCACGGTCAGCAACCCATTTTGCGTCAGTGTTGTTCAGATTTTTTCAGTATTTTCAATATTCCTGCACATGGCACAGTCCAAAAGTCAGGTCAACAAAATTGTGAAAGTCAATAAACATTTAAAACCATAATTTTGTGTTATCCATTTACGCTCTGCCGCCTGATTGCCTACGTCATGCATCCAAAGAACCTGAGGCCTGCTTTTATCTTGAGTAGTTTCAAATTTCCGGCACTGCTTTGTCTTGTCAAAAAAAATCACGTTAGTTTCAATTTTCGAATTTGACGTTTTGTCAAATGTGTGTGTGTGTTTCATTTCAGTGTTTTGGTAACGTCACTATGTATTGATAAATTTATTTATTTAAAAAAGTTTAGTTTTTTCAGCGTTGTGATGTTAAATAGAGACGTGGTAACTGATCTACCAAAATACATGAAAAGAATCTGTCAAATCACTGCCCGACTTTATTTGTCCGCATGCAGGCAAAATAATGATTTAAATCAAGTAGGTAGTTTCCAAGTGTAAATGACAGACGGTGAGGGTAAAACATTTATGGGACTTAAAGTGGTCCTTTTTGGTGATTTATGGGCTGAAAACAGAACTATGGGTGTTGAGTGCAAGTGTAGAGTCCCACTGTAGTCTGGTAAGTCGCATTATAAAGCTGTATAACATACCATTTCTTTGGCTACCTCACAATGTTAGTTGGTATTGCCTTTTAATTTTTTTAAAAAGAACTATAAAAGAACTTATCGGCAAGTTCATGTTTTAAGACCACCACCTGGAACATCATTTGGTGAAACAATGCCTTGTAATTTCAGAAAAAAAGACAAAGTTGAATTCATAAAAAGTTTCAATTGAAAATGTGCCGCCATCTGTCACCAGAACCCGCAAACGTCAACAGGTATCGTTTTACAGTGCGCTTGTATTCTTGGTTGTCTAGCATACAAGTTGTACTTGGCGCTTAGTAATGTCCACTAAATGACTTTAACAATTTAGTTTACATTCTTTAGGATCGTAGAAAATTCCAAATCTACTTCTTACATTATCGTTTGATAAAGATTGCCACTCCCTGGCAATTACCAATATTCCGACTTAATTTAAATGATTAATGGACGCCAGAACACCGCGCCCACTTCCCAAAAACTTTTTTCTTACATAATTTATTGCAAAAGCTTTCCGGTGTATATCTTGTCGAGAATTTGTATCAATTGAACGCACGAATATTTCAAATTCTAAAAGTTCGACAGCTTACTTACATCACGAAACACGTTTCAGGTTGTACTAATCAATATAGGCTCGCACAATTCGAGACGAGCATAAATAACCACTAATTAAAAATTCAGAATTTATGACCCTAAATTATATCCAGCAGAACTAGATTTTTGTCACCAATGTAAAATCTTGTCCGCAGTAAACACTCCGTTTAATATGACAGGCATAAATTAATGCGGCAAAAACACATATCTAATTAACGCAACATTATAAATAAACAAATTATTGCACTTTATAACAAATGGTAATGACAATAATTATGTCTAGGAATTTAATGAATTATGTATTGAACCTCCTGTTGAACCTGTCGAGAGGTAGGTTAAATTGGTAATGTGCGCTTTCAACACAATTTGACGGATGTTAACGCCCAAAACGTAAGTAAGAAAAAAATGCTGCCGATGAATTAAACATTTTGTGGTAACCTTAGAGGTGATAAAAAACTGGTAAAAGAAAAAGTAGTGCGATATCTAGTTAATACTATAAAGTAAGATGTAAAAATGGAAAAAGATGTTAATTTGAACGTACGCTGAGTATAGAGTTGTAAATCTGAAAAAAATTAATAATTAATTATATTAAGTATGTACACATGCTACACGCCTTGCATTAATACAGAATTGTAGTATTTTGTATGCAAATGTATGTAATAGTAAATTTTCCACTCCCGTTCATATACATACGAGTTTAGTATTTGTGATTAACACTATTAGCATTATCCATTTTATGCCTCGCGGAATCACCAAAATACCTTTCCGCCAATGATGTGGATTCCCACACGCCAAGTATTTTTAAACTTGTGATATGTCCCCCGAATCTAGTCCAAATTACAACAATAACAATGCCCACATGTTGTTTTCTCAGAGATAATAAAAGAATCGGATTTGGAACAATTTTTCTTTTTATTAACTATTACACCATTGGGATAAATACTGAAACCAAAAGGTAACATCTCAATATCAGAACTTTTTAGACGCGGACTGTGTGCCGAAGAGTTTACAGAATGTGCATTTAAAGAAAGCATAAACCACGAGTTGCCGGGAAAACTAAAAATACCATTCCTGTGACAATCTCATTAAAATAAACGAACGGATGAATAAAGATGAAATTATAATACTGGAAAATTGAACTATAAATAGTTCATAAAATACAATCTACAAAAATATAAATAACCATTCTTATGTTATTTTTCTTTAGAAATTCCTTAAATTCTTTGGAATTAATGCCAGGGTATTGGTCCGTAAATATCATATTATTATTGTAACTTGGTGTCAATATTTTTACGATTCTAATAAAATCACAGGAGTTTTTTTTATGTTAGCATAAATGAGCATACCTAGTGAAGTGATCAACCCGAAGATGAAGGTATTGTTTTTCCTGACCTTGATCCTCCAATAGTATGGATATATGTAATTTCAAACGGGCGTCTTGCTGGACCTAAATGTGAAATTAAGCCATATTTTGACCTTTTCCTCGATTTTTTTTTATACAAATTTCGCACTCATCACAAATTTGTTTAATGTTTGCAATGATATTCTTTGCTGTGTAAAATGGTGCTATGTTATTTGTCAAACGTGTTCTCCGAAGGTAGCAGTAAGTAGTGTGGACATTTTGTATTAGAGTTCTTCTGATAGTATAATTTTTGAAGTGAAAACTTCTTTAGCGGCAGCGAGCACTTTTTGGGATGGGTAAAAATTGTTAAACTCGCGTCAGGACGTGGCCTGATCGAAAATTCGTAAGACGTAGGGAGGGTAGACCGCCGTGCCGGCGCGGCGTAGGAGAGGAGGTAATATCCCCCTCTCTTTGTTGCGAGTTTCAGAAGAAATAATCGTCCAGCGGGAGGAGTAGCTATTTATCAAAATATGAACACAGTTTATTATTGCACAAATTATATGGATGTGCATGCGAAATACACCAGCATGTTTAAGGGAATTGAACCCGGCTTCATTTGACTATAATTTGTCTGCATAACAACATTCCTAAACGTCATACCAGCCCACTCCTTTATCGCATAACTAGACATGGATAGGAAGAAGACGCTAGATGGTCCAAAAAATTATTGTTTAGTTTTGGAATAACTTAAACATTAACACACCTAGCACTTCAATTTTTGGTTTAACATTTGAAAAATGATCAATACTAAAGTAGAATGTCCCTCAAAATAAAATAAAAATATCTTATCTGATAACAGGTTGAATCCGTAATGAGAAGACCAAAATCAAGCAAAACTTGAAAAAAAATCAGTTATGAAATAAATTTTGTACGAAGCTGCTTTCGATTATAAAAACAAATTCTTAAATCATTGTTGAAATAACCGAATGGTTTCTTTGTTTTTCCAAAATTCCTAGTGCGATGCAAATTTCCTATCTCCGTCGTACATAATATAAGATGCAATAGTGTTATCTCTTACCGTTTGAACTGGAGACGTACAATCAGTCCGAGCGTTACTGAACAGAACGTCGCGTGTTCATGGTAAAAAGTTCTTAGGTCCACAACTTTGGGCGCGAAGCAATACAGGGTGACACTTGTCAGAATTATGGCCTAGTGATCTATGGTCACTTGAGTTTCAGATCTTCCTTCCGCTCATCGAAAAAATAGACGTTTAGCGCAATTAAAAGCAGTGAAAAAAAAACGCAGCTAGGGTAAAACTATAAAACCATGTGATTCATTTTATAATTATTATTTGTAGTGAAAACATACCTACGGTCTCTTCAGACATCAGTTCTGTGAGAAGTGATATGTTGGAAAGAAGGTAAATAATATTATTTTAAAAATTTTAAATTTTTAAATAATGAATTTGGTTTAACGATGTCAAGTGATCGCAATCTTAGCACAACGAAATACAAAACTACTATTGATGCGGTCTTTATTAGACATTTAAATAGATTCGAATCAAAATTGTTCGTTTCTTACTTCAGCTACCATAAACCTATTGTATCAGTTTTAGAGATTGGCGATGATGATGCTGGTAATGATGATGGTGAAAGAGTCGTTGAAATTTTTCTGAGAGATAAACTTTTTAATGTAAAATAATAATTGTAATAGTTCTGAAGTGTTAAATTTTTAATGTAATATAAATTGTCATGTTTGTGTACGACAGCGCAATAAATGAATATTGTATTTTACCACATAAATGATAGTACTTTTAGACTGATAAATAAAGCAATTCGTGCGAAATTATTCCCTAACCATTCCAAAATATTCAAAAATGCACAACGTTAAACAAGTTTTCACTTCTGACGGCACTCCCGGAGTGCAACCCGTTGTTTTTTTCCTTCTCTTATTCTTTTTGTAGTAAATTTCATTCTCCAATATAAGTTTGTTTTTGTTTCAGCATTGTCGTGAGGATCTAGAACTAGATTTCTGCTTAAACAGTTTACTATATTCTATTTTAAAATCATCAGTTGATGTTCATATTTTCTTAAGGTTTATGATCCGAATATACCATAAATTCTTCTCCCATAAGCCAGTGCTGATGATTTCACAAATAAGGTATATTTTTTATGAGTTCAGGTTTTTCTCTGAATTGGGTTATCCAGTTCAATTTTATAATCTTTTGGTCCCATTCTCCTATCGTATTTCTTTCCAGAAACGTTTCCATTTTAATGTTAAAATCTACTTTGTTATCGACTATTACTTCCCATACTCTCCCCGTGAGGTTCTTCGAGTTTTTCACCTTTTCCAGATCAACTTCTTCAGGTTCTCGTATTCGTCAGGTTAGGTTAGGTCACAAGTTAGCTTCAGAGAAATCATTTTATTTTCTGGAGAAACCCGATGCTAAAATTTTGAGTAAAAAACCATGCGAAACTTGGCCATGGTTCGACGATCCGCCGACAGTGGAAAACAAGAAAGTGTCAAATAACAGGGATGCTAGAGGGCGCTGGACATCTCCATTAGACATACATAAGATCTTAATATATCCCAAAACAGTACAAAAAACATAAACTCATCTGACGAAAAACGTGCACTACTGCTAATACTCAAGTCGTTCACTCCTTCTTTTATATCCAAGGGTTTTTCGACTTTTCTATCTCCAGAACGTTCCCGAATGATGACTCATCCGTTGCGATCATTCGGGAAGGTATTTAATCTCGACACAATACGACTTCCGTGGCGACCGTCATTGCAATCTCATAATGATGATAATATATGCTTATAAAGTAATGCAAGCAAATGTTCATAACTCGTAGATCGCAATCATTGAGACCGAAAAGTATGCGACTGATAACTGCATAGATACAGAACCATATACAAATTGCAGAAGAGCTATCTGACAGAAAGTAAAATAAGATATTAGGAGGAAAGAGGAAAGAGACTACTAAAGTATTCCCACAGGGATCAGTCCTTGGCGCAATCTTGTGGAACTTCTGTAACGAAGTTACCAAAGTTTTAATGTTCCCCGACACCGTAATGACACATACACCGAAATAAAATACTTCGAGACACAGTATCGAAACCGTTCCTGCGTGAAATATCGCGCTCCTAATGCAGACGTCCAGAATCCTTCATGCCAATCCGTGGACTGATAGTAACCGATGGATCGCGAGACACCATCGATTCGATCTCACTGTCGCGCAACTCTTCCCCCACTATATGGTCTATGTAAGGACAACCGCTGACCATTACCGGCAGGATGAGTCCACCTGGAAGGAAGCCGAAGAGGAGGACCCGACCAGGCCGAAGAAAAGGGAGAGAAACACACCGCCGAAAACACCAGCCGCCAACAACCGGGAGCCCTAGCAGCTCCTAGGTTCCCACAAGCTTCTAGTGCGCGGGGGTTGATCTGATGTTCCTGGGGGCCCCTCGGTTTCGACTTTCCAACCGCAGGTCGACCGCCGGCGATCTCCGGGTGGGTCTCTTCTTGGCGTTGCTCCTGTCCGTACACCTCAAACCCGCCTCCGCCACCGGCCGCCGCAGTTCCATTGCGTAGAAACACCCAGTAAATAAAGCATCAACGGAGAAAGACATGGGGATAATAAATAAAGATTTATTGGGGTAATAATAGTTATAGAAGGGACTGTGTAAACAGTAGCTATAGGCAACAATAATTGTCTGGATCACTTTTGGCAGTATCACCCTGATGATGCCAACATTTTTCATCATCAGGGTGATGCCAACATTGTTGGCGAAACGTGCGTTGCTAATTTGTATAAAAATTATTATTTTTACTGTTTTAGGGGGAAAATTTCTTAATAAAGTTAGTAGCTATAGGGACCGTGTAAATAGTAATTAATAAAGACCGTAATACTGACCTATTGTTTTTGCTCGCTTCCCCCCGCTAAACCTGACGGCTGACCCCGTCTTACCGAACCCCGCTTAAGCTACCTATGGTCACGTGGAGCATATCACGTTAAAAAACTGGCGCTCGAGGTATTCAAAAAGTGACTACCGTCACACTACGTTGTGGACACTTTTAACCAGCCACGAGTGCAAGTTCAGGCATACACGGACGACATTGCGATGAGCGAAAGGAACTCAAGAACAACATTCAAAATTGAAGAGTTTCTTGAAGGATTTATGGATTTTAATACATGATATCGAGTTTTCCATGTTCTTCAGGTTTTCGACATTTGCAGCTTCTTTTTAGTTAACTCACACAGATTTGTTATCTTTTTTTTTCAACGTCTTTATGTATTTTATGTACTTCATGCTTTTTAGGTTGTTTGCTTTTTCCGCTTGTTTACCTTCTTTAGGTTCTCCTCCGTAAGTCTTTTTTTTTATTTTAATTATCTTATTCAAATTCATTTTTTTAGACCTAACTTATTATTTATTTTTCAGTATCTTCAGATTGCATGTTCAGCATTTTTTATAAAAACCCAAAACTATACGAAATGGTAATAGAAAAAATGGAAATATTTTATAGGGATAATATTGATTAATATTGATAAAAATGGCAAAGGAAAGGTCTATCACGAAATAAAAATAACAAACAAAATAAACAACTCCAATAAAGTTGGATCAGACGGATATAAAACTGCCCTATACATATTTGAACAGTGATTTTTAAGTCATTACAAGAATAAATATGTAAGAATTCAAACCTTCATTGACCTCTTAAAACATTTTTCAAATTGTTATCTTTCATCGCATTTGTTCGAGGAGTGAATAAGTTTTTAAATTTTTCTCATAAGTCAAGAACGTATTTTGGTTACCATAAGCTACTTTTAACATTTGTATGAGAAGTTAATGGAATAAGCTCAACCAAGGGGCTCTGCTCCAAGGGGCCCCCCTTGTTTGTGATATGATACGAGCCAGACGCACATTAGTAGCATTTCTCTCCCTAGGGAGAAAATCTGTCACATTTGCTCCCTAGGAAGAGAATGTAGCACTTCTGTCACGATTTTGACACCAGAGAAACTGATTTCTACTTAAGGAGGTTGGGGTGGGATAGTCCCAACCAAAAATTAATTGTATTCTCAGTCGGAACTGTTTTGTTATCACTTATTACAAATAATTATTGTAACATTTGTAATATATATTACTATTGTAATAAATGCATATCTGAACCATTTTTTATTCTGCGGAAAGAGATAATCGCGACGAGCATTCGGTCCTGCATGGTTGTTAATAACGTTGGGGTGTTTATTTCAAATAAATTATTACTGGGAACTTTACCGGTCTTTTGTGTTACAAACTCTTTTACTATTTTATTTTATTTTATCATTTTAAGTTGATGGATTAACTTTTGGATGTTTGGTCCAAACTTAAAAAAATATATATTACAAAGAAAAATGTATTACAATTTACGATTTTTGCTAAATTATTATTGAAGTAAATAATTTAAAAAAAAATAAATAGAAACATCTAAACTTTATAGTTCAATAATTAAAAAATCGTATAATTAATTAAAAATCGTATATTAGAATGAGATAATCGAACAGTGTTCAAGCGAGAACGTTGCTTAGAATTGAATTGAATAGTTGGTAGTGTTCACTCTCTATATTATTGTAAACTGTCATTTTATTTGTGCGGCAATAAAATTAACCAAAATGTCATTTAGCAATGATAATTGTTGCGTATTCAATTGCCAATGCGTGAGAAAGGAAAACATAACCTAAAACACGAAAACTATACTCATTTTCCAACGACATTTAGGAGCGTGAGAGATAGACAAAAGCTTCATAAGACCAATTCTATGCATAATTTAATGAAGAACATCAGATAACATTTTCTCGTCGGAGTTAACCGTTTACGAGAAAATTTCAGAAAAGCTTAATGATATCACGCTCGGGGGCGGTTTCTTGCGCCAAAGGGGATGAACCTCCCCCCCAGGGGGGGTTGGAGATATTCGGATCTTCATTTGGGTCCCTGCTGGGAGTTCATAACCAAAATTTCAAAAGTTTATAAATTATTTCTTGTATTCGTCGTTTTTTCGTATAATTGGCCTCTACGGTGTCTACGTAAATATTACCGCCAATTCACTGTAGTGCAACTTCTCGATTATTTAGAATCAGAAAACGTCAAACTCCGTAGTGGTGACGCCACGACTTTTTTGGTCAATTAATTATTCGCAACGCGAATGTTCAGCTTTGCCATTTCTTTGTCAACACAAAGGAGATATCTGAAAACCGACCAAAACAAAATCGGTTCAACTGAAACGGGATTTTATACAATGTAATAAATCAGTTTTTTCGAAAAGAACAAGAAGAAGCCGGAACAATTGACTTTAATGTCGTGAATAAAGACTATGAGCCAAATTCTGGTGAACCAGAACTAAGAATTAGTAATTTTGTCCTTCCAAAAATTGCTCAGGAACGAGAACAAATTTTTAATGTGAATGAGGGACAAAGATACTAGATTATGTTTACGCTTGATGGCCTCAAATTTTGGATTTGTAGGCGTAATTGTGTAATAGCTATTTACAATATGAGAGTGGTAGGTAGAATTTTAAAGGAGAAGGTTTTTTTGATCCCCGACACGTTAGCGGAACCCTGTAAAATGCTTAATGCACCAATTTTTATTATCACATTTTATAAACTAGATGATAACCTGTTGTATTAGACAAGCAACAAGCAACAATAAAACTAGTAGACAACATCAAAATAAAAAAAATCTCGGACAGCGAAGAAACTTTGTCTTTAACACCGCCACAACTGCGACCTCAAGATCTTAATTATTCCCCAAAAAATCTGAAGGCCATCATGAAAAATTCATAAAAGCAAAATGTGCAAAAACATACACATTAAATGCCTTGATCGCCTCTTTTATGGAATCAGTTTCTTGAGAATCTAGAAAATCCAAGAGACTACACCGACGCAGCTACTTTATTAGCCAACCAATTGTGGTGATCTACTCACAATAAAAAGACATGGGGCTTGGAAAATTGGCTCAGTGGCTGAAGGTTATCAGAAAGGTCCTTCAGAAAAAGAGAAAAAGCATTTCATAAATTTTGAACAGTTAACATAGAAGATTTTGAAAATTATGAGCGGCGTCAAGAACATTAAGAAGATTAATCATTTTAGGAGTATAAATTAAATAAAAATTAAATATACCTGTTGATCGCATTAGTTTCATAGAGTTAAACTGTAAATTACTTTTAATACCCAAAGAACCACTTATTTTTGGATTCAGCATGGTAATACCAACAGATTTTCCTTGTTTATCTAAGTGCCTGTGCAAGAATCGTTTGACATGTTAATGACATAACGAACAGGAGAAAGTCAGTGTTACCAACTGGTAGCTCACTACACAGAAAATGGGGCTGACATTTAAATTGAACAGTGGTTTAGGTAAAAAATCATTTGGACAGGCATTCCTTCATTATTTACAAAGCAATTTTATTGAAGCACTTCTAAAGACTAAAAATATCAACAATTTTTACCGTACCCGGGCCCGAGGCTTTAGAATCGTTTTTCGACAGAGACAAAATTCAACAGCACAATTCTAAAAAAATTCTAAACATTTTTAAGTTAAACGGTTTTATTGTAAAGAAACATAATAATGTTGCAGATAATGTACTAAAAGCTAAACAATATTGAGATAGGTACCAGTTACCAGTCTTCACACCACTCTCCTCATCAATATAGAGCATTGATCAGACTAAAATAAAATCGTGGGGCGAATCGAATTTCTATTATCCACAGTCAACCGCTCATATCATTATAGGTATGCTTTGGATGCATCTTCTCAATAGACAACTTAACTGGTACCTGATGGTACCTACCTAATTATTTTTTAGCTTTTTGTGTTTAGTTTCTTCTAAAGGGTCCTGTGTTCTCCTTATCAAGCTCTTGTATTTGATACCCATATTGAGGGAACTGAAAACTAAAAAAAAGTAATCCGCCATTTTATGGTGGCGGCCATCTTTGATTTAGAATTTTTTAATGGTGTACTGTTAAGCCCTTTCATTTGATAGCCATATCGAGGGGATTGAAAAAACAAAACGTAATCTGCCATTTTGTGGCTGCCGCCATATTGGATTTACAATGATACTGAATATACATAAGTATGTATTGTCATCAATTAAATTTCAATTATGTACTAGATTTGACCCAAGACACAAACAAAGCAAGCTGAATAAAACCGTTTAATAGAATACCTACATTCTTTCTGGTGGCTCTCCAGATGGTCAAATCAAGAGACGGATTCTTATAATGTCCATATAGCGCCCAAAGTTTAACACTTTAAGACGTCAAAAAACATGTTCAGTGGTAAATGGAGTTGCGATTAAAGAGGCGGCACGTTATTTTTTCTAATTCCAGGAGCAATTATTTGTAACTGGGCGAAAATATTGTTTATTTTCTATTTATACTCCGCATGGAATTCTCGTTGAAAAATTCAGTCTTTATAATATTGATTCATGCATCCAGTAGGCTTTTAACTTCAAAATGCTAAATATAATAACTACATGCAGGTAAATTTTATATTCCACAGGCAATATGATGAATGTTTAAAAAAAAGGTTTAAAGATTTTAAATATTTGAACCGACAAACTGAAAAATTAGAAGCTCCTAAATTGGAGACACAACTATTAAACGTGAGAAACTGGGGAAAGATCTGCTTAAGAAATCACTATCTGAAAAACCAAGGGATGTAAGATAGTTGAAAACCTGAAAAGCTGAGGAATTTTAACAGTTCGGCGGTGAAGATGAAAAACTGAGAAAATTGAAATATTGGGAAGCAAAGAAACTGTCATAAACAAACTAGGCTCAAAGAATACATACATATACAGCATGTCCCAGAACTGTATACAGGAAACTAAAATAGTAGACTTCTGAAGTTATACAGAATAGTACAAGTTACGCAAATATTTAAATTTGGTATTTACGTATGTGAATCTTTAATTTACAATAAATTACAAAATTTTGCGAAATGTCGTCCCCCATTGCAGGCCCGGGCGCGACGTATCCAGGACTCAGGCACTCGTCGAAAAATATCTCGCATTTCGCCAGTTGTTGACGCATTTGAAGTTCTTCTACGGTCTTCACAGGCTCCGCGGACACAACCTGTTTCATGTGGCCCCACACGAAAAAATCACATGGATTGAAATCTGGAGAACGTGGGGGCCACAATACAGTAACCATTTGTTGTCTAAGTTCAGCGGAACGTCCTCTAATAAATCGCAGCCTCGTTCTCACGGGTTTCACCTTAGGTCAAAATCATATCGGTCTTGTCACTATTTGAAAATAAAAGCATTTTACGAAAATTTAATGCACCGTCAGCAGTCAAAGTAAAACTGAAAGTAATTAATTGGCAATCGTTCAAGCGAACTCAATGCAACAAAAAGTCCTTTTTTGTATTCGTTTTGTGAAATACATAGAAATACACAGAAAGTGTCCCAGAGGTGTGTGGACCATCATTTACGCCCTTAGTTTGAAAGATGTCAAAACGGGGTTTTCGGGGGACGATACCTTCACAATTTAAAATTATTAGAAATCATATACAGAGTGTTCTAATATTAGTAATATGTATACCAAAGTTGTTTTTTTTTTTAACAGAATGCCCTGTATATTAGTGGGTGAATTGAAAGAGCAATTAATGCTGAGCAAAATGATATAAAGTACTACAGGTTTACCATGGATGTTTCTTGAGTAATGAAGAATTTTAGCTCAAAATTAGTGCTTTTTTAAAAAATTGCAGAGACCAGAGATAACTGATCTATAAAAAATATATTGACAGAGAAAAATAGTCTTTAATACAGACCGATTGAAACTTGTTCTTTTCAAATGGAACACCCTCTATTGCATTGTATCACTAAATAGCATTTTTAATAAGCTTTTCTTTAATATAGATTTGCCTCGGCAAATTAGAAAAAATCTAGAGGCGTTAAATCGGGTGATCTTGCTGGCTATTTGACAGAACCGCCCCTACCAATCCAACATCTCGGCAACAAGTCATTTAAATATCTTCTTACATTCCTATAGAAATTTACAGGAGCTCCATTTTGTTGCAACTACATTAAGGACTACTGATTCTGATAGTAATCAATCGTCCTCATCCATAGGGGATTTTCAGTGGCATAATAGTGCAGGTTATGCCTCTTGACATGCCCATTACTCTTAAAGGTCGCCTAATCACTGAACAAAATTCTGTTTAAAATATTTATATTCCTCTCTAGAAGATTGTCCTCTCTAGAAGATTCTGAAGATTGACTGAAGATTACGAAATATCAGATTGGGCAGCAGTTTCTTTTCTACTGGAGTGAAGATTTTCTTCTAACATTAGTAAAACTTCTAGATCAGTGTTTTCACCTACTCTTCTACCAATTAATTGTTTTTTCTTGTAGGCCACATTTCCAGTGTTTACAAAATTTTTGTGGCCAAAAAGGAATTTCTTTCGGCTTCTTCTAAAGCATTATACCATATTCATCATTTGTTCTTTCGTAAAATTTATTTTGTAAAAAAATTACAAAAGTGAAACTATTTGTTACAGGATAACTAGCAACAAGAACAAACGGCTCCAGGGTAACCACTCTAAGATGATATGATCTCAATACACAATTTCATCAATTTGGAAAAGTTTTCTACTTTTTTTGTAAAAATTATCTAAAGTACTAACATTTGCCGAGTCAAACCATATATTGACAGAAAGCTTATTAAAAATGCTATTTGGTGGTATAATGGAATATAGCGTGTTCCATTTGAAAAAAAATATATATTATATATTTTGCGAAACCGTATAGTATAGTAATATGTATATTTATTACCTTTACAGGTTTATAAAGTATCCGGTACATTTCCCATAACTCAAATAAAATAAAATATAATATAATACATAAAACTAAATAAATCAATAATTCAACACAATAACTAGCAGCTTTTATCCCTTCCCACTTATTGTCCCTCTTCTCCACTCAACCTTCCTCATCCATTCGATCCCTCTTCCGTCCTCATTCAAAATTTCTTCTCTACTCTCATCTCTCCCTCTCAATCCTACGCATTCCTTCAACAAATGCTCTATCGTCTCCTTTTTTTTTTTTTCTCCAGACATCCTGCATACTCTTTTATTATCCTCACTCCAATATTTATTCTCTCTCTCCTCATTTCCACATCTAAATCTTGCTATTATCACTCTCTCTTTTCTACTCTCTCTTCCTAGGTACTTTGACATTTCTTCCGTTATTATTTTTTCATACTTCCCATTGTACCTAGACTCCCTAATTCTCGTTCTTCTTTCCTGCACTTGCACATCTCTATCTCAATGCACTAATCCATCTGTCATTACTCTGCCTCTCTCTCGCGCCTGCATATCCGTTTCTTTCAAAATATGCCTCCCTCTCTTTCCATATCCTCTTTCCTATTCTTTCCTTTTTTCTTTCAAACACTCTTGCAAAATTCTGCACTCTCCTCTCTCTATCACTCTCTCCTCAAATCTTATTGCTCTTTTTCCTGCTTCTATTCTTATTCCATCTCTCTTTGTTTCCTCCATCACTATATACCCCGGTGTCTCTCTCTTTACCCCTAGCACCCATTTCATATATTTTCCTCGCACCCCTTCCAATCCTTCTTGCTCTCTCCATCCCCATATTTCCGCTCCATACATCATTACGCTTTTCACCAAACTATCAAACATCATTACTCTCCTTCTAAAATCATGTCTCTCTCCTATTCCCCATACAGCTCCTATTATCTTATTTGCTTTTTTCCCTAACTCTCTCAAATGTGTTGTTGCTGCGTTTCTTTTATTCATCACATAACCTATATACTTAAATTCTTTCACTTCTTCAATTTTCTCTTTCTGCCATCTCCACTCATTTACTTTTCTCCTACCGCCCCCTTTTCTGAACACCATTGTCTTGGATTTCTCTACATTCACCGTCAACTTCTTCCTGCTCATATATTTCTCCATGTTTCCTAACATTTCTTTCATACCTTTCTCTTCTCTCGCTAGCACCACCAAATCATCGGCATATGCTAAAGACCACACTTTTTCTTTGCCCACCACAACCTCCCCTGCATTCCTGAACATTTCCTCTATATTTTCAATAAAAGCTGCAAACAGGCTGGGGCTTAGTGGGCAACCTTGTCTTACTCCCTTATAAGTTTTGAAACATTTACTCACCCTTCCATCCACTCTCACTCTATTTATACCTGTTCTATTTTTGTTACCAGATGCTCATTTATCCCTCTCTTTCTCAAGCATTCCCACAGTAAATCTCTTTCCACATTATCAAAAGCCGCCTTCAGGTCCACAAAGAATGTATATATCTTGCCACCCCTTTTTTATCTCATTTCCAGCTATGTGATTCAAGATATATACATTATCCATGGTCCCTCTACCTTTCCTAAATTCCGCCTGTCCTTCTGGTAACACCCCCCCTCTCATTCATTTCCTTCATCAGCCTCTCTTCCACAATCATCGCGTATACCTTATTATGCTGTATTTAGGAGAGTGATCTCCCTATAATTACTGATTGTATCCTTTTCTCCTTTCTTATATATGGGGTATATTATCCCCTCCTTCCACTCTTGGGGGAATCCCTCTCCCTCCCACACTCCATTCATTATCTCTAACAACCTGTCAACTTCCCTTTCCGTTCCATATATCCACGCTTCATTCTGTATACCACCCCTCCCCGGTGTCTTTTTCCTTTTCAGTTTTCTTAGTTGTTGCTCTAGTTCTTCTCTTGTTATCTATTCTATTTTTTCCACTCTTTGTTGTCTCTTTTCCTTTTCTTGTCTGTTTTCATCACCCCCCAGCAGCTCACTGAAGAACTCTCTCCATTACTTCATTGTAATTCCATCACTCACTTTCTCTCTCTTTTTCTTTCTTTCCTTATTTATGCACCTCCATACCTCTTCTTCCGTCTTTATACCCTCCATCTTTAGCTCTTCTTCCATCCGTTTCTTGTACTCTTCCTTGGTTGCTTTTTCTTTTTTCCAATTTCTTAGTTTCCTTCTTGCTTCCTGCTTCCTTTCCCTGCATTCTTTATCCCACGACTCGTTCTTCCACAGCCCCATCTTCTCTCTTATCTCTATCACTTTTTTTCTGTTGCGCTTCTTATGTTATCGCTCAGTTCCCTCACCTTTTCGTTTATTTCTGTTTCTTCGTATTTTGCCTCCCTAAGTCTTGCCCTATAATTTTCTTTTCCTTCTTCCGTCCAAATATTCTTTACAATTTTTCTTCTAAACTCATTCACACTTCCTCTATCTTTCTCTCTTCCTTTTGTCTTCACTTCGGCATATGGTCCGACTCCATTCTTTCTCCCACCTTGAATTTCACTATTTCATCCCATGCTTCTTCATTTACCATAACATAGTCAATAACTGTCTCCCCACTTGATCCAATATGCGTGTACTCCCCTTTCGCATCTCCTGTGCAGTTCCCATTAAGTATGTCCCACCCTCTTTCTTCTACTAAGCTAATCAGTACTCTCCCTTCTGAGTTTTCTGTTCCATCTTTTGTTGATCTTCCTTCTATTGTTTCTTGTTCCTCTTCTGTCCGTCTTCCATTTCCCCCAATTCTTGCATTAAAATCCCCCCCAATCACTAAAGTGCCTTCTTCTTGCTCTTTTACTCGCTCTTCTATTATTCTCTTCGTTTCCTTCATACTTCTGCTGTACACTGTTACAATTCTCCATTTTCTCTGTTTACTTTTCACCGTTCTTTCCATAATCCCTCTTTCTTCTTTTGCTTCAGTTTCATTTTCTCCCTGCAGTCCCACTTTCACCCCCATGATTATCCCACCTTTAGCTCTCCCTTTCTTGCTTTCCCTCTCTGCATATTAACATTTCCACTTAAACTCTTTCGGCATTCTCTTTTCCAATTTTTCCCACCCCTTTTTTTCCACCCACGTTTCTACCATTCCCACTACGTCAAATTCTCTCAAATACTCTCAAAATTCATTCTCTTTGTTTTTTATTCCCGCTACGTTCCAGAATACTATTCTTATTTGCTCCTTTTCTCCTTTATTCCTCTTTGTATTCATTTTCCCTTTTCTGCCCTGTCATCTTTTCCTTGTGCTCTTATTCAAAAATTTTCTGTATCTAACTCCCCCTTTTCTTCGTCCCACCGAAGCCCTTTTCCCTCTATCCATATCTTTTTATAACCCACTTTCACCCGCTGTCCTTTTTGTCGCTCTTCTTTGGCTATCGTTCTTAATTCCTTCTGTGTATCTCTTTCCTTCTTTGTCAGATCATCTTCTATGTATACTCTCTTTCCTTTTTTTTCTCTTAGGTTTCTTTTATTTTCCATAACTTTCCTCTTTTCCCCCCAGCTCCAAAGTTCCGCCACAATCATTTTTCCTCCATTTATTTTATACATCTTTCTCACAGTCACTTCTACCTCTAATTCCACCTTCATCCATTTTTCCAGTTTCTTCTCGCTCTCGCATTCCTCTTCGTCCAATCCCGTTCCTACAATATTCTTTTTTTCTTCTCCAATTTTTTTATTTTTGCTTTTAGTTCCACCTTTTCTCTTTCCCATTTTTCTTCCTTTTCACGCATCATAATTTTCAACTGTTCCAGTTCCTGGCTCATCTTCCGATTCTCTTCCTTTATCTCCCCTACATCCTCCATAATTTTTTTTAGCATCTCTTTCATTTGCTCATCCATTGCCTTCTTAACCGGTGACCTTTGAAACTTCTTACTTTTCCTAAAGGGGTTAATCCTCTCTTCTGATTCTTGTCCTTCTTCTCTTTTTCTTTTGTAATCTTCTTCTTTCTCGCTCTCACTACCACTTTTTTTATCCATTTAGATGACTTTCAATCAGTGTGTATTAAAGTTTGGGTCTATAAAAAATATTTTACAGAAAAATATTCAGTTATCTTTGTTGGAATGGTCTCTGCAATTTTTTTTAAAAAACGCTAAATTTGACCTAAAATTTTTCATAATAAACTTGTAGTACTTTATATCATTTTGTTCAGCATTAATTGTTCTTTCAATTCATCTAATAATATACAGAGCATTCCATTAAAAAAAACTTTGGTATATTATTTATTTTAGAACACTCTGTATATGATTTCTAATCATTTTAAATTGTGAAGGAATCGTGTGGCTATCGTCCCCCGAAAACCCCGTTTTGATATATTTCAAAATAAGGGCATAAATTAATGATGGTCCACACACCTCTGGGACACCCGTATAAGTAAATATCTATATATTTAATCGTTGAACATGAATCAATTTGGACCGAATAAAACAGGCTATACTGCACCGATTTTGATAATTGTTTTATTAAATGAAAGACATTGACAAGTTCTATGCGGAGATTACTTTCCATTTTCAAGAATTTCACAGGTTCGTTAATTATTTGCAAATCATTTTAAGGGAAAAGCGGTCCATTACAGTCATCGATTTAAATGAGCGTGAATCGTTTTAAGTGAGAAGTTCGACAACTGTAGCTAAATATAGATATCTTAGTCCCCACCCCTGAGCAAATGGTCTAGGCAATGGATAAAAATAAATTACCGAAAAATACAGTAATAAATTATCATAAAAAATAATTACTGAAAACTTTACGGGGACTAAAACCTAACCCACCCACCAACACCCCTTGAACCAGCCAGAAACTGGCCAACTGAAGGCATATATTATTTAGTTTCTACTAAATTCTATTCTTTAATCAAATGTAGTAGTAATGTCTTCTGTTTCGTATATTCAATGGTCTCCGTTTCTACATTAGCGAACAATTCAGTCAGGATTATCTTATACCGCACAATGAAAAAATGTTTACGCAAAACATTCTATATAAGGAAATTATTCCGTCTTAATTTTTTTTTAATTATTCAGACAATGCAAATTAAAAATTGTAATATGTAATATGGTAACCAGTCTTTATTCAACACTATTTACGTAAGTATCACTCGAATTTCGAGTGACGGGCGATCACTAGTATATATAAATATATACATATATCATCATACGTACATATTTAATTTGACAACTGTCAAAACTAACCTAAAAATTTGAAATTTGTGTTTTTTCTCAGTGTGCGTGAAAGAGTACAAAAAACGCTGTTCCATACTCGTGCGCCGTCACTTTTCAAGGGCTCGGGTTCATTGCAATACTCGCCCTCGAACAATTCGCCCTCGCCCCTGAAAAGTTGACACCGCAATTGTATCGAAATATACCATTTAGTTAAGCCAAGAGATAAGGGTTTATTTTCTTATAGTTCTTCAATCATGATAGCGGTTTTGAATGGGTTTTCGCGTAAATTTTAAAGCCATAGTTAGATCATGGGTTTTTTAGTATTTTTTTTTTATTTTTCTGTCTCCTCATGTTAGGGACTATCAAGTTCGTGAATCACCCGGTAGAAGTGAAGAATCGTTGGTGGAAAAAAATAATGTTGGGACTCATTTCTGGAAGAAATTGTAATTTACCGAAATGAGGTGTAAATATAATTACACTTTCCAGTTAGTTTTAGGATATTTTTATAATAATGAGGTAGTATACTAAAAAATAAAGTTTTTGGAAAATACAATAATCATAAACTTCATTGAAAAGTGTATGGTTTAGCGCTGTTATGGTGAAATTATACTTGAATTGAAATTCGTTTAATTTTTTATGAGAGAACTGTACTGGTTTAAAATACGTCATTAGTGGCCGGCATATGAATTAAGTGAGGACCTACGCCTTTCCATTTCTCACTCTCACTCATTTTATAAGTAATTCTTTCCTTTTCGCTCTTATGCTCGGAAACTAATGAGGTAGTTATTCGCCCGCGAAATAGTTTTTCATTTATTTCATGAAAACGGTTATGATTTAAGCAAAACGAAAAAATAGGAGTCCTCTATTTTAAGCAGTTTCATTTATAAAAAAAGTTTCAAAATTTTGTATACTACCTCATTTAAGTAATTGCGAAACAGCAAAAAAGCAGCGACTCATATTAATTTTATAAAGACTCCAATTGTGTAAAACTTGAATAAAAAATGTCCTTGTTTTTTGTTCGGTCTGGTTGTTTTCGCATAAAAATTGCAAACATGTCGAGATGCGCTCAGTTCTATACCGAGTGCTCCTCGTAGTCGGCCGGCGTCTCCGCTAACTATCCCAGTGTCGGCGTGTTCTATTAGAATGTCCGTACATAGCCTTTTACTATGGTGGGGATCGTGCACATAGTGGGGTCCGTAGTTCGGTGATGTTCCCGTGCGCTATGTTCTCCTTGCAAACCGAACCATCAGTGTGTATCTAACGTCCAGTGACGGCGTTAGTCGGTCTCTACGATGTACTCCGATGCGGACTCGTAATAGCGTGCTCGCCGCCCCCACCACCGCCCAAAAATATCTCAAACAAAAACAAACGCGAAAAATCCTTCCTTCCTTATCGCCAAATGGATTAACACGAGGACCCTCGCGAACCACTCAGATGCCAGTCAAAACTCGCCAGTCGTAATTTTTAAGTCTCGTCGTCGCTAATAAAGGTTCGTACCCACCACCACATCGCCACCCTTCGATAACACAGATAACACAACCACGACCTCGTACCCAGCAACAGATCGGCGCGTTATCTCTCACCGCACGTGTTGCCTCGATAACACCCCGCTATCTTATCTAACTATGTCGTCTATGAAAACAGGAACGCCCAAATCATTATCATGGTCCTTTTGTTTCAGAAGCTGCCAGGACCGGACCGGCAAAATCCGAGCCCCCAGTTTTAAATTTCAGTGTGTCGTGTGATGATAGTACGCGCGTGATTGTTGTTGTCAGTGTTTCGATAGTTTGCCCGCATTGACTTACCAGTTTTCGTTCTCTGCATCTGGAGCTAGAATCAATTTCATATGGTTTTCATGGTGAGTGGTTGGTTCAGTGGTGCGATGGATGGCACACACCCTCGCTTTGCGCGGTGCAGTGGTGGTGCCCGTTGGATTAGTTTAAACAGGAGGATTTGTTGATAACAGGTTGCGTCCGTAAACAATGAGTTTGCATGCGTGCTCTGGCTGTTAAAACGAGGAGGACCGTCATTTTTATTTTGTTCAAATTTGGATGTGCGACTGTGATTTTAAATTTCCTCCAGATAGGGTTGCTCTACTTTTACATCCTTACATAATTGTGATCAGAATAATCAAAGTGAGGTCGAGCGTGTTGCAAAATACGCAGCTATTTGTCGCACGCAAAAATTCTTGAAAGTCTTGATACCAAGCGAATTAATATTTGTATAATCCTGTACAATTGGATTATTATGCCTTGTTATCTATGCGATGTCACGGCAGATGCTTTGTGGTATCGATAATGTTGGAATCAAACTAAAAGTTGGGATACATAATATGGTGTAATTACAGTTCTAGTTCGACGATGAAGTACTTTTAAGTATAGTTGGTCGCAGTAGATTAGCAAAAACAAGAGTTTATTTTGACCTGATTCCAATTAAAATTAATTTGGACCCTTTTCTTGTACATAATAAAAATTATTAAAATAGTGAAAAGCAGTGAAATATATTTATAGAAAAGCAGTAATTTAATCTTTTACTTTAAACAAATTTGCACGTCGCGCGTAGATCATGTAGGGGGGCAGGTATTACATAGTGCGGGTAAAATATTTTTAATAATAACTAAAGGTATTCCATTCATTTGGAACATTACAGAAGTTTCTTTTTCTTTTATTTGTCTTATGATCAGTAGAATAAAAAATACCAGATTTTACTAAATTTTCTCTTTTTTTAAATTCCCGTAAACGAGCCGCCATTGCTTGTCCTCGAATCTGGTCACAGTATGGTCCAAAACCCGACTAAGTAAATTTCGTCAGTCAATTTATATCAGGATATGGAGAATATAAACTCTAAGGGCTAACTGGTTATTCTTTGTTTCAAATTTTTAAATTATGTTTTCGTATTATCGTAGAGTTCAATATGGCGCCTAGTACGTATTTAACAAATAGATTACCATTAATTAATTATTCGCAAAAAAAATTACTGCCACTTAAGTTATTAATAAAAATATACTTTGTACATTATCAATAAAATTTATACTAAAATTATGGCAGTAATTTTTAGACTAATCTTTCTTTTACATGAGAGTGTCGCTTTTGGAATCACTATCTGGATGCTGCCGCTCGCGCGAATAAAACTCTCATACGGACACGTACCTTTACAATAGTAGGAGTACCAAATCGAGTTTTATTTATCACGGTACCGAAACTTTATGGCTCCGTGGTTCTCCGCCAGACCCCCGGGTCTCCCCAACGCATGCAATGACATCCACTTCTAGGAACTCCATTGCTCCAACCTGAACCCTATCTTTAGCCTGACTCGCACTAATTTGAACCGAGCACGCCAACGAGATTCGCAGATATCCTCGGCCGATCACGAATTATCCCAAAAGGACTTCATTAATGTACCGACTACCGGACAGGGCGGCGGTCGTCGACACCGCGGGCAGCGGGTTCATCTCTTGCAGATAACATTATTTCCGCCACGCACCGATTTCTTTCTCGCTTGCGTGTGGAACGATAATGATCAGATGCGGTGCGCGCCGAGGGCGTAAACCGGAAGTGTTAAATAACAATGAACCTGCGCCGCTTCAATTACCACCCACACATCCGGCCGAACGATGCGCCTCAGCGCCCCGCTCGGTGCCCCATCCTTTCTTTCCACACCACGCACTCGTTCCATGTGTGTGTCTGTCGGTTCTTTATGTCTTTCAAGGTGATGGCAGTGGTGGAGCATGGTGGATTTGGCCAAAAAACGATCATAATTATAAAGTCACACATTTGATAGTTTAGTAGCTTATAGTTTGTACCCATAGTTCATCAGAGATGTCCATGGAAAACAAATCTTTTGAAACGTATGTCGTTTCTTATCACATGTGCGTGGGATCACTTATCGACGTTTTTTAAGAGAACGCTTTGTAAGATCAACAAAAAAATTCAACATAAACATTTTCGGACCTGACGGAAAAAAAAAACTTCCAACTTCTTTTGTCACTGCAGCACGTTCGAAGTAAAAAACCTGACAAGATCCTCTCAGTAATATCTGTAATTTAGTACAGGTTTAAGCACAGATGTCCACCAAATATTTCGGATATCATATGCAGTGAATTTGATTATGCATTTAATTTTTTTTTTACTTTTTCCTACACGCAGTTAATATTTTGTTCTCTTTTATTTTTTTCTCCTTTTTGTTCAGTTTTGTTCAAACTTTCACATTACCGAATATACTAGAACAACAAAAAAACAGAACAATGAATATTGATATTATGCCACCAACAAATTTTTTTAATAATTAATAATTGTTGTTTTTTCTCTGTCTTACTCAGTCTATATATTATGTTTTCATAATGTCTCCCTCCTACTGTCTCCCCTAAATTACACTCTTTGTTTGATTACTATCTTTCTTCAATTTCTCTACCTCTTTTCCGCCTTAATCTCTGTCTCTGTCCTAAAGCGCTTTTTCCCTATCCCCTCTTCTCTCTCCGTAATATTTTTCGCGTTCCTTTTCTCATTCCTGTTTCTCTTATTTTATTTCGTCCAACTTTTCCTATCTTAAATCTCCGTTTCGCCTCCCTTCAATCTTTTTCTCCTCTAAATAACTCTCTCACGTCAATCTCCCCTTCCTCAATTGCTTCTCTGTGTTTTCTCTTCTATTAATTTCTTTGTCCCCTAAATTGTTATATCTGTATTTTTCCCTTCAATCTCTCCCCAATATACAGGATGTCCCTACTTTAATTTTAACCAGTATTATACTCGCCGAGAGCAACAACATTTTTATTTACCACTTTTTCGAAATTTCATTTTTTTAGCATTTTTAGAACCCTTCAAACTCACGAACCGCCTATGGATATTTATTTTAACTTGACCTACAGACAATCAATTGTTTTTGTCCGGAAAAGCCTACGTCTTTATGGGTGCATCAGTTACCTGCTGTTGAGAATTAGTATCAGCGGGCGAACTCGACCGGGCGTGTTATTGTAAAAGATGCCTGCTTTTTCTCGTGTGCCTAATTTCCATTAACGTTGTGCATTGTGTTTTGCAAAAACCGCCAATACCCGAAGGTTAGCAAATCGAATTTATTTTAACTTGACCTACAGACAATCAATTGTTTTTGTCCGGAAAAGCCTACGTCTTTATGGGTGCATCAGTTACCTGCTGTTGAGAATTAGTATCAGCGGGCGAACTCGACCGGGCGTGTTATTGTAAAAGATGCCTGCTTTTTCTCGTGTGCCTAATTTCCATTAACGTTGTGCATTGTGTTTTGCAAAAACCGCCAATACCCGAAGTTTAGCAAATCGAATTTGGAGAATTTTGAAAGAGCAACAATTAAATCTCTATCACGTACAGAAAGTCTAATTTTTAATTCAATAATACATAATCCTCGGAGAAGGTATTTTCAACTTAAATATTATAATACGTAGGGGCAGACGAAAATCCGCATGTTATTGATTAGGCCCCACAATTTTTAATAGCATTGGATGTTGAAGTAAACACATTTAGATTTTTTGTTTATTTACGCCGAGCTGTTTAAATTCATTCCGAGTGTTTTTCGAAGGTGTCGTTATCACCGTTCAGGGGTTCAGTGGCGTGTACCGAAATTAGCGTCAAAACTTCCACTAATTTCAGGGCAAAATTTTATTAAGAAAAATTGTTGACACTGATGAGTTCTACTATTGGTTAAAATTAATGTAGTTTCTTCTGGGACACCTGATACGTTGACTTCCATCTGTCTGCTTAAGAGGCATTTCGCAAGGACGAGCAACTACTGGGTGAGAGTGATAAAAAAGTTCGAAGTAGTAGGACGTAAACAAAAATCCACGCGAGACAGAAAAAGTACATTCTGTGAAACAATGCTTTCTGTTCAGAAATATTTGCAGCGGCCAGTTGTGAAACCCAAAGCACAGCCAAAGGGTCATAAACCTCTAACTGTCTAACGACCCAAATGCTAGCACAACACAAATACAATATTCTAAATTCAACCACCACCCGAGACGACATTCGGGATTATAAAAGTATTATTGACCGGAGTCCATAAAATTACTATAAGTCTGGTCGTACTTTGCTTCTGATGAAACAGTCGAATGAGAAAGTGACATCGTAATGGGAGAAACAGTTCAACTATTTTTTAGTATTTCACGGGCCATTACATTTAAATATATATTTTTTAAATTTTGGCACAATGTTGTCCCAAAAGGACATAATTATCTTTTTCAATCTGCAAAAGAACATACAAAATAAAATTGCTATGGAATAAATTTTTTATACTTGTCGACAACAATTCCAATAGATACAATCCATACAACAAAGTAGCAATAATTGTTAGCACCAGTAATTGCCAATTGCCCCTGAACCTGAAAGTAATAATAATTATCTTTTTGCTTTAGCTTAACGTCCTCATTTTGGTCTATTTTTAAGTAATTAATTCTTTCTTCATTGCCCGCTTGTTGGGGATTTAAGTCTCGAATGGACCAAGGGCATTTTATTTCCACAATATGATCTTGATCAATAATTCCATCCGGACTGGCACCGAGGAAACAATTTTCCTTGTCAATAAACAGTCCGCACTCACGCACAAGTACCCCACAGTCTTTTTCAAAGTGCTTCATCTTCTCTTCCCCACATCATTATAGCTGCGCTCTTTCGAAATTCAGAACAGACATTATTTCGAGCTAGCTTTGACGTATTCCTAATCCATTCGTTTTCATCTAGATGAATTTCTGTCAGACCGTAATTTTCATAGGGTGGAGCAGCAGTCTTTCTTTTTTAAATTCGTAGAAATAACTCTGCGAGTTTTATTATACTCGCGTTTTCTTTTCAGTACCGCTATATAGTTTTTAGCGAATTTTTCTGGACTACAAAATTTTCCTGTGCAATAGGACAAAATATTCTTCCTTTTTATTATATGAAATTGTCCCCTATAAATTTACAGACGATAGAATTATAAGTTTCTGCTGCATTATTTTTTATATTCAAAATTAGACTATGCACATTTTGAACAAGTCTTTTTCCACACGACTCAATGTCGTCAAAAAGGCCAGACTCGATCATGTCTGGAACTGTGTTGATTTCGCCTTGAGAAAAATAGCTTCTCAATTTACTATAGTAGTTACGTAGTAAATGGTTTACGCACTCTATCTTTAGTATAGGGAATTTATGGTCGTAGGGCTTCGCGATGCAAAGTTTTTTTTAACACACTGCTCCTTCTTTTGCCAGCGAAGTTTTGTTGCTCTGTTATTAGCGATGTAATTTTCTATGTTAATTAAATCGAAATGAATAGACTCCTCACATTGCAAAATTTTATAAAAACATCAATCAACGAATCAAGTAAGATACCAACCGATCTGTTAAAGAAATAGGTGTAATTGAAAGCGTAATACTAGGTAGGAATGAATATTTCGGGTTCGGGACATTTTCAGTGCTCATTTCTAGTTTTGAGCATTTTATTCGGACACTGTCCAAATTCGTATATTGAGTATACGCTGTATTGTACTATTGTGATCATCGCCTTAAAAACGTCGTGTGCACCACGACTCACGCCTTGGCCACAAACAGCAGATGCGTCCAAAAAAGCTAACTTTTACGGCCGCGAAGTTCTAAGATAACAGGGCCTCTCCGTCCCGCATAATTTTGTTTAGGTATAGTTCTAAGATTTTACTCGGACTGTACACGGCGAATTTGTAGCAAGGCTGTATAGGTGGAGCTACTTTCTTGAAGTAGAAATCAACAGAACAGGGTTTTATTTAAAACATTATTACATAGTTGTATTTGCGCTTCCATCTTCAATAATGTAGCAAACAATAAGAAAAAACTATAGGCAAGGCGATACGTATGTTTCTTGGTAGGTTTTAAATTCGAAGTGTCAATAAAATGGCAACATTTTTGTGTATTTAGCAAAACAATTTTGAAAAAATATATGCGTAGGTTCTAAAGCAATCCTTTTTCTACAACTATTCAAAATTTAAAGATTATTGATCAGTAATTAATAATACAGCGATTTTTATAAATGTACACTGCAAACATGGCGTGAGAGAAGCGCCTTAATGTCTTCCCTGTCCCTCTTCAGCTTTGTTCCGTCATTCGTTTTCTCCCTTCTTAATTCATCTTCTGTATCCTTCCGATCTTTGAGTTTTATTTTTTCTTTCTTCCACATCTCTCTCTTCTGGTTAATATCTCTCTCCAAAATTTCTAATTTTCATTAAATACCCTGACTTTCTTTTTTTCACTTAATCAGCCCTAATCCCTTTTCCTCCCGTTCAATCTCACGTTCTTTTAAATATTTCCTTCGTAAATAAATATCTCTTTCTCCTCAATCTTTTGACTCTTCTTCTTCTCAGTCTGTCCCTTTTTCTCTTTAATCTCTGCTTCCTAAATTGGCTTTTCTCTCCCCACAACATTCCTCTTTATTTTTTTCTTTATTATCACTCTCATGACCTTCAATCTTCAAATCTCCATTTCCGGTCCCTTCAACGTTTCTTTGGGTCTCAATCTCATCCCGATCTTCTTATTTCTGTGAAAAATCTCCTAAATCTTATTTTGCTCTTTAATTTAATTCTCTCAGCATTTTCCTCAAATATGACTCTCCTCAATATTTTTATCCGTTATCATTTTTTTTTAATCCCTTTGTGTAAAATTTATTCTTTCTTATCCACAATCTGTCCCTCATTTCCTCCATCTCTTAGTCTATTTGTTTTTTTAATATTATGTTCCTTCCTCTCTTCAATGCCAATTTTTTTTTCTTTTTTGTTTTATTTATTTCCTTTTATACCGTCCTTTTCCTTTCACCTCTCAGTCTCTGTTTCTATACCCTTTCTCTTATAAATGTTCAGAAGAGGTCTCTGACTCAGCACACTCTCTCTCTAATCCAAATTTCTCTTTTTTACTCTTCGAATCACTCTTCCCCTTTCCCCCATCCAATCCTTCTTTCTTTTTAATTCATACTTTTTCTTCTGTCTTTATTCCTTTTTCTTTGCAACCCGTTCTTACCTTCAGGCTCATTTACCTTGAATATTGTATTTCTCTCCCAGCCACTCTTTCTCTTTACTTGAAATAATCCTTTTCTCCCATTAATTTGTTTCTCTTTCTCTGTCGCTCTTCAATATTTCCCCCCTTACCAATATGTCTTTTTCTTCTTAATATGTCGCCACTCTCTTCAATATTTCTATATCCTCTATTCGAATACTCTTGATCTATACTTTTCTCTCTTAAATATCTTATCGATTCTCCCATTAAACTGTCTTCTCTGAATCTTTCTTTCTACCCCACTTCCGCTTTCATTTCCACACTTACCTTTCTCTGTCCGTCCTAAATACCTTTTTCCTCAATGACTTCCTCTTTCACTCTCTCTTTATGTCTACATCTTTCTGTCTTTTGAATTTGTCTCTGTCTGTTTTTTCTCCTACGTCAAGTCATACCACTTTTTACACGTTTTGCACAGAATATTTTTTCTACGATCATCCCAGAAGTCCATTTTCTGGCCAATATACCTTCATTGCTGTCATTTAAAGTGCTTTCGACATTTATAATCGAAAAGAGAAATTGCTACGTTGCCTATTTAAACGAATTTTTATTACAAAGGTGCAATAATTTTTTTATTGCACTGGATCAAAAAATATGTTAAACCAGAAGAATGTCGATGAATCAAAGTGGAGTAAATTTAAATTAAAATTTAAATATATTTGTTTCGGAAGAACACTACTTTTCTAAAAAACGTCAAATTTAATTCAAAATAACGTCATAATTTTAAATATTCTTTAAGGGCTGATGATGGGAGTAGTGTTCTCCCAAAACATGTTCCAACTGTAATTTTGCGTTTATTAAAGTTTGTGGAGTTCGACTTAAATATATTTAAATTTTAATAAAAAAAGTAGTGATCGCCCGTCACTCGAAATTCGAGTGGTATGTATTGGATTGATAAGCGAAACAATGTAAAAAAAAAGTGAATACTTACGTAATAGTTTTGAGTAGACTGGTTAACATATTACATACAACAATTTTTAATATGTTTTGTTTAACTGTGATTTTGAATTAAAAAAAAGTCTTATTAATAAAAAAAATTAACACGGAATAATTTCTTTATCAAAATATTTTGCGTAAACAGTACTTGTTCATTATTGTGCGGTCTAAGATGCCCCTGATTAAATTGCTCGGCAATGTAGAAACGATGTCCGAAGACAGGTTGTGATAATTAAAGCCCAACCTTATTAAAGGTTTGCCCTTGCGATTTATTAATGGTCATATCGAATGCTAACCATGATTGGAAATTAGGTTCGCCTTAAGGAAAATGGCATGTACCAGAATACGTCATTTGAATTAAAATAGGTTTCCCAGTTGATCGTCCGGTTCAAATTTCAAAATCACTTGTATTTTGATGCAATCGTTTAACACGCATTCTTGTACCATTCACTAATGCGTTGCTCGTATTTAAATTTCGTATTAGCAAAAACAATTACATTTTCTTTTATTATTACCAATTACCAATTATTATTACCAATTTATGTGAGGCAATCCAGTGGGAGAAAAACTCACAACTGCTCTAAACGTGCTCTATACCGGGCATTTGTAGAAGAATTATTTTTTTTACTAAATGCGCAATCTTCATTTTTGGGAGCCAAGACCGCACACCGTAAAATTTCATTAAAGACATAATGTGGAATTTCAATTGTGTGATAGTGATAGTTCAAATTCGGTCAGTGCCCGTTATAAATCTTTTTTCGGTAATTTATTTTTATGATAATTATTTATTACCGTACCCCCCGATCTCTTTCCACGAACGTTTATAACACCCCGAGCGTCCCGAGGTACATGAACCACTTACGCACCGCAGTGCCGAAACCTTAGGGGAGGGGCTAAGTTATTTTTAGCTGTCAGTTCGCCAGCTTGTTACTTAAAACGATTCTCGCTCATTGAACTCTGTGACTGAAATGGACGGCCATTTGTCGAAAAATTATATGCAAATAATCAATGAACCTGTGAAATTTTTGAAAATGAGAAGTAATCTACCGGTGTCTTTTCAATGTCTTTCATTTAAAAAAACAATTATAAAATCGGTGCAGTCCCCACTGTTTTATTTGCTTCAAACTATTCATGTTCAACGATTAAATATGTAGATATGTTGTTGCGTTTTTGCGTTCCCTTATTTATTTAAACACCACAATTTATTTTCGAATTCTCAAATTACAGTATTTATTTTACAATATTAAAATAAAGTCAACTGTCCGCCTCGACGCACCCAAGCTGTGACTGCGACTGCCCACTGGGACTGATGCGACTGACGGTCACTGCTGCAACGTCCTCCAATAATTATATCGGCTACATCCTTCTAGACGCTTCCAGATAGTTCCATTGATCATGACATGACATCATCTCCAGAACGTCACGGATGATGATCCTCGATGTGCATCGAATACTCCAGAAGATGATGTCACCATCTCGAGCACGTTGTAGCAGTGAGTCATTGATGACGTCATCTTTACTCTAGTGCAAAATGAACCTAAAATGATGCAACAAGTTACCTGTTTTTGCACGATCGTTGAAAAAGTATTTATGTGTAACTGAAGGCCGCTATTTCAATTTATGGCTAACTATGAGCTGGTAGTTGACTATCAGTTAACGATTAAGTGGGTTATTTCAATTTATATTAAAAAAATTAATTTGCTGTGATTCGGACATAAAAGCCGTATGGCGATGAAAATAATTGTCGTTGCATTTTACACACGTCAGAGATGGCTGGAAATACAGAGCAAGCAATGGCACCTCTTTTGGTGGGATTTTAGTAAGAATGAAGTTGGTATTTATTCAGTAACTAGAAAATAAAAAAATAAACACAAACTTCACAACTTAACCTCATTAACTTTGGGAGTGATCTACGCCCTACGTGAAAATTTACAATGCACACTCAATTAAGTTACTTTTCATATTTCGTTGAAACTGCTGTATTCCCACGTGCGATTTCTTGTTTACACGTTCTTTGCGACATAAATCCTTAGCATACACACGCCTTAATAGGTAATAATTCAACTTAAAGAATAATATTTATTTTAATGCAGCAGGTTAAGTGAGGCTTTAAGTAATTGTATAATGAATAAGTGAATACATAATAAAACAAATGACTAAATCTTAAACATTCTTTTACTTTGCTCCAAAAACCTTCCGAGCCGGAGTGCCGTTTTTCTTTGCGTGTGCGTGCGCTCATAATCCATAACCGTCACTCGTCACACACGACGAGGAAATTATGTAAAAAATCACGATATTTCAAAACCGAGCAACGCTAACGTCCCATACATAACGTTTTTATTGAAAGAAGCCATCCGATAATGCTGCCTTATTCGTTACTCAAAATGCCACTAAAGTGTCCATAAATTAATTTTTATGTGCGATACACAATGTGGGATGTCATATGCGTCACGTGACTGGAACACGAAATTATTAATTGAAAAGATGGCGCGCGACAAACGGCCATTCATCGAACTTAGCTTCAACATACAATGCGGTAATTTACGAGTCTTACACAGCCGGGTGCGATAAAAACCGCAGCTGCGACATTCCTGCGGAGGTAGTCTTCGCCGAGGTGGCGGGATCGCGGAATGGTCCTGCGAGCCGGATAACTGTGGATTTGGGAGGTTGTCGGTCAATCGACACTAGACAGATTGTGCGCTCAATATTCAGGCGTTAAATCGTATGTATAAAAAGAGAAGCACAAATAAATATTTCTCCTCTTTTTCAATACGACGAAGTAAGCCGGCCGTCATCTGCACCATTCTGAGCATCAGCTCCTTGAATTACGACCATGTGCTTAACTTTATTGTTAAATTCTTCGCTTCTTCGCGGAATGATCCAAATAGAGGCCGACCGTTCGTGCAAAAATCTCAATGCTCTCGCATCACCTCAATAAAACCCATAATGACAGCGTAGAGTAGCGTAAACTAGGCTTTATTTTTATTACAAATGGTAAAATGGGATGGGTCGGCGATATAAAAGCGCTAAACTGCCTGCCGTTTGTAAAACCAATTTGCATAACCTGCTTCTCCGTAAGTACAAACTACTTGTCACTACATTACAAAAGTACGAATTACAACCGTTACTTTTCATAAAAGTCGAGTTTTTGGCAAAACGGGACGCGTTCGGATCGTGCTTAATTAATTTCGAGAGTGAAAGGAGAACGCGTGCGCTCATCTACCCCTCGAGGGCCCGAAGTTCGACGCACAGCCCAAGGGTCGGTATTAATTTATCGACGTACGCCACTGATTATGTGTTTAAGGTGTGTAGTCTTAGATAAGATGCGTAGTGGGCAGAATGGACTTTTATGGGTAACGTCGTAAAAGAAGGAGGTCGCCCATAATTTCACTTTATCAGAGGGTTGCGCATAATTAATTATGTCTTAGGAAGCAGATGGGTGTGGCCCAAAAATTTTATTAGAAGCTTCTTTCGACCAACTGAGGTCAGAGACTCGCATTCTTGCGTTAACAGGTATCGGGTTACAATCCAATTATACTATTTATGTGGTGTGGTTAATTGCCGCAATATTGATGAAAGCGTACTTTTTAATTTAAGTGTACCAGCAATAACGCAATGCAACAACAAAATGCGAGTACGTACTAATTAATAAACACAATAGGAATATTAATGGTGTGACACACTTCGGACGTGAATATACACGCAGCCATTACTAAGTGGTTTGCCAGAAAAACAAAACAAAAACCGGGCGGTAAAGTCTATACATGGTGACAAACCGCATCTACGGATGCCTTTCTTTATTGCATTGCCCGTCCCACTTAAAAAAATTCAAACTCAATCACACGATTTTATGCTATGCATGGAATGTACTTACAGTACCAACTACTGACTTTTATGGACGAGCTCTTGCACTAAATGACTGTTTTGACGTCAAGTGTTCAACAGGATCTTTCTTAATTTCTGTGGAAGCAGCAGAAGTGTGTTGGAGTGAAAAACACCGGGGGTAACAAAATGCAGTTAGTAAATTAAATGCGCTATTAGCCACGAATATGCAGATCTAAGGTGTGCTAACAACTCAACAAGATATGCAGTTACGATTTGTGTAATGGTGGATAAAAGAGTTTTTTACAGGTAAAATCATAAAACAAGGAGGTCACAAGTACAGTAAATAGTTTTATGACATAAAAGCAGTGATTTTCTATTATAAAGAGCGGAGTATTTGCTGTGTAGCTAAAATTTGTTCGAAATAGTATGCGTATAGATTCTCACAATATCTGGTTCCATATTTCTCACTTTCTAAGTTTCGCAGGTACTCAATCTTGGGCTTTTGTAATTTGTCAGATTCGCAGCTTATCACTACAGAGGTTTTCAATTTCTGGGGGTATCAGTTTTAAAAGCTCTAAAATTTCTTAAGTACGATTCAATGAAAAACCATGTGAAACAAACGTGAAACAATCCCCTAGGTGAATGCTGGTGTTTCCTCTTTGATTAAAAGAAGAATGGTCAAGGTCTGCACGCAATAAAGAATTTTACCTTACCTCTTTCCCGAGTTAGACACTTTAATCGATATGATCCGCAAAAGCGCTTTCAATTAAAAACAATTGGACATCCCATCATTTACTCCCAGAACATAATTCCTAACACTAATCCCTTGGATAGGACAAAAATGTGGTGAAGATGTTACCTCGATAAGGTCTCGACTCGGAAAGGAAGACGCAAGTTCGTCGCGTTGAATGCAAGAAAATTTTCACGTGCTTTTTGTGGGTTGTTATCTCTAGTTCGTTGGCAAAATCAAATTGTGACAGTACCCAGATGTTTAGTTCTCATCGATTTCTCAGTTTTTCAGTCTCAATCTTTTAATTTTTCAGTTTCTGAAATGTCCAACTTCTTGGTTTAGCAGGTTATTAGTTTTTTAAATTTTCCTCGTTTGCTAGGTTTTCTATCCCAGAAGTGCAAGATTTTAGTTTCTCAGGTCTTCGGTTTCTTTCTTCTTTTCACTTTCCCAGGTTCTTTAAGGCGAAATCGTACGAAATTGATACCCTAGTGTGCAACAGAGACAAAACATCGGAAAGTTACATTACCGATTAAATGAAAATTATGAGGATTTTAGTTAATTTAAAAGCGCACCTACTCTTTATTAAATATGAATAGAATTTGCGCCATGAACGTTTTTTTTTTTAATTTTTGTTTATAATAAAAATAAAGTGAAATATCTTATTATTAAGGTAAAAATTCAAAATTTCAAGGTACACAAGTGAAAGCTGAGAAAAATTATTTTTTACTTTGGGTAATGTTTAGCCCCTCAAAACTGGGAATGAACATTTTCGCTTGAAGATGCCGATATTGACCGTTCGCCGGTATTGTTTGTAAACTGATAGCTAAAACAACTCATTCGTTGGGTCATTTTGTTTTGACTCCGGGAAGTCGTTCTTGAAGTTAAAGAACACGTTGTTTTAGAAAATAGAAATTTAACCGTTTATTTACTAAAATTTCTTATTGCGGTAAATTCATTGAACAAACATATTTTCTAATCTTTACGTGTTTTATAGAATGAAACTTTAATATTTTTTTATTGAAAGGTAATTTCATATCAATAATTTTGGCATAAGATTTCCCAATATCTCAATTGACGTTGGGACCTTTGGTTTTATCGACACTTTTTGGCTTATATGTAAAAGTAAGTCGATTAAATGAAACAAAAAATAGTTATTTATATATCAAGCCTTAAAAGTTTTTTCATTACGAATGTGTGTTTAGTTGCCGAGGTGATAGCCGAGCCAAATAAAACACATGAGCAATGAAAAATAACTTTAGTATCAAGGTGCATATTATTAAATTCTCGCAAATTCGTCAAAATTCTTGCGAAAATTATTTGTGGAGGCTAGGTTATTATTATCATTGACGCAATAATTTACAGTCAAAAAACCTATGTGTAGTATGTGGAGGTCTTAGTGATACATAATCTATATATATATCTATATAAATATATAATCTATATTTTGAAATATTCCATTAAGTTCGAGGAAGGTTCTTATGAAGTAAAACATGGAAAGGGGGGCTCAGGGAGCCCCCTTGGGTTTATAACTCAAGAACGACTGGACCGATTTTTATAATTTGATTTGTTGGATTTTTTTCCGCCCCGAATAGCAGAATAACTATTAAAACATTGACAAACATTGAGGAATCCTTTGGGTTTGTAACTCAAGAACGGCTGGACCGATTTTTACGATCTTTAATTTGTTGGATTTGCCTCCGCCTCGAATAGCAGTATAACTATTAAAACATTGAAAAAATTACAGGGGGCGGGGAGCTTAGTACAGGGCAACGACAATAACAAAGCCCCCCTGGTACAGGGCAACAATAACAAACAACGCCGTCCACCAAAATTTGTCATACCGGGCTTGAAAAGTGAAAATCGATTTTTAAGGAGTAAAGGAGTAAAAATTAACGAAAAAAAGATACTTTTTGTATGAAATCCATATATAACGCTATCTTTGATATAGGACAGAAACGAAAATGGACGTTGCGTTGTATGCTGGTTCCGGTAATGTCAGTAGATGGTGTTGTGTGTGCATTATGTTTTGATAAAAAAAAACTGAGTTTGATTCAGCTAATAAGTTAACACAACATTTATTGATTCTGAGGCGGTACAAAGTTTGCCGGGTCAGCTAGTATTTTCTATAAAAATTGAGTAGACTTAAATCTCCATTTAAAATGTATAGATTTTAGTAACGTCGCTAACGATTTCTGGAAAATATTATCACATATATTATTCTCATTCTCAACTGTCATAATATATGGGGATGATCTATAATATGATATACATAATATGATCGTAATGATCCAATCGAAAAGTCCTTAAAAACTAAAAAATAGATCTAAGCCTAGATTACTTTTCATTTTCAAAAATTTCACAGGTTCATTGATTACTATAATTTTCTTTTCGGCGCACACCAGTCTATTACCTACAGTCACCAACTTCAACGAGCGTGAGTCTTTTTGAGTAAGAAGCTGGCGAATTCTACAGCCAGCTTGACACGGTTTCGTTGCGCCGCAGATTTTGCTCAGAGTGGAGGACAGAGCTCACTTTGTAGAATATTCTCGATTCGTATATGTACATCGCTAAGGCGGTACTGCGCCGCACAGTAATAAATTATCATAATTATTACCGAAACAAGATTTCCAACTTCATGGCGAATTCACAGAAATTCTTCAGCTTCGTGTAAACTTATTGCGGCAAATTATAAATTACCGTAAACAAAATGGGACAATTGTTTCCATGGATGAAAGTTATATTCATTCTTCCCATTCTTCTTTTTCGTTGAACATTACTTTTTATTTTTGGAGATGCGTGAGCACCTTGCACTGACCGTGTTGCACATATTATTTAGTTTCTTTTGAAGGTTCTTGGAGAACGGTAGGGTGTCAGAAAACATCGACATTTGTTTGTCGGTCGTGTGTAAGTAAAAATTTTTTTCGTGTTTGTTCGATTCCTTTGTGACTGGATTATTCAGAAATGTTTTTATTTTGGGTTCCGGCTAACATCAATCTCTATCAAGGATCTCCGATTGCAATTTTTAATGTGACTATTCAATTCCATTACAAACATTTGGTTATACAGCGTGATCAAGAAGGACTGTTTGAGTTGGTGAATTTCATTTTTAAATGGTAGAAACAAGACGGTTGTTGACGTCTTGACACTGGAAGGCGTCATTCACAACTTACTGACATTTCAAATTTGAAATTAAAACGTTGTGAAATTACTGACTGGGCAGCATTTTGAGCATTACATTTAGTGTGATTATCGTTCTGTATTTCAAGTTTAATTTCTGCTTCGTTTATTTTTTGTAAATTAATAGAATTTGTATTCACCTAACCTACATTTTCTCTCAGTTGACGTTACGTCAAATATGTGTTACAAATAGCCGAACAAAAAAAGTATCTTTCTTAAAAGTAATACCAAATCAAACAGTCCTTCTTGATCACTCTGTGCTATTTACGTAAATGTATATTAATTTTTATTTTATTTTTACATTCATTTGCTTACCAATCCATTACATATCACTCGAATTTCGAGTGACTGGCGATCACTGAAATTCTAAATCTGGGAATAACGAAATCACAAAATGGTTCTCATGTATTTTGTAACTGTCCTTGAATTGCATATAATATAATAATTTTTCGGATTATTTAGGATATCAAAAGTGGACCATTAACGTCCTAGCACTTGAGAGTAGAATTTTTGAAGTCTTAGTACTTTAAAATTTTACGTCAATTATTTCCATAGTAAGACTTAATTCAAGTAAAACTTTGCCTCCACTCACGAAACAACTGGTATTCCTTCTCATACATAAAAAATCTCTGTGTAGGAGAAAAATAATTCTATGAGTTTTGTACA
The DNA here is from genome assembly GCA_963583935.1 of Diaperis boleti. NCBI lineage: Eukaryota > Metazoa > Arthropoda > Insecta > Coleoptera > Tenebrionidae > Diaperis > Diaperis boleti. Next base: position 19,959,545 of record OY757245.1, on the reverse strand, counting down.
TACATTCGACTTTTCATATTTTATTTTTTCCTTATAATGTCCAAAATATTAGTAATGTAATTTCAGCGCCATCTAGCGGATTAGAAACACACCATTCCTTGGTACAGTTTCGCCTTAAGAATAAAGGACTGATTTTCACATGTTTTTAAGTTTTTCAATTTCGCAGTTTCTCAGGATCTCATCTTCTAAAGATCGTCGATCTCAATTTCAATTTCCCAACTTTCCACTTCGTTTTCAGGTTCATACTTTCCTGAATTCTCACCTTCTCAATTTTTTAGTTTATTGTGTGGCAAAGAATATACTGGTCGTTCCAGAAAATGTGGCCAGCGTCATAAGGTGTTAAGAGATGGCGATTGATGTACCTATTAAATTATAAAGGCGGCTGGTGGTATAAATTCTCAGAATTGTCAATATTCTTCAAGAACGGTTGCGCGTTAAAATTATGTTGGGATTATTGAGCCATAAGTTAACACACGAGCAAAAAATTTTGTAAGTCACTAAAATTAATTACAAAAAACTTTCCACTTCAAACTACCGATTGACTGGACTATAAGGACATAAGTAGATAAGTAAGGGGGTAAATGCATACATACAAATTAAAGATTACTGAAGAATTCTTAATAGTCGACCCTGAATATTGTTCTAAAAAATTCTTTAAAATTTAACCTAGAGTCCTGAAGCAACCTGAACAGTCACGAAAAATTCTGCCAACCTGAAGATTGCCTCTAACAGTTCCGAAGGATCCTGAGAATTCTTAATAAAACTGAAGATTCATGACAACTTCTAAGCCCTAAACCATCCTGATGAGTCATGGAAAGTCTAGTCATGAGGAATCCTTTTGCTTAGGCTAGAAAATAATCGGTGTCTTGAGAAATCTTGGAGAGTCCTGAATGCTCTGATTGCTGCCTAAAAGTCTTGAACAATCCTAAAAATGTTTGGATTCTGAAAAATTCGAAAGAAGAAGGTGTTGATGGTGGAGGATCAAGATCTGTGTTGTGAGTCATTCTACATAGGTCAGACAGGTCGCAAAATATCAGACCGTATTAAAGAACATTTCAGGCACATCTATAACAACACAGATCTTGATCCTCCACCATCAACACCTTCTTCTTTCGCCAATCATATATTAATAACGAAACAAAGTTTTTCACCATCAAATTTCAAATTGATCCATAAATGCAATAAAGGCCGAAAATTAGATTTTCTTGAGACTTTGGAAATAAGGAAAGCTTTGAAACTGGAAAACAGATCTTGTTTAAATGAACAGAATAACTTCAATAATCCCATTATTAATTCACTATTTTAATTTTTCACCACTCAAACAAACTTACCAGATTCCCTTTTATACATTTTTAATTTTTACATTTTATAAAATGTTGTTTTTACGAAATCTTTTAAAAATTATTTAACCCTTTGAAAACGTCAAATTTAGTTCAAAATTACGTCAACGTCATAATTTTTTATATTCTTTAAGGTTAAGAACCCCTCTTGTAATTCATCAATTGTATCTTGTTAAATTAGGGCTGATGATGGCAGAAGTGTTCTGCCGAAACATGTTCCCATTAGTAATTTTACAGTTATTAAAGTTTGTGGAGTTCGACTTAGATATATTTAAATTTTAATCAATATAATTGTTTATTTAAATTGCTCACAAAAAATCCTTAATATATAGATGCGGTTATAGTAAGGTGTCAAAGTTAAGTATACCATCATAGGCAGGTTTCTCCTATTCCTAAAGGTAATAAGAAAACTCTATGGTGTCCTCATGTGGCCCTTATGCATTTATTTACTTCTGATCTTACTTTGTTTTCATTTTTTGCTTTCATATTTATCTTCTTAGTTTGTGTTTGAAACGATTTTTTTATGATTTTTAATTTCTTAGTTCTTTAATTTTTTTCAATCCCTAACAGTTTTGATTTTTTTGAGTTTTCGTTTGTTTCTTTTTTGTGAAACAACTTACGACTATCAAGCAATGACTTGAATATGAAGGAATCGATTTTCTATTACTGAAACCAAAAATAATGTACAGGAAACTAATAAACTGGAGGCACTGAATTGAAGAGTCAGAGCCAGCAAATTATAGAAGCCATAATTTGAATTTTAAAAGTTAAAATCTCGCGATTTTGGAGTCCTGAAATCTTAAAACAACTGGAGTTCTCAAATACATACTGTAATCTTGGAATCGTAAAATGCAAGAATCCTTGAGGTCTGGAATTTTCCAATCTTAACTCTCAAAATTTAAAATTAAAATCTCTTGAAACTGAAATGTGATTATCTAATGAATCGAAAATAAGAATGTAGTCATGAAGCGGTTCGCTGGTAATGTCCACTGAAATTTTTTTATAACCTAACTGGAAAAGAAAAGGGTCCTAAAATGGATGTATTAGCCTCAAAAGGTATTGTCAAATTGATGGATGTCTTATCAATGCGGCTTTTAGACTTAGACATGTTCCGAGCATTTAGTAGATAGCCGAGGTTATCATTACTCGAAAACCCGGCAAACATTCGAATTTATTAATAGCCTTGCAGCCAAATCAATTTCCGAACAGATGTTGAGAGAATTCTAATAAAAGGCACGGTTGAAACAATATACAAAATCACAAGACAAGTTTGGAAACATTTTTGGCAAAGTAATTTAACGAACGTCTGCTGTTGGTTGGATATTAAATTAATATGAATTTTTTTTTTAATATCACATTTGAGAAATTGCATGCATGGGAATATATGGTCAAAATATAGAGAAAACATTAGAAAGAATTATGAATTAAATATCAGAAATGGAAAGCTGGATAAAGACGAAAAAAGGGAGATTAGGTTTCTCTCCAAGCCACTCTGTCTATTTACTCGAAATTTTTATTTTCTCCCATCAATTTGTTTCTCTTTCTCTGCCGCTCTTTAATATTTTCCCCCTCACCAATATGTCTGTTTCTCTTTAATATCTCGCCACTCTCCTCAATATTTATTTCTCTTTCTTTGTTAATATATCCTCTATTCGTAAAACTCTGACTTAAAACTAACTAATATGACACAGTATAAAATAATAGTAATTTACGTTATAAGTCCGGAAAACTCATTTTTACAGTAACGAGTCGAAATGTTTACAGACGAGGCGACGAAGGAGCCGAGTCTGGAATTGTGAGACAAGTTACTGTAAAAGTTTCCGGACGTATGGCGTAATGCGTTTTATTTCATACTACAGATACTAAATCATTGTTTTTATTTTAAAAAATGAAGCTGGAATTCAGAATTTAAACATCCATGAATTGAGGATCTATGACAACCGTTTGATTTGTTAGTTGTAATTTTTTTTACGGGACTTGTACTGTAAAATCCCATTTTCCGGACTCAAAAGTCTGACGTAAAACTAACAAATATGACACAGTATGAAATAATAGTAATTTACGGTATAAGTCCGGAAAACTAATTTTTACAGTAACGAGTCTGGAATTTTGAGACAAGTTACTATAAAAGTTTCCGGACGTATGTCGTAATGCGTTTTATTTTATGATACAGATATTAAATCATTGTTTTTATTTTAAAAAATGAAATTGGAATTCAGAATTTAAACATTCAGGAATTGAGAATCTATGACGACTGTTTGATTTGTTGGTTGTAATTTTTTTTTACGGGGCTTGTACTGTAAAATCCCATTTTCCGGACTCAAAAGTCTGGACGTAAAGCTAACAAATATGACACAGTTTGAAATAATAGTAATTTACGTTATAAGTCCGGAAAACTCATTTTTACAGTGACGAGTCTGGAATTTTGAGACAAGTTACTGTAAAAGTTTCCGGACGTATGTCGTAATGTGTTTTATTTCATACTCAGATACTATATCATTGTTTTCATTTTAAAAATGAAATTGAAAATCAGAATTTAAACATCCATGAATTAAGTATCTATGACAACTGTTCGATTTGTTGGTTGTAATTTTTTTTACGGGACTTGTACTGTAAAATCCCATTTTCCGGGCTCAAAAGTCTGACGTAAAACTAACAAATATGACACAGTATGAAATAATAGTAATTTACGTTATAAGTCCGGAAAACTAATTTTTACAGTAACGAATCTGGAATTTTGAGACAAGTTACTATGAAAGTTTCCGGACGTATGTCGTAATGCGTTTTATTTTATGATACAGATACTAAATCATTGTTTTTATTTTAAAAAATGAAATTGGAATTCAGAATTTAAACATCCATGAATTGAGGATCTATGACAACTGTTTGATTTGTTAGTTGTAATTTTTTTACGGGACTTGTACTGTAAAATCCCATTTTCCGGACTCAAAAGTCTGACGTAAAACTAACAAATATGACACAGTATGAAATAATAGTAATTTACGTTATAAGTCCGGAAAAGTCATTTTTACAGTAACGAGTCTGGAATTTTGAGACAAGTTACTGTAAAAGTTTCCGGACGTATGTCGTAATGCGTTTTATTTCATGCTACAGATACTAAATCATTGTTTTTATTTTAAAAAATGAAATTGGAATTCAGAATTTAAACATTCAGGAATTGAGAATCTATGACGACTGTTTGATTTGTTGGTTGTAATTTTTTTTTACGGGATTTGTACTGTAAAATCCCATTTTCCGGACTCAAAAGTTTGACGTGAAACTAACAAATATGACACAGTTTGAAATAATAGTAATTTACGTTATAAGTCCGGAAAACTCATTTTTACAGTGACGTGTCTGGAATTTTGAGACAAGTTACTATGAAAGTTTCCGGACGTATGTCGTAATGCGTTTTATTTTATGATACAGATACTAAATCATTGTTTTTATTTTAAAAAATGAAATTGGAATTTAGAATTTAAACATCCATGAATTGAGGATCTATGACAACTGTTTGATTTGTTAGTTGTATTTTTTTTACGGGACTTGTACTGTAAAATCCCATTTTCCGGACTCAAAAGTCTGACGTAAAACTAACAAATATGACACAGTATGAAATAATAGTAATTTACGTTATAAGTCCGGAAAAGTCATTTTTACAGTAACGAGTCTGGAATTTTGAGACAAGTTACTGTAAAAGTTTCCGGACGTATGTCGTAATGCGTTTTATTTCATGCTACAGATACTAAATCATTGTTTTTATTTTAAAAAATGAAATTGGAATTCAGAATTTAAACATTCAGGAATTGAGAATCTATGACGACTGTTTGATTTGTTGGTTGTAATTTTTTTTTACGGGATTTGTACTGTAAAATCCCATTTTCCGGACTCAAAAGTTTGACGTAAAACTAACAAATATGACACAGTTTGAAATAATAGTAATTTACGTTTTAAGTCCGGAAAACTCATTTTTACAGTGACGAGTCTGGAATTTTGAGACAAGTTACTGTAAAAGTTTCCGGACGTATGTCGTAATGCGTTTTATTTCATACTACAGATACTAAATCATTGTTTTCATTTTAAAAAACGAAATTGGAATTCAGAATTTAAAAATTCAGGAATTGAGGATCTATGACAACTGTTTGATTTGTTGGTTGTAAGTTTTTTTTACGAGATTTGTACTGTAAAACTCCATTTTCCGGACTCAAAAGTCTGACGTAAAACTAACAAATATGACACAGTATGAAATAATAGTAATTTACGTTATAAGTCCGGAAAACTAATTTTTTCAGTAACGAGTCTGGAATTTTGAGACAAGTTACTGTAAGAGTTTCCGGACGTATGGCGTAATGCGTTTTATTTCATACTACAGATACTAAATCATTGTTTTCATTTTAAAAAATGAAATTGGAATTCAGAATTTAAACATCCATGACTTGAGGATCTATGACAACTGTTTGATTTGTTAGTTGTAATTTTTTTTTACGGGACTTGTACTGTAAAATCCCATTTTCCGGACTCAAAAGTCTGACGTAAAACTAACAAATATGACACAGTATAAAATAATAGTAATTTACGTTATAAGTCCGGAAAACTCATTTTTACAGTAACGAGTCGAAATGTTTACAGACGAGGCGACGAAGGAGCCGAGTCTCTAATTTTGAGACAAGTTACTGTAAAAGTTTCCGAACGTATGTCGCAATGAGTTTTATTTCATACTACAGATACTAAATCATTGTTTTAATTTAAAAAAATGAAATTGCAATTGAGAATTTAAACATTTAGGATTTGAGTATCTATGACAACTGTTTTATTTGTTGGTTGTATTTTTTTTACGGGACTTGTACTGTAAAATCCCATTTTCCGGACTCAAAAGTCTGACGTAAAACTAACAAATATGACACAGTATAAAACAATAGTAATTTACGTTATAAATGCGGAAAACTAATTTTTACCGTAACGAGTCTGGAATTTTGAGACAAGTTACTGTAAAAGTTTCTGGACGTATGTCGTAATGCGTTGTATTTCATGCTACATATACTAAATCATTGTTTTTATTTTAAAAAATGAAATTGGAATTCAGAATTTAAACATTTAGGATTTGAGTATCTATGACAACTGTTTGATTTGTTGGTTGTAAGTTTTTTTTACGGGACTTATACTGTAAAATCACATTTTCCGGACTCAAAAGTCTGACGTAAAACTAACTAATATGACACAGTATGAAATAAATCTATTTACACACAATATTTGACATATTTCAAAGGGATATATTTGTTAAAACGCAGAGCAGATTATCGAAATACACACATCTGACAAGGTTTGAGAACTCTTTCTTATATTTCTTTTGTAAACATATTTTTAAGGTGGATCATTTTTCCAGGTATTGTTTTGGATAATTTATGCATTATTCTCTATCTAGAATTTTACAATTTTCGCTGTTGTTCAGGATCCATATTTTTCCCAATATTAATAGAAAGTAAATAAAAAAACATATCAGGAAGTACGGAAACACGCGGAATGACGTTTTTCTATTTATAAACAATCTATAACAACTAACAATGAGTGTCCACAACTTACTCATTCATTGTCCGTAATATTACATTTGAAATTCTAATTTAACATTTTTTCTTGGAAAGGCAACTAGTTTTGCGTATTAAAACGTTGGTCATAAAACTTTCGATGTCTGTATCCCCGCGCCTCCACCAAACTGCGCCCTTCTCACGCACGCCGTTGCCTCAGAATCCGTGTCAGAGTCGTGTAATAAAATACCTCGTTCTTTCAAGGCGATCCGGTGTCATCTCTAACATTTTCTTTCCCGAACAAGGCGTGTCTCACACACAATAGAGCAGCTTACCATCCCAAAACCGACTTTTCGCAACGCGAAACATTCACCGTATCCTGACCGACAGAAAAATCTTCGCCACTTTTACCATTCTTACGAAATGACTGTGTATCTACCTTCGTCGTAAAATTAACACGGTCGTTCGATGTTTTATTACCTATAACACTACTTTAAAATTAATTGTTATTGCCGGTTTATGGTCCGGGACATGTGTTTTACTAATTCCGATGCAGGCCTACAATAAATGTCGGTTCGAAAATTTACTCCAAAATTAAATGGGATGCTTGTCATTAAGAATCAGATAAATCAATCAATTATTCGGGTTTTACGCCGCGAGGATGTTAATAAAAGTGCGAGGTGGATGTTGGGCCGCTCGTTTACGGTGAGATAATAAAATTGTTTGTTTTTGTTGGGCGACCCACAAGGGCGCCCACGTGCAGAGCCGGATTAGAGGTATCAGTTCTAAAGTCGGAGATTTATTAGGTTAAACTGCATTTAAAGTGTTATTATCGTTGAATGGTTCGAAGAACTCACACACTATTTGAACTTGTGAGATCGTGTCACAGAGACCTTGCAGCACCTAGTGAGCGGTTTTGGGAGGAAAATTGATTGTTTCATTCTTTAGTTCAGCTTGCACAACCGTGGTAAGCACCAGCGATTGTTCATTGTTGAATTATTTCAAAGTTAAATTCCACAAACACCTACCAACATGCTCATGTTGATTTTATGTTTACCTCTTATACACGACTCTAAGAAAGCACTTGATATCAAGAGTGCTACCTTGTTGTTGTGATCTGTGCTGCACATTTGTGGTAAATGAGCATCACCATCATCCACCATTTTACACTCATTACAAAAGAAATTCTGCGAAAGAAAGATAATAAGTTTCTACAGGAGCCTTTTTTCCAAATCCTAGAACATTAAAAATCATGGAAGCTAAGTTTTGGAATTTTTGCATGTTCAGAAAATTTTGGATGTAATAGTTCTTGAAAACACTTGAATCTCAAAATTTTTGGAATTGTTTGAATAATCGAATTTATTTGAAATCCCGTTTTAATTTTTAATTAATTTTGTTTTCTGCTGGTTATATCACAGTACCCAATGGGGTCGTCCCCTTCAATTGAATTTGACAAATTATACTATAGCATCTCGTAGACTATACAGTGTTCAGTGAGGGGCAATAGTATGGAATAAATTCATAAAAAATTAAACAAAAATCTTTTGAAAGAAATTTTTAGACGGGTAAATTTTAGTTAATAAAAATACATATTTTTATACTGAATAAAATTCCAAGCAGACATTTGTTTTAGAGGGATGACGTCATCAATATTTAAAAAAAATAGAAACCTCCTATTTTTTATTTATTTTAATAGCCCCTTTATTTGTCTACACGACAGTATAAAAATTTTTGTTATCTTACGTAAGGAAAGTTTTGAGAAAAAAAGATGGAAAAAATAAATTTTATAACGAACAAAAACAAATCAAAAAAGATCTGTGGTCTGTTAACATAAATCTTAGACTTTAAATAACCCCATAAAAAATAATCAAGGGGTGTGAGTCTCCCAATCCACCTCCAAGGAAACCAATTCTTCAAGTAATGGCGAACAGGAAGTGCAAAGTGTGGGGGCGCACCGTCTTGCTGGCACCACAAATCATCAGCTACTAAGGTTTGATCATTGTCATTTGGAAAATTTTCTACAAGTACGGGTCGAAGGTCATTTGGAAACATTCCAAATATCTATCCCCTGTTAGGGTTTCTTTAAAGAAAAGGGACCTATGATCTTATTGTTGACTATGCCTGCCCTCACACTTACTTTCTGACGATGTTGAGTATGTGCATCAGTCATCCAACGAGGATTTTCTCTGCTCCAGTATCTGCAGCTTTGTCTGTTAACTCTGCCATTAAGACAAAACGTGGCTTCATCCGAGAAAAGTACTTGACCCACGAAGCGTGGATTGGCGTTGCATAATCCATCATCTTTGCACTAGTTGAATTTTGTATGGATGGTAAAGTAAACGTAATACTGAACGCTGACTCACACCGTTTTCTGCTGCAGCTGATGGAGAAGTACTATGAGGATTCTAAAAAAATATACCGATAACGTCATCATTCGAAAACAAATGAATGCTTGGAATTTATTTGGGATAAAAATATTAATTTTTATAAACCAAAATTGACCTGTCCAAAGATTTTTTTGAAAAAAAGTTATTTTGTGAGGTCGGCGTATTGTCCCGGTATGGATGAGAAATTACAACCATTTATTGATTTTTTTCCTTTAAAAACTTGAATTTTAAATTTCAAAAATTTTATGTCAAAAAATGGTTGTCATTCCAATACCCTTAGTCAATCAGTCAGTTTTGGATGCGGAGGCCCACCCGCCCACCGCATTCACGTGTGGTGCCGTGAACCATATGGTTTTTAGTCACAAAGACAACTGTGAAATACAAGAAACGAAATTCGGATACAATATGAAAATGGTTGTCATTCCGAAATAGTTTGTCAACCATTCATCAATAATGTAAATTAGAGTATGTGTATATGTATATATTTTGGTATAAATCTATTTTGGTGGATACAATATGAAAATGGTTGTCATTCCGAACCAGTTTGTCAACCATTGAGTTAAAAATGTAAATTTGAGTATATATTTTGGTGTAAAGCCCAATGTGGATTGATTCTCATCACTGATAAGTGTAAGATTTTTTTCTGACTAAAAAGCGTATGGTTCTGGCACCGTTTGTGAGTGCGGTGGGCGGGTGGGCCACCCAGTCCACTATACTCACCGACTGACTAAATGGATCAGAAATGACAACCATTTATTGATTTTTTTTCCCATAAAAACTAGAACTCACTCTCGTGTTCAATTCAATTTCAAAAATTTTATGTCAAAAAATGGTGGTCATTCCAATACCCTTAGTCAATCAGGCAGTTGCGGATGCGCCCTGTCCACTATACTTATCGACTGACTAAATGGATGAGAAATGACAACCATTTATTGAATATTTTTTTCCTTTAAAAACTAGAACTCCCTCTCGTGTTCAATCCAATTTCATGGCGGACATAGTGTCAATATTTCCCCCTTAATGTAGAGAGTTAAGTCATCGACGAACAAGAGGTTTTTTACTGGAGCTGGTAAATCTTTGGCAATAAAACTTGTACATTTGCCGCCTCTTTCATTCGGGATAGCATTCTTATTGGTTCTAATTATTCCGCGCGTCTAGTAACTTTGAATTTTGTCCCGTGTTGACGTCACAGAAAGGCGCGCGTTTCAAATAAGAATGTTTCGTTTTTTTTTTTTTACTTTTTAAACGCGTGATTTTGAATAAGCATAATGTTTTTTCGTGTATTTTCTAGAAAACTTGTTTTTGAAAATTGTGGTACGACCACATGTCATCTGCAGTTTCTTCTGTTTTCTATAAAATTGAAGACATTATTCCCTGTTATTCACACTTTGTATGTGCAATTTTTTTATGTTAATACCACTAAATATTTGAATTCGTCTTTTATAGTTTTATTGTTTAATTTTTACAAACTTTGATACAAAATTTCTATTTCGTACCTTCCACAAAATTTTGTTTTGCTATCTAACAAAAACCCCAAAGAAACAATGAAAGGAGAATAGCAAATAAACTCCATAATAACCCGAAATAAAAAATAAAACTGATCACAAAAAAATAGTGGAAAATCCATTGAGAAACGAGAGAGAAAGAAATTGAAGATATATAGAGATATTATTGATAGCAGAAGAAACAAATTTGGGAGAGATAAGAATGTACAGATACAGAAAGAGAATCGGAAAAAAGAGGGATTTCGGGCAAATAGACCTTGATGATAGAAAGAAGGTGACTAAAAGAGAAAGAGAGATTGACGGTTTGGGATAATACGATGACAGGCAGAAATATGGGCGAGAAGAGAGAAAGAATGCGGAGGTAAAAACGGGTGAAATGGGAAACAGGTAGAAAGAGGTATCAAGGACAGTGAGGAAGCGAGGAAAATCCTCATAGATAGACCGAAGAGTGGAATTGAGAAAATCTACATCACATCTCCCGAGTTACTCTCTATTGGCCGAACGAAACCGAAGGAAACGAGAGCATTCCGATATCTCGGGGAAGTCCCTTTCTTTCTGCCAAAATAACACCACCGCCGATGAAAAAGAGGCTAACAAAAAACAGAAAGAGGGATTGAAGAGACTGATAATGTTTATGAGATAGAGAGAGAGAAGAGGATATATTGCGGAGATCTGTGGGCAGGCTGGTGACTATGCGGTTTGCTTTCACGACAGTATTCTTGATGTGTTCTTTCATTCGCATACCATGAGATCATTTAAATTATAAATTAGAGTAGGCGGTTTTTATATGCAATGTCCCAGCCTGCAAATTGACTGACAGTAAAATTTCAGGTTATGGTAAACATGGTCACGTTTATGTTTCTCATGTAAAATTGTTTTAATTTAAAGAAAATAAAACACTAACAAATAATGTTGCTTTATTGAGAATTACAGCAAATGTTCAAATTGTTCTCCCCCAGATTCAATGCAGCTCTTAACTATCCGTTTCATATTTTCAAATGCATTTTCCAACATCTGGAAGGTTGTAAATTTGTTGGACTAATTTTTGATAATCTGCAGGAAAATTAGGGTAGGCATTTCGAAAAACCTTTAACACAGCGTTCTATAGAATCAAATTATCAAAAGTTAGTGGTGTCAACCTAATTTAAATTTCACAGCTTACTCTGTATCAAAGAATACTCCTGGATACTTAACCGCTCATTATGACCACCAATAGCACTGCCTCTGTTTTGTGTTGTGCGATCTCCAGCTGCTCACCCTCCAGGTGATGTCCTTCTGCCAGTTGTGCCAGTGACCATTAGCGCAAGATCATCTGCCCATATTAGAATAGTTGCTCCCTTTGGTAGCTCCATTTGTAACACCCCATTGTATAAGATGTTCAAAAGGAGTGGTTCCAAGATCGACCGCTGTGGAATTCCGCATGTCACTGCTAGAACGTGTTCTTCTATTCTGAGGGTTCTCTCGCTCAAGTAGCTTTTAACTATTGATCTGCTAATTTACTTTCAGTTCTCTTAAGATGAGCTTCGAGCTTGCTGTATTGAAGGCATTTTTATTATTTATTTATAACTTTTGAACTCAGTCTGTCTACCTCCTGCACCAATTTCATGGCATCGATCGTTGATTGTCCTTTCCTGAGCCAAACGGGCGGTCCGACAGTCCTCCCTCCCTTCCTCTCAGTTTCTTCCAGCAGGCGCTTCTGGGGTAGTTCTAGAAGTTTACCCAAGATGTCCATAAGACATATTGGTCGATATGGGGTCTCTTTGTCCGGATTCTTCTTCGGCTTTTCCAGCAGCACCATATCTCTGGGAATCTTCCTTACTCCAGGAGACTATTAAACATGCGTACCATTACAACCTAAATTGTTGTAACGCCCTAACAAAATTGTGAAGTGTGGATGGCGACACAAAAAATACAGCTAAGTCCCCAAAAATCATATAATGAACAATTAAATTAAATACAAGAACTTTCTACAATTAAACAATAATAAAATAATGTGGTGAAGATTGAAATTATAATGACTGATAACAAGTTGTTGAAATAAATAACTAAATGAACGATGAAATAAAAATGTGACAAGTTAATTTGAGACTATTGCACTATACTTAAAGTTTATATTACATTAAAATGATTACTGAACTTTACAATTGTTAAATGCACGCTAATATAAAAAAAAACCTAGATGAACTGATAACATAAAAAATATATAATGAAAAATTATCTATTACTTATCTTCTGAACAGTATTACGCTTTCCTGCCGGTTTTGGAGCTGTCCAGACTATTTACTTGACTGCTTTGCTGCGAATCCTGCATGTTTGTGATTTCTGCGATTCCTGGGAATTAAACCTGTTTCCACTTGAAAAACTCCGTGCGTCCAGGAAAGAATATCACAGCTATTATTCCATGAAGATGGTACAAAATATCCTAGGTAAAGTGCTGGTGAATCTGCCTATTTGATTGAAATAGAATAGTCAAGGTCTGCACGCAATAAAATAGTTTTTCTTACATCTTTTCCCCGAATCTCAACACCTAACGAATTTATCCGCTGAAGCGATTTATTATGGAATAACTGACATCCAACGATTTTATCCGCTAACGCGATTCTCTGGAGCTATCTCTTTGTCCAGGAGCAAAATTTACGTTGAGATGTTACTTCGCCAAATTGGCCTCCCGTAGCATTGTACGCATCCCGATCTTTGTTTGGGTTTTAATTTTTTCCTTAACGATCCTGTAACCTTGGCCCTATATGTCGTCTTCTAGTGCGTTGACCACCTTCTTCCATGCTTCGTCTTTTGCTCTAATGGCTGTTTCCTAAAGTCTTCTTTGTGAAAACTTACTACACCATGATTCTTGGATCCGTTGTCTCGTTTCCTCCAATGCATCTTCTGAATGCTTCTGCGATTTTTTCATGTTTTCATTTTTGATTATCCGTCCCCCCTTCTGTATTTCTATTCTATTTTCCACATGTATTTCACAGGTGATCCTGCTGTGGTCGGACAGGTATTCCTCCTTCACTACTCTCCAGTTTCTTAGCATCTTCACTCGTGCTGCGACGACGAAATTCTTGCTTTCAATTCGATATATGGCCCTGTTAAGACGAAACAAATATCATCGCCAATTTTTGGTTCTGAAAGCGGAGAGAATTTAGAACAAATCGTTTGGTACGGATAAAAGGGCGAAGATATTCAGTTGTGGACAATTGTATGCTGTAATTAGCCGGATAGCATCACCGGCTCGCAGGGATTGCTTTTTCCTCCTCATTCAACTCAATCTCCACGCCGAATTCCAGCAACAGGTGTCCTACTGAATTGTAGGACAAGGTGGAGCAAGGTGGTTTCTGTTTTAATTTCGGTTTTGGTTTTGTTTCCGTATGCTGTTGATCTTTTTGTGTTTAAGAGAATTAATATTTTAAATAAACTATTTCTTGAAATTCTTTCACTCATTTTAACTCTAATATTTTTTTTCAATCTTATTTTCCCACAGCTCCCACCAACAGCCAGCATCGTCAAAACCATCATATTATTAAGATAAGTAAATAGCTTGAGGGATAAAAGTGTAAATTTACTTGTGACCTTGACCCCACCTCAACCTTGACAGGAACGTCAATTGTGATTGTAACTGCAGTACCCAGCGTTACGTCTATGTAGGATTCACTGCTTTTACCGAGGATCCTTCTGTGGACTTCACATTGAAGTCTCACTTCAATATCTTGTTTGGAGACATATTCCCTTTCCCCCTTTCTTTCCCTCTGACAGGTCTTTGTGGATAAAGCCGACATGAAAAAAAAGTTTCAAAATAATGTGTCACCGATTCTGTTTGTCTTTTTTGCTTCATTAACTTACCCGAACAGGAGTCGACAATTCTTACAAATATTATAAATTGTAGCAAAATCAAATAAAAGATAAGCAACAAATAAGATAAAATGTGATACCTCTCTGGATCGATTTGACAATTTTTTATAGAGGCATCTTCAAAGTAATCTAATCGGTGTCCCCAATATGACAACAATTACGATGTGTATCAGTGTTTATTGATTATTTTCGCACAAATTTTTGCGTACACAAGGTCTAACGGAATCTGATATGAAGCCTCATTTCGTTAGATAAATATGAATCTTTCCAATTTTTCAATCAAGCAAATTAATGTACATCTATATTTTGCAAGTCATAATCAAAATTATATGCAGGGTGATTCACAAAGTATAGTAGTTGCGACTGTCCTTAACATGAGGAGACCTAGAAACATATAAAAAAAATTCTAACTGTAAAAAAAACCCAAAATAAATGGACTGAGGACCGCTAGCATGATTGAAGAACCATTAGTAAATAAACTCTTATCTCTTGGCCTAAACAAAAAAGGATTGCTGGAACGAGTGCGGTAAACGGCTGCCAATTAATTACCTTCAGTTTCATTTTGACTGTTGACGGTGCACACAAAATATTTCAAAATGCCTTTATTTTCAAATAGTGACCGATATGATTATGTCTATTATCATATTATGTGAGTAAAGCCCGTGGGAACTCTCCGAGTGTGTAATTTATTAGCGGATGTTCGGAACATAAGAAAACTAATGCACGAAATTTACACGAATAAGTAATTTTTTCGTATGGGGCCACATGAAACATCTTGTTTCTGCCATTAACACCGAAAGATAGTGGGGTATGCAATTGCAAAATGCCCAGGGCTGTCGTCATTTAGAACAATTTTTATAAATGGTACGTTGGCCTAGGTCAGTCTTTATGTTTTTCAATTGAAAACAAAAGTGGGTTTTGTTAGTCGGAAAGGGTTCATCCGTAAAGATTGTATTGTCAGTGGTAAGTTTTAAGTGCATTGCTGGTTGCCATTAATTTTTCAGCTTTACATTAAGCGTTTTTTAATACCGTCAAAACTACGTTGAAGAGGGCATATAATTTGAGGTTTAAATATCTACTATACTTGTAGCGGGACTAGGGAAAAAAGAAGAAGATTTTTGGGACTATGTGAAGGAGTTCGATATTGTTGGATTAACAGAAACATGGTCAGAAAGCTGGGAAAAAATAGAAAAACTGTTACCAAAGGAGTTCAAGTGGGAATGGCAAGGGGCGAGAAGGGGAAAGGAAAAAAGGAAGAGCAGCAGGGGGAATAATAACAGGGGTAAAAAAAGGAATAAAAGAGAATACTAAAAAGAAGGGAGAAGAGGAAGGTCACATGGTGAGAAACGTTAAAATAGACAGCAAATGGTGGAAAATAGTGACAGTGTACAGCAAAGAGAAGAAAGAAACAATAAGCAAGATAGAAGAAACATTAAAAGACAACAGGGAAGAATGTCTACTTCTGGGAGGGGATTTTAACGGGAGAATTGGGGAAAGAGGAGCCAGGGATTGGGAAGAAGAGAGAGGAGAGGGAAAAAGAAAATCCAAAGACAAGAAAGAAAACGCGGAAGGGAAGAAGTTGATGGAATGGATAGAAGAAAAAGGATGGGAAGTGCTGAATGGAAATAAACATGGGGACGAAGAAGGAGAATGGACCTACATAGGCGGTAGAGGAGAGACGGTGATAGACTACGGAATAGTAAACGAAGAAGCATGGGAAGAAGTCGAAGAATTCAGAATAGGGGAAAGAGTAGAGTCAGACCATCTGCCTATAGAGATAAGTATAGGAAGGGGGAGAGAGAAGAGAGGAGAAGAAGAAAAAATAGAGGAAATGCGGAAGGTGATAATTAAAGTATGGGACGAGCAAGGGGTGGAAGAGTATAAGAGAAGACTGGAAAAAGCAAGATTTAAAGAACAAGAAGTAGGGAAAATGGAGAAAGAATTGGCAGAAATATTGGAAAAAGCAGCGACAAAAGAGAGATAACAGTAAGAGGTGGAGGAACAAAAAGAAAGAATAAATGGTGGGACAATGAATGTGAGCAACGTAAAAAGGAAGCAATAAAAGAACTAAGAAAGTGGAGAAAGTCTAAAGAAGAACAGAAGTGGCTTTTTAGAAGCGAAAAGAAGATACAGAGAGACATGCAGGGAGAAGAAGAGACAGAAGAAGGAGAGAGAGGAGGAAGAGATAAAAGCAATAAGAACAGAGAAGGAGGTATGGAACTATATTAATAGAGAGATAAAGAAATAAGAAAATGGGAGCGAGGAGATAACGATGAATGAGTGGGAGGAGTACTTCATGAGGCTGCTGGAGGGAGAAAAGGAAAAAAAAGAAAACGGAAATAGAGACGAAGAGAAACCGAGTAGAACCTGAAGGAGAAGAAATTACAATGGAAGAGGTGGAGAGGCATGTGAAGAAACTGAGGAAAGGGAAGGCACCAGGGAGGGATAGAATACAGAATGAGTCGTGGATGTATGGGACGAGAAGAGTGTTAGAGAGGCTGGTGGAGGTAATGAATGGGGTGTGGAGAGGAGAAGGATTCCCGGTAGGGTGGAGAGAGGGGGTAATTTACCCCATTTACAAAAAAGGGGAGAAAAATAAAGTAGAAAATTACCGAGGGATAACTCTCCTAAACACAGGGTACAAGTTGTATGCATCAATTCTGAATAAAAGGATGAGCAGAGAGATAGAGGAAAAGGGAGCATTACCAGACAGCCAAGCAGGATTTAGAGAGGGGAGGGGAACTATGGATAATGTATACATCCTGGACCATTTGACGAAGAGTGAGTTAAAGAAGAAAGGGGGGAGGGGAGGGTGTATGCATTATTCGTAGACTTCAAGGCGGCTTTTGACAAGGTGGACAGAGAGAGGATGTTTGAGTGCCTGAGGGAGAAAGGGGTAAATTAATGGCTGGTAAGAAAGGTGGAGGAGATATATGAGAAGACAAAAAGTAAAGTGAAGGTAGGGGAGAGGGAAAGTGAATGGTTTGTGACAACAAAGGGAGTGAGGCAAGGTTGCCCGCTCAGCCCCTTGTTGTTCACGATGTATGTGGCAGATATGGACGGAATGTTAGAGAGAGCACAAGCGGGGGGGTGTGTGGTAGGTAGAAAAAAAGTGTGGAGCCTGGCGTTTGCGGATGATCTGGTAATGGTGGCAAAGAGTGAAAGAGAAATGAAGGAAATGATAAAGAGTTTAGGAAAATATGTGAAGAAGAAAAGACTAGAAGTGAATGAAGAGAAAACAAAAATGCTGGTGTTCAATAAGAGAAAGAGGAAGAACGTAGAGAGTGATTGGAGGTGGGAGGGAGAAGTAATAGAACAAGTAAAAGAATTCAAATACTTGGGGTATGTGTTCAATGAAAGAGCCACAGATAAGGCACATATTAGAGAACTGGCAAGAAAAGCGAACAAGGTGATAGGATGTGTATGGGGAATAGGACAGAGAAGGTGGGGAGGCGATTTTAAGAGGAGAATGATGATGTTTGAAAGTCTTATTGAAAGCGTGTTGTTGTACGGAGCAGAGATCTGGGGATGGAAAGAACAAGAGGAGATAGAGAGGGTGCAAGAGAAATATCTGAGGTGGGTGCTAGGGGTGGAGAGAGAAACGCCAGGGTACATAGTGAGAGAAGAGTGCAAGAGGAATAGGTTGAGAGTGAAAGCGGGAAAAGAGCGGTCAAGTTCGAAGACAGGATGGAAGGGAGGAAAGAATGTAGGATACTAAAGGAGTGCTGGAGAGAAAAAAAGAAGAATTCAGAGGAGAATGATAGGGAGAATTACTACAGGAGGAATGGGTATGCAAGCAAAGAAATAGAGAGACTGAGAGAAAGAGGCGTGTGGATGAATGTAGAACTAAGTGAAAGAGATAAGGATACGGATAGACAAGAGAGGAGAGAAAGAATTAGAGAATCCAGATAGAACGGGAAGTACGGAAGATGCATGATCGAGGAAGTACCGAAGTATTTGGGGAGGGAGAGAGAGAAAGAAAGAAAGATGATGGAGAGGTTTAGGTGCGGAAATGAAGAGAGGGAAAATAGGTATTGGGCAGAAGATGGAGGAAGAATGTGTAGAATGTGCTATGAGGAAAGAGAGACGATTGAGCATATGTGGAACGAGTGCAGTGAGATGAAACAAAGAGAGAGGAAAGAAAGAGAGGAAATACTGAATGTAGATGGAAGGGAAATTAAATGGATGAAAGAGGTATGGAAGAGGAGGGAGAAGGGAGAAGAGGAAAGGGGAGGGGAGAAGAAATAGAGAATTTTATTTAGTTTTTTTTTATTATTATAATTGTTAAGTTTACTTGTATATGTTTAGGAATCAGAAAGCCCGTAGGGCAAATAAACATTTATTTATATATCTACTATACTTCGTGAATCACCCTGTATATTTAATATGGTGAGACTACGGACGGTGTCTTTGCTTCTCCAGGTGAATGTGTAATCCTTCTGATGTAACCAACAGATGGCGTTGCAACTGTCACCTGATGACACGTGTAACATGCAACATGTACTAAACCCTTTTTTTTATTTTTGCAGGTAAGTTCGCCCATAACAGTCGAAGATGCTTCCTTCAACGATATTATAGGAACGTAAGTGTTTCTTACTTATTTTTTTGTCTTTAATTTGGTTTAATATACTTAACAGAGATTGAATTATGACTTCTACCGAATTTATGCAGATTCACAAGGCTACGTGACGAACTTAATACCAACATCCATAACTTTTCTCTGCCGATTTATTTCAACATGTTGTGATATACATAAAACTGTGTCTAATAGTGTGAAAATTCATTTCTGCCGACCTTCTCACCTTGATCCATCCGATTCGGCCAGCCGCGACGGCCATAAAAACCGCCGAAATTACAATAACATTTAATCTGAAATTCAAATTTTCCCCGGTAATCAGAAACCGAGAGTTATTTATCACTCTTTTCTAATCCGCACTTGCGCCGCATAAATCACGCAGCGTGTCGCTTTTACCCAAACGAGGGCGTTTCATCGAAAAGCCACTTAATTAAAATTTATTATCAAAAATCCATCTGTCAATTAAGCGTAATTAATTCGTCAAGCAGTTTTATGCACACAGCGATGGGCGTAATTTGTAAATAGTTAAAGAAAGATTTCGCCCATCAGATTTTTATCTCCGTCCATATATCCCACCATGTTTCGACTTTTTTATCGAGGATGTTGCTGTTAGATTGGCGAATTTCAGGTCCGGCTCCGCGAGTGGTTAAGTGAAATAAATAACGAGGCTGCGGATGAGCAATTAGGAGGGAGGAGCGGCGTTTAATTTCCAGTACTAACATGCGATACAATATAAAATAATGTTATTAATGTTGTGGCGCACAACTTATGTTTTCCGGCTTGCTATTGCGCTTATTGCTTTCGTTTTATGCCTGTTTTATAGTTATTAAATTGAAGTTACACATCCAGGGATAATTTACAATCGGAGATAGTAAAACGCACTTTTATATTTTGCGCCAGTGACAAGTAACAGTGGTCGAGGGGATTTTTGTTGTCTTAATGAAATGTTCCTCCGTTTATGGTATAGGAGGCAAACGAGACGCAACTGAGTTTCGTAATGAAATGTTTGCTAATCTCTGGGTGTTTCTTACCTACGTGTATTGCCTTAGTTTTGCGGTGCTCAATTTTTCTGGCCACACATTTTAAAGTTTTTACATTTTACATTTTTTTATTCTAAAAACTTCAGATTTATTGTGTTTTTTGTTGTTATTCTCCAGGACGCGATCAAATTATAATACGTAACTATATTTTACCTTGACCTGAATTTAATAAAAATGAGTACCTACTACATATACTACATCCAGAACTTACTCATGGAATTACCCCACAATACTCCTGACCTGCCCAGACTTCGGGTTGGATGCTCTCAAACAATAAAAAAACCGTGACTTATCAGTTCCGACGTTTATTGGATTATCTTACTCCGAGCGGCGGTCCTCCGTCGCATTGGACGATGTCTTCTTCCGCGACTTCGATGGGTCCCTCTCTTCATTTCCTCGCCTAAACCTCGCCACCATCTTTCTTGAAATCTACAAACAATAGATAGATAGATAGATAGCTTTATTCATGTTAAAACAATAACATTATCCATAGTTCTCCTCCATTCTCTAAATTCTGCTTGGATGTGTGGTAATTCTCCCTTATCCTCTATCTCCCTCCTCATCCTTTCATTCAGAATTGACGCACAAAACTCATATCCCGTGTTTAGCAAAGTTATTTTCCGGTAGGTTTCCACCTTACTTTTCTCCCCCTTTTTGTAAATAAGACATTACCCACAGGGGAAACAGTTCCACCCTAACGGAAATCCCTCTCCTCTTCACACTCCATTCATCTTAACCACTCTCTCTAGCACCGTTCTCGTCCCATACATCCTTCTCCATTGCTTTTCTGTTCCTCAGTTTGTTTACTTGCTTATCCACCTTTTCCAGCGTGATGTCTTGTTCTTCTGGCGCTTTCCTCTTTATCTCTATTTCTGTTTTCCCTTTTCTTTTTCCCCTTCCAGCAGCCTCATAAAGTATTCCTCCCACTTGTCCATCGTTATCTCTTCACTCACTTTCTCTCTCCATTGATATAGTTCCACGCGTCCCCCTCTGTTCTTATAGCTTTTATCTCTCCCTCTTATCTCTAAATGTCTCTCGATATCTACTTTTCGCTTTTGAAAAGCCGCTTCGGATTGCTTTCGTCTTTCTCTATTTTCTTAGCTCTTTTATTCTTTCCTTATTCTATTGTTCACATTATTTGTCCCACAATTCATTTTTCTTTCTTGCTCTTCTAGTCTTCTCCTCCACTCCTTGTTCCTCTCATATTTTGATCATCACCTTTTTCCTCTGTTCTTTCTTTTAATCTTTTCTCTTGTCTTTCTCTTCTTATACTTAATTATATTATATTCTTCTACTTCTTCCCATGGTTCTCCGTTTACTATTCCGTAATCTATCACTTTTTTTTCTGTCGCTTATGTAGGTCCATTCTCCTTCGTCCCCTTGTTTATTTCCATTCAACACTTCCCACCGTTTATTTTTCCCATTAAAATCCCCCCAGCCCTAGAAGAATATATTCTTATTTGTTGGCTTTTAATGATTCTTCTATCTTGATTATTGTTGTCTTCATTTCTCTGCTATATAGTGACACAATTTTCATCATTTATTGCCTACATGTACGTTTCTTACTATGAATCCTTCCTCTTTAATTTTTCTCCTTTATTTCTTTTTTCACCTGTGTTATTATTCCCTTCCGTTCTTCTTTTCTTCTTTCCACTTCTCGCCCCTGAATTCTTTTGGAAGCAGTTTTTCTGTGTTCCCCCAGCTTTGTTTTTCTATACATGTTTCTGTTATTCCCACTATGTATTTCGAATTGCCTCACAAAAAGTTCCCGAAAACTTGTTCTGTTTTTCTACATTCCAAAATAGTGCCGTCGCCCTTGTTTTTCCCGATTGCTTTTGTTCTTCTTTTCCCTTTCTTTGTCCTTTTTCCTTTGCCGTCGTCTCCATTTTTCCTTCGCTCCTTCTTCTTCTTATTTGAAAACCTCTAGTCTCCGTTTCGCTTCATTCCATCTCGATTGAATCTATTGTTAATATTCTGTATCCCACTCTTACATCGTTCCCGTCTCCCTATTCTTCTTTCGCTATGCCTCTTATTTTCTTCTGTAACTCTCGTTCTTGAGTTGTGAGGTCATTATCTATAAATATCACCTCTGTTTCTTTCTTTCCCCTTAGTTTTCCTTTTTGCTTCATTCATTTATATTTTTTTTTCAGAAAATCTTTGGTCTCTATTTCTTTCTCAACTTTTCTCTCTCTTTCTCTCTCAACCTGTTTCTCCCTCTTCCCATATATTCTCCTTAAATCTTTCTTTTTGCCTTTCAATCTCTCTCTCTCTCTCTCTCTCTGTCTTAATTTGTTGGTTTTCTCTTCGTATTTCCTTTATCTCTTCCTTTAGTTCCCTTTTTATTATATTATTTTACAACTTATCCATAATTCTCTCCATTTTAATGTCATTTTCTTATCTGGTTCTGGCGTTTTTGCTGGTATTTTACTTATTTTAACTTCTTCCTCTTCCAGTCTTCCTGTTCCGCATTCTCCTGTTTGCTTCTTTTTTTCTCTTCTTTCAGGAATGCACCAAATTTCCCTGGCTGACCGACCGGTTTCTGTTTTCTTTGTTCACAGGCCTGTCGTGACAGTACTTTATAATTAATCCAACATAGAAATTTTTATCACAAATGTTAAGGAGCGTCCATTAAGTACGTGAGTCGATTTGGACGATTTTTCGAACCGCCCAGCCCCCTTGGTGAGATGTCCTGAGATTTGGATCGACCAATAAAATACTTAAGTAGGAACTATTAAAATTCTTGGTGGCGTTCGCATAACCGCGAAAACAGTACATTGTTTTATTAAGAGTAACAGTGGGACTTTTCATGACCGCCAGCGCGCAAGGCCGGCAACTACAGACGAACCATGAAAAGCCCCATTTTTCAAATCGCTTCAAGTTTCTTCAAGTCGCTTCAAGTCCCTTCAAAATTTTTCAATTCACTTCAAGTCTTCCAAGGCGTTTCAAAACATTTCAAGTTCTTTCCAGTCGTTTCAAGTTTTTTCAAGCACTTTATCTCTCTTCAAGTAGCTTCCAGTCCCTTCAAAATATTTGAAATCTTCCCAGGTCGCTTCAAGACTCTTCAAGACATGTCAAGTTTTTTTAAGTCGCTTCAAGTCCATCAAGTCGTTTCAAGACATTTCAAATCCTTTCAAGTCGCTTCTGGGTATTTCAAGTCTTTTCAAGTGGCTTCCAGTCTTTTCAAGATATTATTGATGTTATTGTGTTCCCAAATCGCTCCAAGACTCGTCAAGTATTTTCCAGACATTTCAAGTCTTTTCAAGTCGCATCAATTCCATCCAAAACATGTAAAATCTTCCCAGGTTGCTTCAAGACTCTTCAAGTTTTTTCAAGTCGCTTCCAGTCCCTTCAAAATATTTGAAGTCTTCCCAGGTCGCTTTTTAGATTCTTCAAGACTTTTCAAGTCTCTTCAAGTCTCTTCAATTCCTTTCAAAACTTTTCAAGTCGCCCCAAGTCTCTTCAAAACATTTTATATCGTTTCAATTCGCTCTAAATCTTTTCAAGTTGCTTCAAGTCCTTTTAACATATTTCACGTCGCTTCAAGACATTTCAAAATATTTCATATCGCCTCAAGTCCCTTCAAAATATTTCAAATCTTTTCAATTCGCTTCAAATCTTTCAAGTCAAAATATTTCAACTTCTTTCCAGTTGTTTCCAGTTTGTCGAAGTCGCTTCATCTCTCTTCAGGTCGTTTCAAGAGTCTTCAAGACTTTTCAAGTCGCCTAATTTTCTTTGAAAACATTTTAAGTCACCTGAAGTCCTTCCAAAACATCTGAAGTCTTTTCAATTCGCTTCAAGTCTTTCAAGTCATTTCAAGACATTTCAAATCCTTTCAAGTCACTTCAAGGTATTTCAAGGCTTTTCAAGTGGGTTCCAATGTTTCCAATCCCTCCAAGATATTTCAAATTTTCTCAGGTCGCTTCAAGACTCTTCAAGACATTTCAAATCTTTTCAAGTCGCTTCAATTCCATCCAAAATTTCAAATCTTCTCAGATCGCTTCAAGTCTTTTCAAATCGCTTCCACTCTCTTAAAAATATTTGAAGTCTTCCCAGGTCGCTTTTTAGATTCTTCAAGACCTTTCAAGTCTCTTCAATTCCTTTCAAAACTTTTCAAGTCGCCCCAAGTCTCTTCAAAACATTTTATATCGTTTCAATTCGCTCTAAATATTTTCAAGTCGCTTTAAGTCCTTTTAACATATTGCACGTCGCTTCAAGACATTTTAAAATATTTCATATCGCCTCAAGTCCCTTCAAAATATTTCAAGTCTTTTCAATTCGCTTCAAATCTTTCAAGTCGTTTCAAAATATTTCAACTTCTTTCCAGTTGTTTCCAGTTTGTCGAAGTCGCTTCATCTCTCTTCAAGTCGTTTCAAGACTCTTCAAGACTTTTCACGTCGCTTCAATTTCTTTCAAAACATTTCAAGTCATCTCAAGTCCTTTCAAAACATTTCAAGTATTTTCGATTCGCTTCAAATCTTTCAAGTCATTTCAAAATATTTCAACTCCTTTCCAGTCGTTTCAAGTTTGTCGAAGTCGCTTTATCTCTCCTCAAGTCGTTTCTAGACTCTTCAAGACTTTTCAAGTCGCTTCAATTTCTTTCAAAACATTTCAAGTCATCTCAAGTCCTTTCAAAACATCTCAAGTCTTTTCGATTCGCTTCAAATCTTTCAAGTCGTTCCAAAATATTTCAACTCCTTTCCAGTCGTTTCAAGTTTGTCGAAGTCGCTTCATCTCTCTTCAAGTCGTTTCAAGACTCTTCAAGACCTTTCAAGTCTCTTCAAGTCTCTTCAATTCGTTTCAAAACTTTTCAAGTCGCCGCAAGTCTCTTCAAAACATTTTATATCGTTTCAATTCGCTCTAAATCTTTTCAAGTTGCTTCAAGTCCTTTTAACATATTTCACGTCGCTTCAAGACATTTCAAAATATTTCATATCGCCTCAAGTCCCTTCAAAATATTTCAAATCTTTTCAATTTGCTTCAAATCTTTCAAGTCGTTTCAAAATATTTCAACTTCTTTCCAGTTGTTTCCAGTTTGTCGAAATTGCTTCATATCTCTTCAGGTCGTTTCAAGAGTCTTCAAGACTTTTCAAGTCGCCTAATTTTCTTTCAAAACATTTCAAGTCACCTGAAGTCCTTCCAAAACATCTGAAGTCTTTTCAATTCGCTTCAAGTCTTTCAAGTCATTTCAAGACATTTTAAATCCTTTCAAGTCACTTCAAGGTATTTCAAGGCTTTTCAAGTGGCTTCCAATGTTTCCAATCCCTCCAAGATATTTCAAATCTTCTCAGGTCGCTTCAAGACTCTTCAAGACATTTCAAATCTTTTCAAGTCGCTTCAATTCCATCCAAAATTTCAAATCTTCTCAGATCGCTTCAAGTCTTTTCAAATCGCTTCCACTCCCTTCAAAATATTTGAAGTCTTCCCAGGTCGCTTTTTAGATTCTTCAAGACCTTTCAAGTTTCTTCAATTCCTTTCAAAACTTTTCAAGTCGCCCCAAGTCTCTTCAAAACATTTTATATCGTTTCAATTCGCTCTAAATATTTTCAAGTCGCTTCAAGTCCTTTTAACATATTGCACGTCCCTTCAAGACATTTTAAAATATTTCATATCGCCTCAAGTCCCTTCAAAATATTTCAAGTCTTTTCAATTCGCTTCAAATCTTTCAAGTCGTTTCAAAATATTTCAAGTCCTTTCCAGTCGTTTCAAGTTTCTCGAAGTCGCTTCATCTCGCTTCAAGTCGTTTCAAGACTCTTCAAGACTTTTCAAGACGCTTCAATTTCTTTCAAAACATTTCAAGTCATCTCAAGTCCTTTCAAAACATTTCAAGTATTTTCGATTCGCTTCAAATCTTTCAAGTCATTTCAAAATATTTCAACTCCTTTCCAGTCGTTTCAAGTTTGTCGAAGTCGCTTTATCTCTCCTCAAGTCGTTTCTAGACTCTTCAAGACTTTTCAAGTCGCTTCAATTTCTTTCAAAACATTTCAAGTCATCTCAAGTCCTTTCAAAACATCTCAAGTCTTTTCGATTCGCTTCAAATCTTTCAAGTCGTTCCAAAATATTTCAACTCCTTTCCAGTCGTTTCAAGTTTGTCGAAGTCGCTTCATCTCTCTTCAAGTCGTTTCAAGACTCTTCAAGACCTTTCAAGTCTCTTCAAGTCTCTTCAATTCGTTTCAAAACTTTTCAAGTCGCCGCAAGTCTCTTCAAAACATTTTATATCGTTTCAATTCGCTCTAAATCTTTTCAAGTTGCTTCAAGTCCTTTTAACATATTTCACGTCGCTTCAAGACATTTCAAAATATTTCATATCGCCTCAAGTCCTTTCAAAATATTTCAAATCTTTTCAATTTGCTTCAAATCTTTCAAGTCGTTTCAAAATATTTCAACTTCTTTCCAGTTGTTTCCAGTTTGTCGAAATTGCTTCATATCTCTTCAGGTCGTTTCAAGAGTCTTCAAGACTTTTCAAGTCGCCTAATTTTCTTTCAAAACATTTCAAGTCACCTGAAGTCCTTCCAAAACATCTGAAGTCTTTTCAATTCGCTTCAAGTCTTTCAAGTCATTTCAAGACATTTCAAATCCTATCAAGTCACTTCAAGGTATTTCAAGGCTTTTCAAGTGGCTTCCAATGTTTCCAATCCCTCCAAGATATTTCAAATCTTCTCAGGTCGCTTCAAGACTCTTCAAGACATTTCAAATCTTTTCAAGTCGCTTCAATTCCATCCAAAATTTCAAATCTTCTCAGATCGCTTCAAGTCTTTTCAAATCGCTTCCACTCCCTTCAAAATATTTGAAGTCTTCCCAGGTCGCTTTTTAGATTCTTCAAGACCTTTCAAGTTTCTTCAATTCCTTTCAAAACTTTTCAAGTCGCCCCAAGTCTCTTCAAAACATTTTATATCGTTTCAATTCGCTCTAAATATTTTCAAGTCGCTTCAAGTCCTTTTAACATATTGCACGTCCCTTCAAGACATTTTAAAATATTTCATATCGCCTCAAGTCCCTTCAAAATATTTCAAGTCTTTTCAATTCGCTTCAAATCTTTCAAGTCGTTTCAAAATATTTCAAGTCCTTTCCAGTCGTTTCAAGTTTCTCGAAGTCGCTTCATCTCGCTTCAAGTCGTTTCAAGACTCTTCAAGACTTTTCAAGACGCTTCAATTTCTTTCAAAACATTTCAAGTCATCTCAAGTCCTTTCAAAACATTTCAAGTATTTTCGATTCGCTTCAAATCTTTCAAGTCATTTCAAAATATTTCAACTCCTTTCCAGTCGTTTCAAGTTTGTCGAAGTCGCTTTATCTCTCCTCAAGTCGTTTCTAGACTCTTCAAGACTTTTCAAGTCGCTTCAATTTCTTTCAAAACATTTCAAGTCATCTCAAGTCCTTTCAAAACATCTCAAGTCTTTTCGATTCGCTTCAAATCTTTCAAGTCGTTCCAAAATATTTCAACTCCTTTCCAGTCGTTTCAAGTTTGTCGAAGTCGCTTCATCTCTCTTCAAGTCGTTTCAAGACTCTTCAAGACCTTTCAAGTCTCTTCAAGTCTCTTCAATTCGTTTCAAAACTTTTCAAGTCGCCGCAAGTCTCTTCAAAACATTTTATATCGTTTCAATTCGCTCTAAATCTTTTCAAGTTGCTTCAAGTCCTTTTAACATATTTCACGTCGCTTCAAGACATTTCAAAATATTTCATATCGCCTCAAGTCCTTTCAAAATATTTCAAATCTTTTCAATTTGCTTCAAATCTTTCAAGTCGTTTCAAAATATTTCAACTTCTTTCCAGTTGTTTCCAGTTTGTCGAAATTGCTTCATATCTCTTCAGGTCGTTTCAAGAGTCTTCAAGACTTTTCAAGTCGCCTAATTTTCTTTCAAAACATTTCAAGTCACCTGAAGTCCTTCCAAAACATCTGAAGTCTTTTCAATTCGCTTCAAGTCTTTCAAGTCATTTCAAGACATTTCAAATCCTATCAAGTCACTTCAAGGTATTTCAAGGCTTTTCAAGTGGCTTCCAATGTTTCCAATCCCTCCAAGATATTTCAAATCTTCTCAGGTCGCTTCAAGACTCTTCAAGACATTTCAAATCTTTTCAAGTCGCTTCAATTCCATCCAAAATTTCAAATCTTCTCAGATCGCTTCAAGTCTTTTCAAATCGCTTCCACTCCCTTCAAAATATTTGAAGTCTTCCCAGGTCGCTTTTTAGATTCTTCAAGAACTTTCAAGTCTCTTCAATTCCTTTCAAAACTTTTCAAGTCGCCCCAAGTCTCTTCAAAACATTTTATATCGTTTCAATTAGCTCTAAATATTTTCAAGTCGCTTCAAGTCCTTTTAACATATTTCACGTCGCTTCAAGACATTTTAAAATATTTCATATCGCCTCAAGTCCCTTCAAAATATTTCAAGTCTTTTCAATTCGCTTCAAATCTTTCAAGTCGTTTCAAAATATTTCGAGTCCTTTCCAGTCGTTTCAAGTTTCTCGAAGTCGCTTCATCTCGCTTCAAGTCGTTTCAAGACTCTTCAAGACTTTTCAAGACGCTTCAATTTCTTTCAAAACATTTCAAGTCATCTCAAGTCCTTCCAAAACATTCCAAGTCTTTTCGATTCGCTTCAAATCTTTCAAGTCGTTCCAAAATATTTCAACTCCTTTCCAGTCGTTTCAAGTTTGTCGAAGTCGCTTCATCTCTCTTCAAGTCGTTTCTAGACTCTTCAAGACTTTTCAAGTCGCTCAATTTTCTTTCAAAACATTTCAAGTCACCTGAAGTCCTTTCAAAACATCTCAAGTCTTTTCAATTCGCTTCAAGTCTTTCAAGTCATTTCAAGACATTTTAAATCCTTTCAAGTCACTTCAAGGTATTTCAAGGCTTTTCAAGTGGCTTCCAATGTTTCCAATCCCTCCAAGATATTTCAAATTTTCTCAGGTCGCTTCAAGACTCTTCAAGACATTTCAAATCTTTTCAAGTCGCTTCAATTCCATCCAAAATTTCAAATCTTCTCAGATCGCTTCAAGTCTTTTCAAATCGCTTCCACTCCCTTCAAAATATTTGAAGTCTTCCCAGGTCGCTTTTTAGATTCTTCAAGACCTTTCAAGTTTCTTCAATTCCTTTCAAAACTTTTCAAGTCGCCCCAAGTCTCTTCAAAACATTTTATATCGTTTCAATTCGCTCTAAATATTTTCAAGTCGCTTCAAGTCCTTTTAACATATTGCACGTCCCTTCAAGACATTTTAAAATATTTCATATCGCCTCAAGTCCCTTCAAAATATTTCAAGTCTTTTCAATTCGCTTCAAATCTTTCAAGTCGTTTCAAAATATTTCAAGTCCTTTCCAGTCGTTTCAAGTTTCTCGAAGTCGCTTCATCTCGCTTCAAGTCGTTTCAAGACTCTTCAAGACTTTTCAAGACGCTTCAATTTCTTTCAAAACATTTCAAGTCATCTCAAGTCCTTTCAAAACATTTCAAGTATTTTCGATTCGCTTCAAATCTTTCAAGTCATTTCAAAATATTTCAACTCCTTTCCAGTCGTTTCAAGTTTGTCGAAGTCGCTTTATCTCTCCTCAAGTCGTTTCTAGACTCTTCAAGACTTTTCAAGTCGCTTCAATTTCTTTCAAAACATTTCAAGTCATCTCAAGTCCTTTCAAAACATCTCAAGTCTTTTCGATTCGCTTCAAATCTTTCAAGTCGTTCCAAAATATTTCAACTCCTTTCCAGTCGTTTCAAGTTTGTCGAAGTCGCTTCATCTCTCTTCAAGTCGTTTCAAGACTCTTCAAGACCTTTCAAGTCTCTTCAAGTCTCTTCAATTCGTTTCAAAACTTTTCAAGTCGCCGCAAGTCTCTTCAAAACATTTTATATCGTTTCAATTCGCTCTAAATCTTTTCAAGTTGCTTCAAGTCCTTTTAACATATTTCACGTCGCTTCAAGACATTTCAAAATATTTCATATCGCCTCAAGTCCCTTCAAAATATTTCAAATCTTTTCAATTTGCTTCAAATCTTTCAAGTCGTTTCAAAATATTTCAACTTCTTTCCAGTTGTTTCCAGTTTGTCGAAATTGCTTCATATCTCTTCAGGTCGTTTCAAGAGTCTTCAAGACTTTTCAAGTCGCCTAATTTTCTTTCAAAACATTTCAAGTCACCTGAAGTCCTTCCAAAACATCTGAAGTCTTTTCAATTGGTTTCAAGTCTTTCAAGTCGTTTCAATATATTTCAAATTCTTTCAAGTCACTTCAAGGTATTTCAAGGCTTTTCAAGTGGCTTCCAATGTTTCCAATCCCTCCAAGATATTTCAAATCTTCTCAGGTCGCTTCAAGACTCTTCAAGACATTTCAAATCTTTTCAAGTCGCTTCAATTCCATCCAAAATTTCAAATCTTCTCAGATCGCTTCAAGTCTTTTCAAATCGCTTCCACTCCCTTCAAAATATTTGAAGTCTTCCCAGGTCGCTTTTTAGATTCTTCAAGACCTTTCAATTCAATTCCTTCAAAATTTTTCAAGTCGCCCCAAGTCACTTCAAAACATTTTATATCGTTTCAATTCGCTCTAAATCTTTTCAAGTCGCTTCAAGTCGTTTCAAGTTTCTCGAAGTCTCTTCAGTTTCTTCATTTCGTTTAAAGTTTTCTCAAGTTGCCTCAGGATATTTTAAGATTTTTCAAGTCGCTTCCAATGTTTCCAATCCCTTCAAGGTATTTCAAATCTTCCCAGGTCGCTTTAAGACTCTTCAAGTCTCTTCAATACATTTCATATCGTTTGAATCCGTTCTAAATCTTTTCAGGTCGCTTCAAGTCCTTTTAACATATTTCACGTCGCTTCAAGACATTTCATATCGCCTCAAGTCCCTTAAAAATTTTCCGATTCGCTTCAAATCTTCAAGTCGTTTCAAAATATTTCAATTCGCTTAAAGTCTTTCAAGTCGTTTCAAGACATCTTCCCAGGCCGCTTCAAGGCTCTTCAAGACATTTCAAGTCGCTTCAAAGTCCTTTAAAGTCGTTTCAAGTTTCGTCAAATCGCTTTATCTATCTTCAAGTCGTTTTTAGTTTCTTCAAAATATTTTCTAGTCATTTCAAGTCTTTTCAAATCTTCAATTGCTTTCAAAAAGTTGTCTCAAGTCCCTTCAAAACATTTCATGTCGCTTCAAGTCGCCTCAACTCTTTGAAGTCGTTTCAAGACATTCCAAGTCTTTTTAAAGCCGATTCAAGTTTCTTTAATTATCTTTAAGGTTCTACAATTCGCGTCAATACATTTCAAGTCTTTTCGAAGCCGACTCAAGTTTCTTGAAAATAAATAATAATCCCTAAAAGAATGAAATAATTTAAATTTAAAGGCCTCTCGAATTTTTTAAAGCACACTATTGGTAAATTGAACGGCAGACAAAATATTTTGTCTACGCAGGAAAAATGGTCAATTGCGCTGCAGACAAAACACTGCGTCTGCCTAGGCAGCAAGTATGGTCAACTGGGCGGCAGACAAAAATACTGTGCCTGTATAGACAGAGAAATGGACATTTGTCATTGCCTATTGACGTATATAATGTCACGTTTTTTTGGCCTTTGAAGAAAAATCTTATTGTGTAGAATTTTGCCATATTTTATGGAGAGACATGTTTTACTTACATAATTTAACCGCTTTTTCGGAATTCTACACTGCTTCTTGCGGGAAAAAAATTACATGATTTTTGATTACATTTTCCAAATTTCCTGGACGCTCTAGATTCGCTATTTTTTGGATTCAATTTCAATTTATTAATTTTGACAAGTTTATCAGGTTCTCTAGACACCCAAGTTTTAAAATCTAACAGGTTTTTTGTTTTTTTAAGATACATATTTTGTTTTTCTTCTTTTTATGAGTTTCCCGGATGGTTTAGATTGGCTTAAATTTTTTGGATTTCATGAATTGTGTTCTTTGCATTACTGATTTTTTTTTATGTTTTCTGGTAGGTACTTTGTATTCGCTGGATTCTCTGGTGCTCTACATTATTTCGTTGCTTTATGTTCTTTAGGGGCAGGACCTTAAAGATCTTCAGGTTTTTCAGATCTTTTTAGCTGTTCAAGTTGTTCAGGTTCTTTGAATGGTCTGGATTCTTTAGGCCAAAAGCGTTTGTGTTCTTTCTAACCTTTCTAATTTTAGCATTTTTTATATCCCTTTTGTTTTTTGTATTCTTCGTATCTGTTATAGTCTTTGTATTCTTTGTTCTTTTGTTTCGTTCTTTTGTATTTTTTTTTTTCAATATTGTCCTGTGCTTTATTGTATTTACGATATTTAAAGCCTTAGGGGTGTTTGGATTACCTAGTTTTTTTTTTAAATTATTTGCGATTTTTAAATTTTAAATGCTCTTGAATATTTTGGTTGTTAGGATCTTTGTGTTCTTTCTGTTCGTTCAGGTCAGGTCGGGTCAATTTTTGGCATCTTAACGTTTTTTGCCCCTATTCCCTATTTTTTG
Organism: Diaperis boleti; assembly: GCA_963583935.1. Classification (NCBI taxonomy): domain Eukaryota; kingdom Metazoa; phylum Arthropoda; class Insecta; order Coleoptera; family Tenebrionidae; genus Diaperis; species Diaperis boleti. The sequence continues at coordinate 19,926,918 of OY757245.1, read as the reverse complement.
ACTTGTTTTGGAGTCGTTATATAAACTTTTGTGTCTTTCAATACGTTATTTTTTTTGTGTATTTAATATTTATTCATTACTATGTTTAGTGTCTTAATTTTTTTTTACTCTTTATTTTTACGATCTTTGAACTTTCCTTGAACTCTTGTTATTTGCGCGCCTTAAATTTTTTCTCGGATTCCTCATGTTTTTCGTTTACATCATCTATTATTTAAGTTGTTCTCTTTAAGTGCTTTAGGTTTTTACGTTTTTTATGTACGTAATATAAGTTCTTTTAGATTTCTGAATTCTTTCAATCGAATAGTTTCTCTGGATTCTGTGTGTTCGGTTTGGGGATTTCATGTTGGTAATATTTTTGACAAACGTCAAAATGAATGTTTGAATGTTTAAAATAAAATAATGCTAAAGTCCTGCATCTAACTCTGCCGCAACCCCCTGACACCACTGTTTAAAGAAGAAAAACTTATAAATATTTTATTTTACGCATTCACACCTAATTTTGACGTCAATTTAACCGAATGTGACGTCAGAGGTCCATGAAGTGGCCAAAATAAAGATAATGACACAAAAAAAGTACTTTTATCCATTGAAAATCTATACGTTGTCCCCCGATTTCTAGACATTCGGTAATAATGCCTCAATAATTTTTAAAAACTGAATTTGAGAGAAGCCAGAGAGGTTCGCCGCTTCGTTCCGCCCAGCCGCTTGTCTCTTCAACGCGTGAACAAAGCCGGGCGCATCTTTAAACTATCCGGAAAAATACTTCGGAACATCGGACCGGGATAATTCTTTCGCTCCAATCACCAGAAAATTAGCGCGTTGTGAATAAAACTATCCCGGAGTCGCTACGACGACCCCCAATATCCGCCCTTGTCACCTCGGACCACGCCCTACGCATCGCATCGTTCGAATGTGAAACAAAATGCTTAACGTTCACTCTGGTAATTAGCAAAAGACCGCGCTCCGATTACAGCTATCCCGGAGTTTACGCGGTCCGTAAATACCGCCGTTTCGGGAGAACAGGACGCCGCATCGTCGAGCGATGAAGACCTTGCGCTACCGTTCAGCAGGGGAATAACATGCACTGTTCATATCATATATATCATCATATCATATCATTTTTATGATTTTTTTATTATGATTATTATGACTCTGCTTCTGATTATTTCTATTATAATTGAAATACAGTAAGATTAAGGTCTGTGATTTTTGTAAATTTGTTAAAGTTTACTTATAAGGGGGCATCCACCGTTTTTAAATAAATTCTATATGACCAACGACGCTGTCTGCGCTCATTAGTAATCTATTTCGGATTATTCTATGTAAAAAACTATGTATATACTGTAATATGTACTAGAGTTTTGAATTTTTTATAATTTATTGAGTGATTAGAATCTTATTATGAAGAGCAATTCAGATTTTTTTTAATAATCTCTAGATGTCTAACGACGCTGTCCGCGCTCATTATTATTCTGTTTCTGATTATTCTACTTCTACTCCAAATAGCACTTTGGAATGCCAACGGAATATTGATATAATGCTTGTATCTGAAACGTATTTCACCAGCAAAAATTATTTTAAAATCCCAAGATTACAACTGACATTTTTTGTATTATTTCCCCCATCGTCTACGGAGTATTTGGATTATTTATTTCCATTCTTAAAGACCTTTCAATGTCCGAAGAAATGTATTTTGAATTCTAGAGTGCCTAAAATAATGCAGACATGTGAATAGAGATAAATAACACTAAAACTATAAAAAATGTGGAACAACCGTGAACAGAGAAGAATGATCAGAGAAATCTTCTGTTAACCCAAAAACACGGAACTAATAAAAATATACAAGAATTAATAAATGTATAGACAAAAAAAAGTACGAGACCACAAATTTCATTTGAAGCGGGGATCTACAAGGAATTTATTATTCAGCTAACCAATATCACATCTGTGGACACGCTAAATTATTTTCTCTTCCAATCTGGCGAAAACTGCAACCACATGTTACCACATTTAGACAATTTTATCATTGATTATTATTTAACTCTATGAAGAAATCACAGCCGGATACATTTTTTCAGGCATGAAAACTGGAATCCGCACAAACAACTTTACAGCAATCGCGGATAAACTGTAAAATTATTTAAAATAGCGACTGTCGACATTGTTTACGTATCAGATGCAGCAGTCTTAAAAATTATCCTGGATCCACCCACTAGCTAATGCAAAGTTACGATTTTCGACACTTGGTATGGTGAGGTGGGTGATTTTTTTTTTTTGGTATAACAAGTAAAATACTGATTCAAAATGCTTTTCCATTGGTACACTATGCGGAGATTCTTCTGAATACCAGTAGTTCATTACAAATTATAATTAAGTTAGCCATGCCCAGCTCACAAGGAATGTAATGGCTTTGGAGCACCCGTGGAAGAAAATGTGCTTTTCCAAACTTACTCTTTACCATTTTAGACTCAATGGCATATCGTATATTTAAATCAAGTTCCACGTTTAGGTAAGTTCTTCCATCAAACTTTCTATCGCTGCCGGATACGGCTTGCTTACCAAATTAACCAAATTCGTCTCCTCCCAAATTACTGTAATTACTAAGCGTCGCATTAAATTGTGGAAACAACGTAAACATCCATCACGATCCGCTCGGCCGACAATAATTGTGACCACACTCAATGTATTGTTTCGTCACTTGTCAAGGTCTAAAACGACGCTAATTTAGCGTTCTCGATCTGTGCCGTAATCGTTCATTAAATTTGGGATGGTAGATTCCATGCGGTGTGAAATCAATTTGGATTGTAATACTGTAATTAGAAATAAAAGGAATGGAGCGATGAGATTACGTGACACGTGCTTTAATAACTTACTAGGCGAGAGTGGAATTAAATCTTTGAATTAAAGTAATAAGACACTTAATTACCGATCTGGTTCATTGTGTGGGGAATTTCACAACTGAAATTACCGTGAATTACCGTAAGGGACAATTATTGGGATTAAGACGGGGCCCCTGAAATTAGATTGTGATTTTTGGTGCGCGACTTGCTTTCCAATCGAGCCGTTGGCAAATACATACACATCAAATTTGCGATCGTAAATTATTCGTATGGGGGTTCTGGCTGTCCTAAATTGCCTAACCCCAATTAATTATATCACTGATTGATTGAAATGTCAACTGACTTCAATTCTTTTGATCCGCATGGACAACTAGGTCGTACTTTTTTTACATCGCATGGTACTTAATACTACCAGATAGATCGAAGGAAAAAGGTGAGAATTACTAAACAAATGAGAAAACTCGTCAACTTTCCTCGGAAAGATCAAATACACAGTTAATTGGAAGTGTTGGACTAGAGCACGTTTTAAGGTGAAAACGAGCCGAAGTGATAAAAAATTCTGGGGCAATTGATCCACCAGCGTGACATTATAACTCAAGCTGATAATGGCGATTAAAAGTGAAAACTGGAAAGTGAAAATCTAAATATGTGTACGGAAACTCCTTTTCATATTTACAAGGTTAACGGGTATTCCGAACATATTTCCATTAGTATATCAATAAGATGAGGACGAGTCTGTGTTTATACAATTCTGCATTTTAGTATGAAATAATACGGACGCAAATTGAGAACAACTTCTACAAAAAAAAGTTTAGCTCTATATTTAAAGTTTCTCAAAATCTGTTTGTATTTGGAGACAATACCAACAAGCCCCCTTTCCTTCAAACTGCATTATGAATGCACCGCAGATCCCACACAGAAGACCACGACACATCCAAACAAAACGACTCCTCAGAAACGAGTCAGTGTTAGTCGTTCTTATCGGAATCTACTAGGCCATAAAGATAAGCCCACTAACTCGGTTAAGTGAACACCGCAGATTTACGAATCTACCAGCTTCACTTAGGATTGGATTTTATTGGCTCGTTATGTTATTTGATACAATGTTGCATTGCACCTGTTACAGAAGAAGGAGGACCATTTTTTCCGTGTATCCCGAGGTTAGAAAACACGGCTAAAACAGACGACGATTACGTTTATTAGAACGGTTTGATGCCGACGAATTAATTGGTTCATCCGCTCTAGATTGATAAATGGAGTGGAGTGTAGTTCTTGTCGACGCGCTTTGTCCGTCGAAGAAGTGTTGGGGATGGTTGAAACGGACGGAAATGACGCTTCCGGAGAGGGAGAATTACGGCCAAGTGGCTGAATTGTGGGCTTGAGGATGAGGGACGGTGGACCAATTTTTTTTCTGTTTGTAAAATTTTATCGTCTCTAATGAACGATGCAGGGTGATGAAAAAAAAAGACATAAAAAAAGTAAAATACAGACGAAATATGTTACAAGATAGGGCAAGAAAATTATTAATGAAGGAAGAGTAAAGGACAAATAATAAGAAAGAACTGATAATGAAAGTTGAAGCATGAAGAATAAAATTTGAATCAACCAACCAAAAGAGCCCAGAATGAAAGAATAAAGAACAAAGGCCAATGTAGTATTATGTATATTTATTACCTTTACAGGTTTATAAATTATCCGATACATTTCCCATAACTCAAATAAAATAAAATAAATAAAACTAAATAAATCAATAATTCAACACAATAACTAGCAGCTTTTATCCCTTCCTCATCCATTCGATCCCTCTTCCGTCCTCATTCAAAATTTCTTCTTTACTCTCATCTCTCCCTCGCAATTCTACGCATTCCTTCAACAAAAATGCTCTATCGTCTCCTTTTTTTCTCCACACATCCTGCATACTCTATTATTATCCTCACTCCAATATTTATTCTCTCTCTCCTCATTTCCACATCTAAATCTTGCTATTATCACTCTGTCTTTTCTACTCTCTCTTTCTAGGTACTTTGGCATTTCTTCCGTTATTATTTTTTCATACTTCCCATTGTACCTAGACTCCCTAATTCTCGTTCTTCTTTCCTGCACTTGCACATCTCTATCTCTCTGCACTAATTCATCTGTCATTTCTCTGCCTCTCTCTCTCCGCGCCTCCATACCCGTTTCTTTCGAAATATGCCTCCCTCTCTTTCCATATAACCTTTCCTATTTCTTTCCTTTTTTCTTTGAAATACTCTTGCAAAATTCTGCACTCTCTCTCTCTATCACTCTCTCCTCAAATCTTATTGCTCTTTTTCCTGCTTCTATTCTTATTCCATCTTTCTTTGTTTCCTCCATCACTATATACCCCGGTGTGTCTCTCTGTACCCTTAGCACCCATTTCATATATTTTTCTTGCACCCCTTCCAATCCTTCTTGCTCTCTCCATCCCCATATTTCCGCTCCATACATCATCACGCTTTTCGCCAAATTATCAAACATTTACTCTCCTTCTAAAATCATGTCCAAATTTTCTCTCTCCAATTCCCCATACAGCTCCTATTTTCTTATTTGCTTTTTTCAGTAATTCTCTCACATGTGCTGTTGCTGTGTTTCTTTCATTCATCACATAACCTAAATACTTAAATTTTTTCACTTCTTCAATTTTCTCTTTCTCCCATCTCCACTCATTTACTTTTGTCCTACCACCCCCTTTTCTGAATACCAACATCTTGGATTTCTCTACATTCACCGTCAACTTTTTCCTCCTCATATATTTCTCCATGTTTCCTATCATTTCTTTCATACCTTTCTCCTCTCTCGCTAGCACCACCAAATCATCCGCATATGCTAAAGACCACACTTTTTCTTTGCCCACCACAATCCCCCCTGCCTGCCCCTTCCTGAACATCTCCTCTATATCTCCAATAAAAGCTGTAAACAGGCTGGGGCTTAGTGGGCAATCTTGTCTTACTCCCTTATAAGTTTTGAAGCATTCACTCACCCTTCCAACCACTCTCACTCTACTTATCTTCTTTGCATATATCTCTTCTATTTTTGTTACCAGATGCTCATTTATCTCTCTCTTTCTCAAGCATTCCCACAGTAAATCTCTTTCCACATTATCAAAAGCCGCCTTCAGGTCCACAAAGAATGCATATATCTTGCCACCCCTTTTTTTTATCTCATTTCCTGCTATGTGATTGAAGATATTTACATTATCCATGGTCCCTCTACCTTTTCTAAATCCAGCCTGTCCGTCTGGTAACACCCCCCTCTCATTCATTTACTTCATCAGCCTCTCTTCCACAGTCATCGCGTATACCTTATATGCTTTTTGTTGTCTCTTTTCCTTTTCTTGTCTGTTTTCATCACCCCCAGCAGCTCACTGAAGTACTCTTTCCATTACTCCATAGTAATTCCATCACTCACTCTTTCTCTTTTTCTTTCTTTCCTCATTTATGTATCTCCATACCTTTTCTTCCGTCTTTATACCCTTCATCTTTAGCTCTTCTTCCATCCGTTTCTTTTGCTTCTTCTCTTTGCATACTAAATTGTACCTCTTCCGTGCTCTCTTGTATTCTTCCTTGGTTGCTTTTTCTTTTTTCCAATTTCTTACTTAGTTTCCTTCTTGCTTCCTGCTTCCTTTTCCGGCATTCTTTATCCCACCACTCGTTCTTACACAGCCCCATCTTCTCTCTTATCTCTATCTCTTTTTTTCTGTTATGTTATCGCTCAGTTCCCTCACCTTTTCGTTTATTTCTGTTTCTTTGTATTTTGCCTCCCTAAGTCTAGCTCTATAATTTTCTTTTCCTTCTTCTGTTCAAATATTTTTCACAATTTTTCTTCTAAACTCATTCACACTTCCTCTATCTTTCTCTCTTCCTTTTGTCTTCACTTCTAAAGGCATATGGTCCGACTCCATTCTTTCTCCCACCTTGAATTTCTCTATTTCATCCCATGCTTCTTCATTTACCATAACATAACCAATAACTATCTCCCTTCTTGATCCAATATATGTGTACTCCCTTTCTCATCTCCTGTGCAGTTCCCATTAAGTATGTCCCACCCTCTTTGTTCTACTAAGCTAATCAGTACTATCCCTTCTGCGATTTCTGTTCCATCTTTTGTTGATCTTCCTTCTATTGTTTCTTGTTCTTCTTCTATCCGTCTTCCTTTTCCCCCAATTCTTGCATTAAAATCCCTCCCAGTCATCAAAGTTCCTTCTTCTTGCTCTTTTACTCTTTCTTCTATTATTCTCTTCGTTTCCTTCATACTTCTGCTGTACACTGTTACAACTCTTAATTTTCTCTGTTTACTTTTCACCGTTCTTTCCATAATCCCTCTTTCTTCTTTTGTTTCAGTTCCATTTTCTCCTTTCAGTCCCTCTTTCACCCCCATTTATATCCCACCTTTAGCTCTCCCTTTGTTGCTTTCCCTCTCTGCATATTGACATTTCCACTTAAACTCTTTCGGCATTCTCTTTTCTAATTTTTCCCACCCCTTTTCGTCCACCCACGTTTCTACCATTCCCACTACGTCAAATTCTCTCAAATACTTCCAAAATCCATTCTCTTTGTTTTTTATTCCCGCTACGTTCCAGAATACTATTCTTATTTGCTCCTTTTCTCCTTTATTCCTCTCCCTATTCGTTTTCCCTTTTCTGCCCTGTCGTCTTTTTCTTGTGCTCTTATTAAAAAAATTTCTGAATCTACTCGTAACTCCCCCTTTTGTTCGTCCCACCTAAGCCTTTTTCCCTCTATCCATATCTTTTTATAACCCACTTTCACCCGCTGTCCTTTTGGTCGCTCTTCTTTGGCTATCGCTCTTAATTCCTTCTGTACATCTCCTTCCTTCTTTGTCAGATCATCTTTTGTGTATATTCTTTTTTCTTTTTTTCTCTTAGTTTTGTTTTATTTTCCATAACTTTCCTCTTTTCCCCCAGTTCCCAAGTTCCGCCACAATCATTTTTCCTCCATTTATTTTATACATCTCTCTCACAGTCACTTCTACCTCTAATTCCACCTTCATCCATTTTTCCAGTTTCTTCTCGCTCTCGCATTCCTCTTCGTCCACCCCGTTACTACAATTTTTTTCTCGTACTCTTTTTTCCTGCTCTTCCATTTTCTCCCCCATTTTTTTTATTTTTTCTTTTATTTCCATCTTTTCTCTTTCCCATTTTTCTTCTTTTTCACGCATCATAATTTTCAACTGTTCCAGTTCCCGGCTCATCTTCCGATTCTCTTCCTTTATCTCCCTTACATCCTCCATAATTTTTTTCAGCATCTCTTTCATTTCCTCATCCATTGCTTTTTTAACCGTTTTCTAAATTCTTACTTTTCCTAAAGGGGTTAATCCTCTCTTCCGACTCTCGTCCTTCTTCTCTTTTTCTTTTGTAATCTTCTTCTCTCTCGCTCTCACTACCACTTTTTTTCATTCTATTTCTTTTTCAGGCCAATGAACTTTCTAATTTCTCAATTCTCAATTTTGCTGTTTCTAGTACTTCTAAGTTCCCAATTTGTCAAGTTTCTAGTTTCCCACTTTCGTAATTTCTTTATTCCCGAGTTTTCTTAGTTAATTAGCTTTGCAGTTTTCAAATTTCTAAGGTCCCAATATATCAATTTCCCAGTTATCCAGGTTTACAGTTGACTTCTCAATTCTCAGATCTCTTATTTTCCTAAGTTATAACAGCTTTCCATTTTATCAGATATAATTTTTAAGATTCTCCCGTCCTGAATTTACATATAATATACATGTTCTGTCACTTACCCACAAATACAAATTTCGTCGGGTTTCAATGACCTAATTCGCATATCAAACACAAGTCGCATGACCTGCAGCGGCTATGATAATAATATGTACAGAATATCTTTTAAATATAAAGGCTTTATCGGTTTCAGTCACAAATTTGATCTGAGCCTTAATTGGAAATTGTAAAGGAAAATCATATATTGCCACAACTGAGATTAGGTATAATTGTTATTATCATTAGTCCAAGTATGTAAATTAGACGAAAAAACGACGAACAGCAGAAATAATTTATAAAGTTTAGAAATTTTGGTTATGAACTCCCAACATTCACCCGAATAAAGATCAAAAGAGTTCCACTACGGGGGGAGCTTCATCCCCTTTTGCCCAAAAAACCGACCCCGATCGTGACCTCATGAAGCTTTTCTGAATTTTTCTCGTAAACTTGCTTATCTTGCACCCAACGCTCATAAATGACGTTGGAAAATGAGTATAGTTTTTGTGAGCATTGGGTGGCAAAAACTTCGAGACCAATTGTATGCAGAATTTAATGGAGAACATAATATATCAAGTCCTATAACATTCTCTCGTCGGAGTTACCGTTTACGAGAAAGATGTAGAAAAGCTCCATGACGTGCCCCTGGGGGGCAAAAGGGGATGAAGCTCCCCCGGGGTTTAGGAAGTCTTCGGATCTTTATTTGCGTACCGGCTAGGAATTCATAACCAAAATATTTAAACTTTATAAATTATTTCTTCTAAAAAGTATAATTTGCTTGCACTACATGTTGTCCAATGCTTTCTGTCTCACCTTTATTCAATTTTTGTTTTCGTCGTTCTTGGGGTTTAATTCGATTTGTCCGATCTTAGATAGATTAATTACACAGCTACCCTTTCGTCACTTCGACCAATATGTGAAAGACTCTACATTGTATCCTAAAAAACCCAGTTTAGTGCCAAAGGTTTCTCTTTCTTTGAGTGTTACAGGTACTGATGCCTATTTTGCGCCAGTTCCGCACAATTGCACATAATGTGTTCCGCGGTTTCTTCTGCAGATTCATATAGTTTACATATTGAGACTTCAGCTTTGTCCATTTTGCAAGAAAGTGTCCATTTTGCTAGTACTCTGTGCCCAACTTTAAGATGTCGTAATTTTTCATCAACACTTTCATTAGACAAAGCTTTTTCTTCTGGTAAGTTCGTTTTCACCAAATCGATTTTTGTTTTAATGTTTCTTCCAAACATCAATTCTGTTGGGCTAAATTTCGTCGTACAGTTTGGTGTTTTCCTGTATTGCAGTAAAAATCTGCACAGCTTCAGATGTAAATCTCCTGATTCATCCATCATTGCTCTTAGACTTTTTTCACTGTTTGAACATAACGCTCAGCTTGACCATTTATAGCTGGATGATATGGTGCTATCGTCTTGTGAAAAATTCCATTTGGTAGACATTTTTGATAGTAATTCACCATACCAAGAAAAGTTCTAACTTCACTTACATTTCTTGCACGTTGACTTTTTGTAATCGATTCAATTTTCTCTTCTGTTGCATGTAAACCCATTCCATCTATCTTGTAACAGAGGTAGGAATGAATATTAAAAAAAATTGCATTTCTTCCTGTCTACATGCAAATTATTTTCTTGAAGTTGAGTTAACACCTTTGAGTCTGATCTATGAATCTCTGACACGCATTTGGAGCTATTTTGACTCCTTTCACCTTGAATTGACTTTCGGGTATAGTAATTACTTGGGGCATCTGACTATTTTCATCTATGCCCATGTGTAAATATGCTTGGTAGATACCGAGTTTGCAGGAATATTTACCACCACCCAATTAGCAGAATATCTCTTCGATCCTCGGAATTGGATATTTATCATCACATAAGTACTTGTTAATCGTTGACTTGTAATCGGCACATAATCTGATAATAATAACAGTGAGTAACAACTGAAGTACCCCAATTTGAGTCAAAAACAAAACAATTGTCTGCATCACTTTTGGTGGTAGATAACTACTTTTAATTAGTTTTTTTCCCGAAAACACCAAAAACAATTTTATTACAACTGCCAACGCACGTTTCGCCAACAATGTTGGCATCATCAGGGCGATGAATAAAGGTAGGATTTGGCCTCTTCTGCCTGGCTTTGGTATGGATAGCACCAAAGGCTCTTTGCAATCCTCAGTTATGTGTCTGAAAATAAAACTAGCTTTAAGGGTTTAATTAGGGGTTCTTCTTCCTTTCTAAAGTAGGGCAGAGAAAATCTCATTACTACCTGGCGATTTAGGGGTAAAAAAATTCCCGCTAGGCTTTTGCTGTGCTTGCTAGGGCGTGTGATCTCCTTTTCATTTCTGCCACATCTAAATTATGGTCATATACCGTTGATCCGAAAACATGGCTCTCACATTTTCGCTCAGGTCATTCTTATATTCACACATCGGTTTTTTCATTTAGCCATTTCGAGTTCCTCCTTCATAGAACGTCTTCCACGTGCTTCTTTTAGACCTTCTGAATTCTTTGTTGTATTCTGTTAGAGCCTTCCTGTAGTCATCCCAGGTTCCTACTCGTTTGGTTCTTACTTCGACCCTCAATCGACTGAACTCCTTGTTGCACCTCTCGATGTTACCCTTCGTTTCAAAGGACAGCTTCTCTCATAAGTTGCAATTACGAGATCTCGAAAATGATTTGAAGCATACTCCAGTTCGTCTATTTATCGATGGGATATATAGGTCTGTCAGTCTCAGATCTTAAGTACCCAGTCCGTCTTTTGAGCGATCCTACACATCTCGAGTCTTGGGTAGTTTGCCTCCAAATGTTTTGATGATCCGATATAGAAGCATCTTCCTCAACGTACAATTTTTTTCATCGTTTCTGATATGAATGAGGTAGTTAATGTTACATCCAAAACCTCTTTTCTTATCGCATTCGTAAAGGTGAGTTTATTGCTCTTATTGATAATATCAATATAAATATGTATTACAAAACAAGTAAAATTAATAGAAAAATTGCTTAAATAACCCACATAACTAACACAACAAGTTTCACAGATCCATTTACATTTAAAAATTTTAAAATTTAAAATTTACTAGTTGACAGGTTGGGCCGCCCTGTCCACTATACTTATCAACTGACTGATGACAAATGACAACCATTTATTGAATGTTTTTTTCTTTTAAAAACTAGAACTCACTCTGGTGTTCAATCCAATTTCAATATTCTCAAGTCAAAAAATGGTTGTCATTCCAAAACCCTTACTCAATCAGTCAGTTGTAGATGCGGTGGCCCACCCGCCCGCCGCATTTACATGGGATGCCATGAACATCAAAAATGTAAAATTGAGTGTATATTATTTTGGTGTAAATCTCAATTTGGATTTATTCTCATTACTATAGTATAGGTTTCTTTGCGACTAAAAAGCGTATGGTTCTGGCACCACATGTGAATGCGGTGGGCGGGTGGGCCGCCTTGTCCACTATACTCATCGACTGACTAAATGGATGAGAAATAACATTCATTTATTGATTATTTTTTTTTCCTTTAAAAACTCTCGTGTTCAATCCAATTTCTAAGTCAAAAAATGGTTGCCATTCCAATACGAATAGCCAATCAGTCAGTTGTGGATGCGGTTGATCTATGTGATATCTATGTATTGACAAGCCAAATATTCAAAAAGGGACTCACCTTGTTTGCTGGTATCCGCGATGCCGCACATGCGATGGTGAACATGCGATGGCGTCGCAGCTCAGAATTCTTGCACCAGGCTTTGGATCTCCTCTGGAGGTGCATTTTCCTGATGGCCGGAAAAATCAATCAATAATCTGCCTCTTGCCTGCTTTAGTGTGCCCTTTAATTTTCCCTCCGTTTATCCAAGGCTTTTGTATGAGTCCATTGTCTAGTCTCACAGAGTTGCCTTTGGTTGCCATTATAGATTTCTGCGAGCCCTTAGGGTATAGCTTTTCTAAGTGTCTAGTGCTGGCTGGCTTCTTTGTTTCCTCGGAAGTTGAGGTTCCAGGTTGTGCCTCTCGTTGTAACAAATCAGGTAGCCCATCTTTGCCATTGGGAGAGTTGAAAGAGTTTTTTTCTACCATGGGGCCCACAAGATTTCTCCTCAGCATCCTCCAGTTGATAGTCTATCCTAATGAGCTCCTATCCTGACTTCTTGGCAAGTAAGTTACTAAAATTTCAGTATGAGGCATTTCTTCCGTTGACAGCAAAAATCTAGGATATGTTGAGGGTATTATTTCTGCAGCCATCTCACTGTAAGAGGGTTTTTGAGGCATTGAGAGACTCTACTGTTTCCTCTTCACCCTTTTCTTTATTTGTCCCTTAGGCGTTGACCTTAGGGTTACACCGCACCCTTTTAGTCCTTTCTCCGGAAGCGTTCTCCTTTGGGATTGGTTGAAGCGCCTTCCGCCCTTTTGCCAGAAAGGACTTCAACTTTTCCTTACAGCGCCACAGTAGCTAGGGAGATTAAGGTCACCCACAGCAGGACCCCGAATATTGTAAGAAGGCTAATTGGAACACGAGTGCGCCAGGTGCTCCAGCAAGGAAGTCTTTGTATATACTGTGCCACCTGACTTTGAGGTTTTATTATAGAGGTTGTATCCTCGCGAATTAATTAGCGGTCTTTACCCTCAGTAGTTAACCGTGCAGTCGGTGGTTCCTTTTGGGGTCCTCCTGTTCGCCACCGGGAAGTGGTGAATGTGTTAATAATACAAAATCTGCTGTGTTTTGCGATCACCTTTAATTTTTTAATATTTCATTTTTCTATAAAAGTTATATGTCTATCTAGTTGATTTAATGATTTTACTTTGTTACCGGTATTTATTTCTAAATCTGTCCACCCGGATATCATTTTCTATGCATTTCTTTTTTTAGTCTCCCAAATGTTTTTTTTTTATTATTTTAATATTTCTTTTCCATGCTGCCTTTCCTATTTCCTATTGACATGTTCGGTTTTTTACGAGATGAAAGTAGAGGGTTTGGGAATAATTTATTTTCCTTCCAACTGGGAATAAACTGACACTTTGTTCCCTCGTTTTTGACTAATAATGTGGTACTTAGGGAGTAAAATAACAAAATACCGACATTTTTAGAATTTATTTTTTATTTAAATACATACTAACATTTAAATTAATAGTAACAACGAATTCATTATTCCCATTGGTGCTATTGACTGAAACCTTGCTGGTTGAAGCTTCATTTCCAATCTAGCTACTGACTGAAGCATTGCTAGTTTTCATTGTTTCCGAGCAATTATTACGTGCAAAACTTTTTTTCTTTAATTTATTATTAACTAAGGTGGTTGGGAAGAAATTCTTGTATGCATTCTCGGGATAAAAATGGGTCTTTATTTCCACGCTACATGAATAACTATTATTGGACAAGTGCCTGAAAATCCAAGACCACCTAGATCCTCGGAATCTTTAAGTTTGCAAGGGTCCCGACACATGTTCCTAAAATCGTTATTTCACAATTTTGATCAAAATCCGTACCACAATAAACGTTTATAAAGAATATTGTGGTGGCGTCAAACCGTGCATTTTTATCTGGGGCATCGTGACCTTATGTAAATCGGTGCGACGCAGCGCGCATCTCTTACCTTTATGAATAATTTTAAGGTTAGACGGATGGCATTTCAAGTCTAACGGCTTAACAATAGACCGTCGAAGATGAGCTAACCTTAAACGTGGCCGTACCTAAATGGGAGGATGACACGACTTTCACATGAGAAACAGTGACACGCCGATCCCTCCACGATCGGATAGGATGGGATAGCCGATGGAATAGAAGGGTCCTCATTTCGGCGTGATCCGGATGATGATCGTTTTGCCAGCGATCGCCTTGGGCGACTTTTATGTTAAGGTCGTGTTTGAAGGCGTGGCCGACTGATAAACGTGTGAACGTTGCTTTTAGGCGGTTTTAAGAACTCGTTTAAATAGCGACAGCACGAGAGGAGCGAGCTTGCACACATCACTAGGTGATCATAGATAGACCGGTGTTGGGTTAGGACATGATCTTGGTTGTCTACTTGGTTACGCTGTGGGCTCTTTGTGCTTGAGATTTCGTTTATTTAGTGAGCTAAGTACGACCGGGCTTCTTCAGAATTATAACAACAACAAGAAGTTGAACTTCAAAAATGCTTAGGACCCTGTTTTCGAAACTGCTAAGATTCTTTAAGCTTTTCCTGAATTTTTAACTAATTCGTTTAAAAAATGAGCACTCTAAACCCACCTCATCGGGACAAGTCTCCCCTCCAATAACTCTCCTATCTTGTTTTCTCACCTTATTGTTTCTGCAGTTTTTCCCAAAATTCTTTTTTTGCTTCTAAATCTCGTTTGCGAATCTCAAAACCTGAAAAATTGCTGAGAATCCTAAAACATGGAAAACTGGAACTGAAAATTGGGAAGTCTCTAAATCAGAGAACCTGAAAATGTAAAAACTCGGTGATCTTACAAAACGAGAATGGAAGCTTGAGGAAATGAACAGTAGAAAGTCTTAAAAGTTCAAAAGAAAAAACCTGAAAAAGTGAAAATTTAGAGATGCAAGAATTTGAAGACGTAAGAGCTTTTGGTCTCTCTCCCAGGTCACGACCTTCTTTTTTTTGACATGGTCTTTACCAGAAGAACCATCTCATATTTTTTCTGTTTCTATTCGTTTAGAATTTCGATCTACCTCATCTTTTTTTAAATGCAATTTTGATATTTCTTCTCTCTTCTGTCTCCTTCCCGTTTCTTCCTTTCCGTCTAGTAATTCTTTGAAGTATTCTCTCCATTCATCTATCTGCCTTGCCTTTTTCACTTTTCGTTCTCTGTTTATGTATTTCTAGACTTCTTCTTCTGTGTTGATTGATCTAATTTCCTCTTCTTCTCTCTTCTTTCTTTTGGTCACAAGTATCTTTGTATTTCTTTTGTTGCGCTCGGTATTCTTCTGTCGATCCTTTCCCATTTCTCTCCATTTCCTCATTTGCTTTACATTCTCTATCCCACCATCTGTTTCTTCCCGTTTTTTCTCTCATTTCTACTTCTATTTTTTTTACATCGCTTTTTCACTCTTCTCTCGAGTTTTATCATTCTTGTTTCGGTATCGTTATGTTTTTCTTCTCTTTCAATGTGCAGTACATTTGTATGTTTTCTTCTTCCTATGTTTATTTGTAACGGTTGGTGATCTGATTCCACTCTCTTTCCCGCTTCAAATCTTCGTACTTTGTCTTGTTGCACTATTGCATAATTAAACACTGATTCTCCTCTCGGTCCCACCTACGTAAACACCCTTGCATTGTCCTCCCAGTTCCGATTTAGTACTTTATATTCTCTCTTTCGAAATTCGATCAATTCTCTTTCTTCTTTATTTTCTGTTTTACCCTTCGATATTCTTCTGTCCCATTATTTTGTTTTCATAATCTTGTCCCAATTCTCGCTTTCTTGTCTCACTTATGCTCTCTTCTAACATTTGTTTTGTATTGCTCATCTCTTTACTGTATACTGTGACTATTTTAACATTTTTTTGTCCATCGTTTCAGATCCCTCTCTGTTATTCCAGTTCCCTATAGTTCTTGTGTCGTCATTCTTTCGTATCCAATTTCCTTCCTTGCTCTTGTAATGATGCCTTCTTTCTTGTTTTTCCTTTCTGCTGCTTGACATCTCCATACGTAGTCCCTCGGCATTTTTCTCCCACGTTTCTGAAATGGCAACTAAAAATAGATAGTAAATTAAAATTCCAACAATTGCCTTTAATTAAATTTCCAAATTATTCAAAGATATGAACAACTGAACGTGATGAAATTAAGTAAATTGACCGAATTTGTTATCGCTATCCTTGTGAATAGGAATAAAAAAATCTTTTTGAGGTTCCAGATGAAAGTTTACTACAATTAACCAATAGAATCAACAACATTTTTTGTCTTTTACAGGTAAATTTGTTTTCTATTTTGTATATTTACATTTTGTAATTATATTTATAATAAACTAGCTGACCCGATAGACGTCCAAATTTCAATATATGTATTTTTTTTGGACAGATCGCGAAACAACACTTGGAAGTCCTCAGAAACAGCTCCGATTTTGTTTTTTTTTTTTAAATTTTTGTATATATTATTTATAATCAGAAAATTTTTGAAGCGGGGATATAACTATTAATATTATTTAAACAATATGTATGATATTTATCTAAAAAAAAGTTTTGCGTTTTTTTTAGCAGACTTCAAAAAAGGACAAAGTTATCAATTCGGTGGTATGTTTTTTTTTAATGTTAGTTACCTCATTTATATATTTATATATCATTTATGTTCACCGATTTCTTCAATTGTGAACCGATTTACAAAATTCTTCTTTTATTTGAAAGGGTGTACTCTTAAGGTGGTTCCATTATCAAAAAATCATTATCTGACCAGGGAATCCCATGGAAATCGAGAAAAATCCTCAAATTTTCGCTCCCTTTTATTAACCGAATTCATGTATGTGCGTTCACCGACTTTTTCGTCAATTGTGGACCGATTTTCAAAATTCTTCTTTTATTTGAAAGGGTATACTCTTGAGGTAGTTCCATTGTCAAAAAGTTAAGGTCTGATCAGGGAATCCCATGGAAATCGAGGGAAATTCTCGAAAGTTTTCGTTCCTACAAATATTGATGAACAATTTTTAATAATTTTTTTTTTATAAATGTCTAAAATAAATAATCCATAGCAGAATAACTATTAAAATATGGACAATGGGGCTTAGGGGGCCCCCTTGGCTTTATAACTCAAGAAATGCTGGACCGATTTTTATTATCTTTGTTTTGTTGGATTTGTCTACGCCCCGAATAGCAGAATATCTATTAAAACTTGGACAGGGGGGCTCAGGAACCCCCCTTGGGTTTATAACTCAAGAACGGCTGAACCGAATTTTAAATTGTTTTTGGTATATTTGGTAGGTATGACAATGGGTCGTAAAGTACTTTTTACATGGACATGGGGGCCCAGGGGTCCCCTTGAGCTGGACCGATTTCATGATTTTTTTTTGTGTATTTGGTAGGTATGAGAATAGGTGATAATGTATTATTCGGCTGAACGGCTGGATCGTTTTTTATGATCCTTGATTTGTTGGATTTGTCTCCGCTCCGAATAGCAGAATAACTATTAAAACATCGGAAAAATTACTGGGGGCGGGGAGCCTGGTACAGGGCAACGACAATAACGAAAGCCCCCCTGGTACAGGGCAACAATAACAAATAACGCCGACCACCAAAATTTGTCGTACCGGGCTTGAAAAATCACAATCGATTTGTGAGGAGTAAACTCCAAAGTTTCACTTCTGTTGCGCATGGAATCCACACAATTTTTTTTATGATATCGCGAGAACGGATTGACTGACTTTTTTATGCTTTGATAAAAAAAAACTGAATTTGATTCAGCTAATAAGTTAACACAACATTTATTGATTCTGAGGCGGTACAAAGTTCGCCGGGTCAGCTAGTAATATACAAAAACAAACATTCAAAAAGTCATTAAAATCGAAGCTGTTCTTGAGGACTTCCGACGATTGCCTGTTTTGTGTATTTATTGACGCGACTATATCCATTTCTCGAATATGAGTTACGGTCTTGAGTTCATAAAAAAATTACACAGAAAAAATCACTCAGTTTTTTCCGAACTTTTCGATTTTTATTTCCCTAAAAACCTTATTTGAACTACATAGTACGAAAATTAAAAAAGTAACAAGATTGGTCCAGCAGTTTTCAATTGATGGGCTAGGGAACAGCAATTTATTTTTCTTATATAGATTTAGGCTGGAATGCGTTTTTCCAGATCCTCCCGATTTTTTTTTTTCTCATTTGAAAATATATTTAGATATTTCCATCCCGGAAGCATAACTAACAGAACAAAAAAAGAATCAATCAAACATGTCGTTCCTATGGTCATCAGTTATGATCGAGAGTGCTTGGTTTGTCCGAGTTTTTCCCGAATTTTCCGGTCAATTTTTCCAATTTTTATTTCCGTAAAAGCCTTGTTTGGACTATTACTTACAAATATTTCAAAAAAATAGCCAAATCGGTCTAGCCATTCTCAACTGATGGGATTATCAACGAACGGCATTTCTTAGGCTGGAATCCGTTTCTCCAGACTTTTTTTTCAATTGAAAACATTCAATTGAGTTATTCCACCCCGGGAGCATAACGAACATAACAAAAAAAAAAAAAACAACCAAATATGTCGGTTCTATCGCTAGTTATGATCGAGAGTGCATCATTTTTGCAGTTATTCCTTTCTGACTTTTCATACAAAAATCCCATAGAAAAGATCACCCGAATTTTCCAATTTTCTGGGCAACTTTTCCAATTTTTCTTTCTTTAAGAACCTTATTTGGACTATTAGGAATATATGAAAAGAAAAAAGAATTTGGCAAATCGGTCCAGCCGTTCTCAAGTGATGCGTTTACAAAGGAGCAGCATTTCAACATTTACACACGTACTGTACCGATTTGGATTATTTTTTTAATAATTGTAATGGTCCAGGTAATGCCTTTGAAGCACCAAAACAGATTTTCCAGAATGTTCCAATTTTCAGGGAAACTTTTTCAATTGTTCTTTCCTTAAGAACCTGGACCATAACGAATATTCTAAAAATTTGCCAAATGGGTTCAGTCGTTCTCAAGTTATGCGATTTCCAACGTACAGCATCTTATTAATTTTTATTATTATATAGATTTTTAGTTCTCTGCGAAGTTTTTTGAAACCCCTTCAAGGTTTTTCTGAGATTTGATCATCTTCTAGAGTCTAGACTCTAGAGTGTTTGAAAATTTCTACTGCCAGCACCATTTAAATTATTATTCTTGAATTCGCAAGTTGTTATGTTTTTTGAAGTAAAACTTCTTTACGGACACTTGACTTGGGGAGTAAGCTGGTGAATGCGTGACGAGAGCGTTACGAAAAGTGTGATCGGGCGAAGCGAACGATTTTACAATAATTAATTCATAGAATTTTTTTGCTTTAACGGGATTCGAACCCGCGTCTTTTAGGGTGTGGATCCGCACTTCTCTCAATACACCTATTTGCCAGTTTTGTATACAACTATTAATTCAGGATTCTCTAGCTCCATTTATAAACTTACATAAATTAAGAGCACTTTCACAATGGCGAACTGAAGTTTTACTCCAGTCGTGTGGTCTAAAGCGCACTCGTATTTTTTTTATCTTCAAGTCATGTCACAGTCTCAATCATGAAATCTATGTCCTGAAATCTAAAATATTAAATCCGAAGTTTGATATCCACAACCCGATATTTGGTATCTGAAAACCCAAATTTTCATTTTGAATCAGAAATCTAAAACCAAAAATTGGTAATCTGGAAGATGAAGTATGGAATATGAGATCTAGAATAAAATATCTGAAACCTGAAGCGTAAAATCTGTAATCTGAAATTTGTTGTCTTAAATACAAAATATGCAATCGGAAATCTGAAATGTTACATCCACAACCAATAACTTGGAATACAATTTAAATTTGTACTTGGAAATTTGCAATCTGGAATCTGAAACCTGACTGCTGAAATCCAAAATACCTGTAATTCTGAATTTGAAATCTAAAACTCGCAATGTAATGTAAGATTTGAAGCCTGAAATATATTCAATCTGAAATCTAAAATTAGAAATCCACGCAATTTGGAATCTGAAATCTAAAGCGCGATGTTTAAAATCTGCAATCCAAGCATGAGGCGTGAAATCTAGAATCTGCAATCTGAGACGTGAAATTCACAAATATTGCTACTCTCGTCACATTTTCCTTTTGCGTAGAACTGTCTACTTCATCGTAATATATCTCCGCTATGAATTAACGTAGCTGAGTCATTCCTTCAAGGTTATAATTGCTGCCACCTGCCATATGACTGCAAAACGGTAATTTTTGGCGTGAGGCATAAAACCGAAATACTAGCGTCCTGATACTTAATGATTAATTGCCGCGGACACAAAATTTCGTGAATTTTTGAATGTTAATTGCAAGTCATCTGAAATGACATAGAAGTCGATCTTAGTCAAGAATTGACTTCGAAAACTCAAGTAATGTAATTTTTTTCCACCTTAAATGTACTAATTCGTTATTTAGAGTTTAGTGAAATTGTTTCGCGGTATTGTGATAATGGATTATATGCACTCCAAATTTTGTTGATATGATACCACAATAAATAATAATAAGTATTTGTGAAGTGCTCTAAACGGATGATGAAACGTGGATGAACAATCATATTTTTTTTATTTGCTCTAATACTAAGTGTATTAAACGTTGTACAGGATACATCTAGCGGGCTTTATGTATGTAATGTAGATTTTGTTTTCCACTGACAGCATGATGTAGGAACCAATTATGAAGACCCGATATTTTAGCTGAACGCGTTTAGTAAGTTTTTATAGAGATTAATTTCCGTTGTCCTAATTGATAAATTTTAAAGGATTTTTATAATTAAAATGTTGTGATTACATATCAAGCGTTGACGAAAATGTAGGAATACATGACGTACTATGGCGTCATTAAACTAGGTCATTGCTGTTTGATATTAATTTAAAAATAAAAAAAGTGTTTTTAGTTTCTTTCAAGCACTTCCTGTGAAAGTTTTAATTAAGTCTTTTACTCCCTTTGTTTTCTTTGGATACTTTGCTGGCACCATTTTTGATGGAGAAACATCCCTGTACCTTTGCAAATTTGACAAGAGAGAGTCAACTTTTTTTTTTAAACTAAATGTAGTTGGTGTGTTTGCAAATAACTCGAAAACAATAGTAACATGTTATTCTCTCGGTACTCCAGACAATCCATGCAGTAGCATAAAGAATTCGTAAGGCATTTCAGATACAGCGTCACTTGACCTTTGTATTGAACATTGTACTGACGTAAAAGATAAAAAAAATATTTTTGAGATCGAAATTCTGAAATCGTCGAAATTCATGTATTCAGGTCCAAGGGGTTGGGCTCGGCGCTGATGAATCATTTCCTTTTATATCCTCGTAATTTTTATCTGATTGGAAGCTTTATTGTATTTACCGTTCGCCTTGAGCTTGATACTCGATTGTCTTATCTCCCTTTATATTGCTCGAAAAACTGAATTTTAACAAGTTATTGTCTATGCGTCACTCCCTTCCAGTGTGTCATTGCTACTGGATTTTTCTACCATTACGATACGAAACTATCTATATGGATTAGTTCCTCAAGGCTCCGTCTTCCCACCCTCGCCGTTTCAATGTGTAATTTACAACCATACCATTATAGATTCCCACCGAATAAAAGTGTCACCCATTGTGGCGTTGTCACGACGAATCTGTAGCATTTGTTATGTAAAATATCACAGTGCTACCTGAGCCCAAATCAATTATGTAGTCGACAATATTATGTTAATCAGTGCAGCGATAAATCTTTCTTATCAACACCATCTTCCAATGGAGCTGTCGTCGACTCGGAACCAACTTTTGTAATTATGGAGGCGATCAGTCAAAATTGAGAGGTTAATAATGGACGGAGATGCTTATTGTGATACCGTGACAAAAAAATCTTTACGAATCTTTGATGGGTGTTGATGACAAACTTGATGTAAGACAGGACAGCACCCGCAGGTAGTGCTAAAGTGAAGACATCAGCAATTCGTTCCCAGCCAGGGACATCTCCTCCTCTCCATTTATGTGTACATGTTATTTTAACTATGCACTACTAACATGCTCTTGCACTTTTAACATACCATGTGTCCAGTTTTGTTGCGCATACATATAAATTACCTGTTTATATTTAAACCTCACATTAAAATAACCCCCGGTGCGTAATATCTGCCGGTTATTAGGATCGCATGTCATCTTCGCTTCTCTTCATCTTTGCAGGACGTTTTATGTAAACAATTACAGTTTTTATTGCGTTTGTAAATGGCGGTTATGAATGGGTGTGATTCTTCGTTTGATGAGGCTGATGTCACGCTCCTGCTTTTAGCAAAAGTTGGTACCGTAATGCCTTCTTTAAATTTTAAATCCCTTTCCAAATACGGACGTTCGTACCGTTTAGAACTACGTCGTGGTGCCTTTTGAAAGCGCGGTAAGCTCAAGTTTGGAACGGATCTAGAACACACGCTGCAGGAACCATCCATCAATTATTATTATTACCAGAACCAACGCAACTTAACAGTGACCTTGCGCCGGCACCATCTCCCTTTCAGAATCGGCCGTTACCGAATCGGAGCAGTACCTATCCGGATTAGGAAACCGTTTCATATTCAAAGTAAATACGCGAATTGCAAAACCACCTGCGGCCGTTCGACACGAAATAAGCAAAAAAAGCAGTTTACCAACCGGCGGTACCGATATGAAAGCGAAATCGTACCTACCGTGGCGGGTTTAGAGAGAAGTTCTCACGGTTCAGATGAATTCGAACCAAATTTATAACGCATTAGAAAGTACCGAGTCGGTGCAAGTTACAATGTCTTCGGTTACGTCGATGTAAAGTTTTATTGATGTATAAACTGCTATTCTACATATATATTCTAATGCGTGTACCGTTCGGATTCTTATACGCAATCGGTCCAAATACAGAGAAGGTTTACCAATTATGTTTGTGTTTCTGGTTCGCCGCGTTCGACGACGTCGTAGAGGGTGATTTATTCGAGCACCTTCTAAGGGAGAAATGGTGGAACGACACCGAGAGCTTAACAGTAGGACGTGTTTCGCGATCGGCGAACGGGTACCACATTCATCAGGTGGAGTGCTAACGATGACGTCTAGATTATCAAACTCGGGATTGAACGCACCTCTAGCTCTTAACGATTTCTTGATTTTCAAAATTAAAGCACAATATTACTGTTTTCTTAATCTGACAATCAGGCTCAGGCTCAGGATCCTGTAGTAAATTATTTTGTTTCTCTAATAATAAATCATATTATTGTCTGTCACAATATTAATATTTTTTTATCTGTTGCAGGTAAGCCATCTTTGTCCTGTTAAATCACTGATTGGGTAATGTATACAACATGTATGTGAAAATATGAAAAGACGAGTTCGACTTCGCTTAGAACATGACGGAGGACATTTTGAGCATTTTTGTAAACAGACGAAATAGTAACAGTATGTGAATAGTTGTTTGTCAACTGACTTTAATTCCAAGGTTTCTGACATACAGGCAACCAATAATACGCGATGATCGTATGGTGTAAACATAGACAATTTTTTAATCTCCAAAGGGCTCGTTGATTAATGGTTCTCCGAAGAACTCTGCGGAATTAAAGCTACTTCACACAGGAATTTATTTCTAATTGCAAACCTTAAATCCATTTTAAGATGGTTGGAATAGTAATTAAATCATCAATATAGCTGTCAGCTTTTACCGATTAGTGAGTATGCAAAATATTTTGAAGGTAGAAAATTCCTCAATGAACTGAGGTAGCGGAGTCATTCTTTTAGTATTACAAGTATTTGATCTGGTACTACTTACTATTCACAGTAATAATCACGTCGGTCTGGTTTTCCCCAAACTCTTTAATTTTTCGCTGCAGCGGTTTTAAGCATACCGAACCGTGTGAAAACAGACACAAAGGCGGCTACCACCTGCTGCCTTTGGAACGATATGTTTTTGCGTGCGGAATGAAGACGAAAGACTGGTCTGTGCTATTCTACATTTACATTTAACGTACTGCTCATACTTAATGAGTAATTGCTGCGGACGCGAACGCAAAATTTTTCGTGACGCTTGCTTTTGGAATAGTAGGGCACGAATCAAAAATATTGGTGCCGCAGTCTCTGTAGTCCCTTTGTTGTATCTTTTGTCACTTTTTATTTGTATTTTTGTCCCTTTAATGTCTTTTGTCTCTTTCGATTTCTTTGTTTCTTTGGTATCCGTTGTCCCAGTAGCCCATATGTTTCTTTGATGTCTTTTTTTTTCTCTTTGATTATTTTAGTCTTTATAACTTCGTTTGTCTCTTGTTGGTCTGTTTGTCTCTTTTATCTCTTTTGACTCTGCTGATTGCTTTGCCTCTTTTTGTTCTTTTTTTCTTTTGTCTCTTAAGTCTCTTTAGACTCTTTGGTCCTTCTATATTATTTTTATATTTTGTCTTTTTTTCTTTTTCGAATTTTCCCTCTTTACTCTTTTTGGTCTCTATTTTCTTGCTTTTGTCTTTAGTCTCTTCGTCCTCTTTCCTCTTTTTTGTGCCTTCTATTTCTTTTGTGCTTTTGTCTGTTGTGTCTATTTACTCATTTTGACCTCTTTAGCTTTCTTGATCTTGTTGGTTTATTTGATCTCTCTAGTCTTTTATATAGTTTCTTTAGTCTTTTGACTTACTATGCTCCTTTTGTCTCTCTCATTTTGTCCCTTTTCTCTTTTTGGACTATTGGATATGTGGTAGCTCTTGGTATCGATCTTTTTGGTGTATTTTGATTTTTTATTCTGTTTACTCTGTGTACTTTCTTTGACTTCAGTAGGTCGGTTTAGGTGGTAGCTACGCCCCCCTGTTTCAAGGGGGGCCCCTTGCTGTTACTGTTGCTGTTCCTGTAACTGTTGCTACCAGGCACATGAACAGAAACAGAGACAAGAAGAATAACAGTAACAGCAAGGGGTCTTCCTTGGAACAGGGTGGCGTCGCTACCACCACAACCGACCTCCTTGATCTCTTTGGTCCTTTTTATTTCTGTTGTCATCTCGTCTCTTTTGTTTTCTTGTCTTTTGTGTCTTTTAGTCTCCTTATCCTCTTTTGCTTTTTTTGGTATTTTCTACTTCTTATAATATATTTTTCATCTGTTTTGTCTCTTTAGTCAACTTTAGCCTCCTTAGTTTTCTTGGTATTTTTGGTTTCTTTGATCCCTCTGGTTTTTTATAAAAATTGTCCCTTTAGTCTTTTTAGTCACTTTGCTTTCTTTGGTCTAGATGATCTCTCTAGTCTCATTGGTCAAGAGATCAATGCCTTCAGCCTTTCTTTGGTACTTTTGCCTGTTGAGCCCCTGTCAGTCTTTTTTATCTCTTTAGTCCTATTAATTTAGCCTTTTTAGTTTCTTCGGTCTCTTTAGTATCTTTAGTCTTTTTGTCCCTTTAATCTATTTTATTTTTGTTTTCATTAGTCCCTTTAATATCTTTATTATCTTTTGGTATTTATGTCTCTTTCTTCTCATTTTTTTTTTGGTCTTTTTGGTTTCTTTGATTTCCTTCAGTCTCGTTCATGTCTGCAACCACATTAATCTTTTTTGTTTCTTTGATACATTTTATTTTGTTTCGTTTTTTCTCTTTCGTCACCGTAGTCTTCTTTGTCTCTTGGGTTTCTAATAACAATAATACACAAGAGGAATATCAGGTGATCATGATGATCCAGAAGATTTAAAAATTTAAAATATTGCTAAGGAGCAGATATTGACTTTAAAAACTTTAATTCGTTCAAATCTTAAATTGCAAAAGTTGTAAATTTAGAATTCACGAATTTTTTTATATCCCGGATTTGTGATTTTAAATTTTTTTCTGATCGATCTAATTTTGTATTTCTAAATTTTGAAATTTAAATCATTGAAATCTTGAATGAATCGTAGAAATCACAAATAAAATAAATAAAATTGGAATTTTGTTAATGTGAGGATTTGCACATTAGAGATCGATCTAATGTTGAAATCCTAAATTCAGAAATTCGCATTTTTAAAATTTTCAATTCCTGAGTTTAGAAATCTGCTAATTTTGGATCGTGGACAATTTTTTATAATCTTGATATCCTGAATAAAAAAAAATGCCGAAAAACTTAAAATTTTGAATACATTAAATTATGAATTGTAAAATTTGTTAATTTTAAATCTTTAAAATTTCTGATTTCTGAATTTCTAATTTTACAAATTTAGATTAGAAATTTTGAATTGCTGAATTTGTAAATTCTGAATGTTGAAAACCTCAAAATTTCAAATTAGTGAATTTTGAAAATTTGAGTTTCTGAATTGGCAAATTTTGAGTGTTTAAAATCTTGAATTGCGAAATTCGTTTCGACATTATGAATCGTAGAAATCACAAATAAAATAAATAAAATTGAAATTTTGCATTCTTGAATGTGAGGATTTGCACATTAGAGATCGATCTAATGTTGAATTCCTAAATTCAGAAATTCGCATTTTTAAAATCTTCAATTCCTGAGTTTAGAAATCTGCTAATTTTGGATCGTGGACAATTTTTTATAATCTTGATATCCTGAATAAAAAAATTACCGAAAAACTTAAATTTTTGAATACATTAAATTATGAATTTTAAAATTTGGAAATTTTAAATCTTTCAAATTTCTGACTTCTGAATTTCGAATTTTACAAATTTAGATTAGAAAGTTTGAATTGCTGAATTTGTAAATTTTGAATGTTCAAAACCTCAAAATTTCGAATTAGTGAATTTTGAATCAATGAAAATTTGAGTTTCTGAATTGGCAAATTTTGAGTATTTAAAATCTTGAATTCCGAAATTCGTTTCGACATTATGAATCGTAGAAATCACAAATAAAATAAATAAAATTGAAATTTTGCATTCTTGAATGTGAGGATTTGCACATTAGAGATCGATCTAATGTTGAAATCCTAAATTCAGAAATTCGCATTTTTAAAATTTTCAATTCCTGAGTTTAGAAATCTGCTAATTTTGGATCGTGGACAATTTTTTATAATCTTGATATCCTGAATAAAAAAAAAATGCCGAAAAACTTAAAATTTTGAATACATTAAATTATGAATTGTAAAATTTGTTAATTTTAAATCTTTAAAATTTCTGATTTCTGAATTTCTAATTTTACAAATTTAGATTAGAAATTTTGAATTGCTAAATTTGTAAATTCTGAATGTTGAAAACCTCAAAATTTTAAATTAGTGAATTTTGAAAATTTGAGTTTCTGAATTGGCAAATTTTGAGTGTTTAAAATCTTGAATTGCGAAATTCGTTTTGGACATTATGAATCGTAGAAATCACAAATAAAATAAATAAAATTGAAATTTTGCATTCTTGAATGTGAGGATTTGCACATTAGAGATCGATCTAATGTTGAATTCCTAAATTCAGAAATTCGCATTTTTAAAATCTTCAATTCCTGAGTTTAGAAATCTGCTAATTTTGGATCGTGGACAATTTTTTATAATCTTGATATCCTGAATAAAAAAATTACCGAAAAACTTAAATTTTTGAATACATTAAATTATGAATTTTAAAATTTGGAAATTTTAAATCTTTCAAATTTCTGACTTCTGAATTTCGAATTTTATAAATTTAGATTAGAAAGTTTGAATTGCTGAATTTGTAAATTTTGAATGTTCAAAACCTCAAAATTTCGAATTAGTGAATTTTGAATCAATGAAAATTTGAGTTTCTGAATTGGCAAATTTTGAGTATTTAAAATCTTGAATTCCGAAATTCGTTTCGACATTATGAATCGTAGAAATCACAAATAAAATAAATAAAATTGGAATTTTGAATTCTTGAATGTGAGGATTTGCACATTAGAGATCGATCTAATGTTGAAATCCTAAATTCAGAAATTCGCATTTTTAAAATTTTCAATTCCTGAGTTTAGAAATCTGCTAATTTTGGATCGTGGACAATTTTTTATAATCTTGATATCCTGAATAAAAAAAAAATATGCCGAAAAACTTAAAATTTTGAATACATTAAATTATGAATTGTAAAATTTGTTAATTTTAAATCTTTAAAATTTCTGATTTCTGAATTTCTAATTTTACAAATTTAGATTAGAAATTTTGAATTGCTGAATTTGTAAATTCTGAATGTTGAAAACCTCAAAATTTCAAATTAGTGAATTTTGAAAATTTGAGTTTCTGAATTGGCAAATTTTGAGTGTTTAAAATCTTGAATTGCGAAATTCGTTTTGGACATTATGAATCGTAGAAATCA
This sequence comes from Diaperis boleti, assembly GCA_963583935.1. Taxonomy (NCBI): domain Eukaryota; kingdom Metazoa; phylum Arthropoda; class Insecta; order Coleoptera; family Tenebrionidae; genus Diaperis; species Diaperis boleti. Next base: position 19,898,498 of record OY757245.1, on the reverse strand, counting down.
CAAATAAAATAAATAAAATTGAAATTTTGCATTCTTGAATGTGAGGATTTGCACATTAGAGATCGATCTAATGTTGAATTCCTAAATTCAGAAATTCGCATTTTTAAAATCTTCAATTCCTGAGTTTAGAAATCTGCTAATTTTGGATCGTGGACAATTTTTTATAATCTTGATATCCTGAATAAAAAAATTACCGAAAAACTTAAATTTTTGAATACATTAAATTATGAATTTTAAAATTTGGAAATTTTAAATCTTTCAAATTTCTGACTTCTGAATTTCGAATTTTACAAATTTAGATTAGAAAGTTTGAATTGCTGAATTTGTAAATTTTGAATGTTCAAAACCTCAAAATTTCGAATTAGTGAATTTTGAATCAATGAAAATTTGAGTTTCTGAATTGGCAAATTTTGAGTATTTAAAATCTTGAATTCCGAAATTCGTTTCGACATTATGAATCGTAGAAATCACAAATAAAATAAATAAAATTGGATTTTTGAATTCTTGAATGTGAGGATTTGCACATTAGAGATCGATCTAATGTTGAAATCCTAAATTCAGAAATTCGCATTTTTAAAATTTTCAATTCCTGAGTTTAGAAATCTGCTAATTTTGGATCGTGGACAATTTTTTATAATCTTGATATCCTGAATAAAAAAAAATATGCCGAAAAACTTAAAATTTTGAATACATTAAATTATGAATTGTAAAATTTGTAAATTTTAAATCTTTAAAATTTCTGATTTCTGAATTTCTAATTTTACAAATTTAGATTAGAAATTTTGAATTCCTCAATTTGTAAATTCTGAATGTTCAAAACCTCAAAATTTCAAATTAGTGAATTTTGAAAATTTGAGTTTCTGAATTAGCAAATTTTGAGTGTTTAAAATCTTGAATTCCGAAATTCGTTTCGACATTATGAATCGTAGAAATCACAAATAAAATAAATAAAATTGGAATTTTGAATTCTTGAATGTGAGGATTTGCACATTAGAGATCGATCTAATGTTGAATTCCTAAATTCAGAAATTCGCATTTTTTAAAATTTTAATTCCTGAGTTTAGAAATCTGCTAATTTTGGATCGTGGACAATTTTTTATAATCTTGATATCCTGAATAAAAAAAAATACGGAAAAACTTAAAATTTTGAATACATTTAAATTATGAATTGTAAAATTTGGAAATTTTAAATCTTTCAAATCTCTGATTTCTGAATTTCGAATTTTTCAAATTTAGATTAGAAACTTTGAATTGCTGAATTTGTAAATTTCGAATTAGTGAATTTTTAATCAATGAAAATTTGAGTTTCTGAATTGGCAAATTTTGAGTATTTAAAATCTTGAATTTCGAAATTCGTTTTGACATTATTAATCGTAGAAATCACAAATAAAATAAATAAAATTGGAATTTTGAATTTTTTAATGTCAGGATCTGCACATTACAGATCGATTTAATGTTGAATTCCTAAATTCAGAAATTCGCATTTTCAAAATTTTCAATTCCTGAATTTAGAAATCTGCAAATTTTGGATCGTGGACAATTTTTTATAATCTTGATACCCTGAATAAAAAAAATACCGAAAAATTTAAAATTTTGAATACATTAAATTATGAATTGAAAAATTTGGAAATTTTGAATCTTTCAAATTTCTGATTTCTGCATTTAGAATTTTACAAATTTAGATTGGAAATTTTGAATTGCTGATTTTGTAAATTTTGAATGTTCAAAATCTTGAAATTTCGAATCAATGAATTGTGATTCAATGAAATTTTGAGTTTCTGAATAATTGAAAAGTTTTGAGTGTTTAAAATCTTGAATTCCGAAATTCGTCATTAATTTTGAGATTTGAATTGCAAGAATACTGAATTTCTGAAATTGCAAAACTTGAATCTCGGTAATAAAAATTCCTGAATTTAAAAATTTGCATCCACGATGTTTCAGCTGAACGAATGTCAGAATAAATAGTTGTCATGAAAATATTTTTCAGCACTGAAACACCTGACCACTCTGGCTTGTTGATTAAGGCTCGGATCATTTAACAGTAAGTCGCTCATAACACGAAACACGAATGTCAAGATTCTACAAAATATTTCAGCATTACCAACCATAAAACTTTAATCCCAGAGATCACACATTCACACACAGCTAATTACTCGTAAAATTTACATATTTTAATTACTCTTGTTTACTGCACGTCCGATTACACACAGCATTATTACAATCCGTCTCATCAACGATGATCTACAACTCAATCTTTCCGGACTTTTTCAGCCGACTCATCCTTATTAAATTAATACGAGACAGATAATAATTACTTAGTGAAATTAATTTTTGTGGACACTTCTACTAACACGTTAATTGCTGCGGACCTCAAGAGCTTTCGAATATCTCTCTCGGATCTTCGGCAGGGTGGCAACAACACGATGATCTATGATTTATTGCCGTTGGTAATTATAGGACGCCCGGCCAAAGACTCTAATAATAACATATTAGAATTTTATTTTCACAGCGGAGATGCGTGTTTTAATTGGAATGAATACGATGAGCGCACTCGTCGCGAGAATTTCACTATCTAATCATTAGAAAATAATGGGTGCTGTCAGAGCCATAACGGACCACCTTTTGTTTCTCCCTCGTAACAATTAACCGCTGATTCCTTTAACGACCGTGACGGCTCAAATCTGGTCGTACGAATATCTGATATCCGTCGTAAATTCGCCGGTTTTGACATAAAAAACAAGTTCGTGTTAGTTATAACAGTTGTTGGGCGGCGAGGTGAAATCAAAGTTTCATAAATAATATCAGTTTGACGATCTTTTTCATAAATCCTTCTTTTTATCGCGGTGTCGTAAAATTTCCTATTATGTAAGCGATACCATGGATCCAAATATGCTAATTGCAATTTTCTCCCGTCGCGGTAGCAGAGAATGCTAATGAATCGAGATTTTTCTCCGGCGATTATTTTCTCGTTATTTGTGACCGGGTTTGGGCGTTTTTCTGACATCTGTTTCGTTATGCTCGAGGAGGCTTTTCGATGTGGTTTCGGATTGTTTGGATTATCCAAAGGAGTGTTTTATGTGTTTTGCCGTAAATTTATAGATTTGAGACCACGAAAGTTCATTGAGGAGCACCTGGCTGAGACAAAATAGGAAATATCGTAACAGTGATTCAATTTATGATCATTGCAGTTTCGTTCAAGTGGAACATCAAAAAAGAAAAAAGAAATATTCTTATTTTGTGGAGTAGAGTGATTATATTATTGAGAGGCAAAAACAACTTATGTACCTACTATGTGTCGGCATCGAATAATTTTTTTTATAAAAAAAATATTTAGTATTTCATTGTTCATACATACATCGGCTCGCGATGTCAAAAATTAGCATTTGGTCGGTGTTCCGGAGCTTCGATTTTTTTTTACTTTTGAATTAGAATTCGAACTTTTGTTTGCTGCATATATCTGTGAACGTACATATATGATCAAAAAATCGCAAAAAATTCACTGGAGAAAATATTTTACATTTTTTCGGTTTTTAAGACACTCTCAGTCTTAACAATTCAACATTAAGACCTTTGTAATCCGAAACTTGAGTTGCGTATTGAAATTTTCAGGTTCTCCCTCAGAATCTTTTTCAACTTCTCAATTTTGTACTTTAACAAATTCTCATTTTCTCAGGTTCCCAGTTTCACAGTATCTCAGGCATTTCCTTCCACGGGTGCTCAATTTACTAATTTCTTAGATTCTCAGTTTCTTTCAGAATCACAATTTTTTAGAATCTGGGATTTTTTAAGTTTTTCAATCCCTCACGTTCTCGTTCTCAAAATTCTTCTCAAGTTCTCAATTTTTCACTTTAAGAAGTTCTCATTTTCTCAAATTCGCAATTTCATATTTTTTCAATTTTTTTCACTCTCCTAGTCTCTTAGGTTCTCAGTTTCAGAATGAAAATATTTTTTCAGGTGCCCAGTTTCATAGTTTCTCAGATTTTATCTTCCACAGGTGCTCAATTAACCATTTCTTTAGAACCCCAGTTTCTCAGTTTCAGAATCACCATTATTTAGAATCGTGAGTTTTTTTTTAGTTTTTCAATTTCTCAGGTTCTCGTTCAGAATTTTTCTCAAGTTCTCAATTTTCCGATCCTAATCTCTTCTCAGTTGTTCAGTTTCAGAATGACAATTTTTCAGTTTCTGTTCTTCAGAATCTAAAGTTTTTCAGTTTTTTATTTTCACATGTGATTTTTTTTCTCAAGTTCTCACGATGTGCCAGTTAAAATGTTCTCATATTCTAAGGTTTCCAGTTTCATAGTTTTTCAGATTCTTTCTTTTGCAGGTGTTCAATTTGCTAGTTTCAGTCTCTCAGTTCCAGAATCACACTTTTTTTAAATCTGAGATTTTTTTAGTTTTTCAATTTCTCAGGTTCTCCCTCAGAATTTTTCTCAACTTCTCAATTTTGTACTTTAACTAATTCTCATTTTCTTAGGTTTCCAGTTTCATAGTGTCTCAGGCATTTCCTTCCACGGGTGCTCAATTTACAATTTTTTTAGATTCTCAGTTTCTCACTTTCAAAATAACAATTATTTAGAATCAGATTTTTTAAGTTTTCCAATCCCTCACGTTCTTGTTCTCAAAATTCTTCTCAAGTTCTCAGTTTTCCACTTTAAGAAGTTATCATTTTCTCAAATTCGCAATTTCATAGTTTCTCAATTTTTTTCTTCCTAATATTCTCACTCTCCTAGTCTCTTAGGTTCTCAGTTTCAGAATGAATTCTTTTCAGGTTCTCTAATTTTCAGGTTCCCAGTTTCATAGTTTCTCAAATTGTTTGTTCCTCAGGTTGCTGCTCATTTTACTAGTTTCTTAAATTTTCAGTTTCTGTTCTATAATCACAATTTTTTGGAATCTGAGATTTTTTAAGTTTTTTAATTCCTCACGTTCTCGTTCTCAAAATTTTTCTCAAGTTCTCAATTTTCCACCTTCAGAAGTTCTCATTTTCTCAAATTCGCAATTTCATAGTTTCTCAATTTTTTTCTTCCTAATATTCTCTCTCCTAGTCTCTTAGGTTCTCAGTTTCAGAATGAAAATATTTTTTCAGGTTCTCTGTTTTTCAGGTTCCCAGTTTCATAGTTTCTCAGATTTTATCTTCCACAGGTGCTCAATTCACCATTTCCTTAAAATCCCAGTTTCTCAGTTTCAGAATCACCATTTTTTAGAATCGTGAGATTTTTTCAATTTCTCAGGTTCTCGCTCAGAATTTTTCTTAAATTCTCAATTTTCGAATCTTAATCTCTTCTCAGTTGTGCAGTTTCAGAATGACAATTTTTCAGTTTCTGTTTTTCAGTGTTTTATTTTCACTTGTGCTTTTTCCCAAGTTCACAATGTTGTCAGTCTAACATGCTCTTATATTCTGAGGTTCCCAGTTTCATAGTTTCTCAATTTTTTTGTTCCACAGGTTGTTGCCCAATTTACTAATTTCTTAGATTCTCAGTTTCTCTTTCAGAATCACAATTTTTTAGAATCTGAGATTTTTTAAGTTTTTCAATTCCTCCCGTTCTCGTTCTCAAAATTCTTCTCAAGTTCTCAATTTTCCACTTTAAGAAGTTCTCATTTTCTCAAATTCGCAATTTCATAGTTTCTCAATTTTTTTCTTCCTAATATTCTCACTATCCTAGTCTCTTAGGTTCTCAGTTTCAGAATGAAAATATTTTTTCAGGTTCCCAGTTTCATAGTTTCTCAGATTTTATCTTCCACAGGTGCTCAATTCACCATTTCCTTAAAGTCCCAGTTTCTCAGTTTCAGAATCACCATTTTTTAGAATCGTGAGATTTTTTCAATTTCTCAGGTTCTCGCTCAGAATTTTTCTCAAATTCTCAATTTTCCAATTTAATCTCTTCTCAGTTGTGCAGTTTCAGAATGACAATTTTTCAGTTTCTGTTTTTCAGTGTTTTATTTTCACTTGTGCTTTTTCCCAAGTTCACAATGTTGTCAGTCTAACATGCTCTTATATTCTGAGGTTCCCAGTTTCATAGTTTCTCAATTTTTTTGTTCCACAGGTTGTTGCCCAATTTACTAATTTCTTAGATTCTCAGTTTCTCACTTTCAGAATCACAGTTTTTTAGAATCTGAGATTTTTTAAGTTTTTCAATTCCTCCCGTTCTCGTTCTCAAAATTCTTCTCAAGTTCTCAATTTTCCACTTTAAGAAGTTCTCATTTTCTCAAATTCGCAATTTCATAGTTTCTCAATTTTTTTCTTCCTAATATTCTCACTATCCTAGCCTCTTAGGTTCTCAGTTTCAGAACGAAAATATTTTTTCAGGTTCCCAGTTTCATAGTTTCTCAGATTGTATCTTCCACAGGTGCTCAATTCACCATTTCCTTAAAGTCCCAGTTTCTCAGTTTCAGAATCACCATTTTTTAGAATCGTGAGATTTTTTCAATTTCTCAGGTTCTCGCTCAGAATTTTTCTCAAATTCTCAATTTTCCAATTTAATCTCTTCTCAGTTGTGCAGTTTCAGAATGACAATTTTTCAGTTTCTGTTTTTCAGTGTTTTATTTTCACTTGTGCTTTTTCCCAAGTTCACAATGTTGTCAGTCTAACATGCTCTTATATTCTGAGGTTCCCAGTTTTATAGTTTCTCAATTTTTTTGTTCCACAGGTTGTTGCCCAATTTACTAATTTCTTAGATTCTCAGTTTCTCTTTCAGAATCACAATTTTTTAGAATCTGAAATTTTTTTATGTTTTTCAATTCCTCCCGTTCTCGTTCTCAAAATTCTTTTCAAGTTCTCAATTTTCCACTTTAAGAAGTTCTCATTTTCTCAAATTCGCAATTTCATAGTTTCTCAATTTCTTTCTTCCTAATTTTCTCACTCTCCTAGTCTCCTAAGTTCTCAGTTTCAGAATGAAAATATTTTTTCAGGTTCCTAGTTTCATAGTTTCTCAGATTTTATCTTCCACGGGTGCTCAATTGACCATTTCCTTAGAACCCCAGTTTCTCAGTTTCAGAATCACCATTATTTAGAATCGTGAGTTTTTTTTAGTTTTTCAATTTCTCAGGTTCTCGTTCAGAATTTTTCTCAAGTTCTCATTTTTCCGATCCTAATGTCTTCTCAATTGTTCAGTTTCAGAATTACAATTTTACAATTTGCAATTTCATAGTATCTCAATTTTTTTCTTCCTAATATTCTCTCTCTTAGTATCTTAGGTTCTCAATATTATTCAGGTTCTGTTTTTCAGATTCTAGAATTTTTTAATTTTTTGTTTTCACAGGTGCTCTCTTCTTCAGAATTTTTCTCAAATTCACAAATTCTCATTTTCTCAGGTTTCCAGTTTCATAATTTCTCAGATTTTTTCTTCCACATGTACTCAATTTACCATTATCTTAGAATCCCAGTTTCTGAGTTTCAGAATCACCACTTTTTAGAATCAGTTTTTTTTTAGTTTTTTAATTTCTCAGATTCTCGTTCAGAATTTTTCTCAAGTTCTCAATTTTCCGGTTTAAGAAGTCTTTATATTCTCAAGTTTGCAATTTCAGTTTCTTAATTTTTTTCTTTGGCCTGTACTTAATTTCGTAATCTCTTAAGTTCTCAGTGTGCAGTTTCAGAGTGGCAAGTTTTCAGCTTCTGTTTTCAGAATCTAAAATTTTTTAGTTTTTAATTTCACGTGTTTTTTTTCTGAAATTCTCACGATGTGCCAGTTTAACATGTTCTCATATTCTAAGGTTCCCAGTTTCATAGTTTTTCAATTTTTTTTTCACAGGTGCTCAATTTACTAGTTTCAGTTTCTCAGTTCCAGAATCTGAGATTTTTTTAGTTTTTCAATTTCTCAGGTTCTCCCTCAGAATTTTTCTCAAGTTTTCAATGTTCGACTTTAAGAAGTTCTCATTTTCTCAGTTTCCCAGTTTCATAGTTTTTCAGGCATTTCCTTCCACAGGTGCGCAATTTACTAGTTCCTTAGATCCTCAGTTTGCTTTTTTTGTCAAGTTCTCACGATGTGCCAGTTTAACATATTCTCATATTCTGAGGTTCCCAGTTTAATAGTTTCTCAGATTTTTTCTTACACATGTGCTGCTCAATTTACTAATTTCTAGATTTTCAGTTCCTCAGTTCCAGAACCACAATTTTTTAGTATCTGAGATTTTTTAAGTTTTTCAATTTCTCAGGTTCTCGCTCCCCCAGAATTTTTTTCAAGTTTTCAATTTTTGACTTTAAGAAGGTCTCTTTTTTTCTTCCACATTTGCTCGATCTCCTAGTCTCTCATGTTCTCAGTTGCTCAGTTTCGGAATGACAGTTCTTCAGGTTCTGGTTTTCAGAATCCATTTTTTTACTTTTTCATTTTCACTGGTGTTCTCTTTTTCAGAATTTTTTTCAAGTTCACAACTTAGACCTTAGAATTTCAAAATTCGATTTTCATAACAACATCGAGCAATTAAACAAACAATAAACCAAAGTAAAGACCAAACTATATTAACAAAATAAGAACAAAATTATAAAAAAAAATACTGTTAGATAGATGAATTGAGAAACTATACTCTATATAGGGATCTAAAAAATTCAGGAAGAAATGAATGTAAAAAAAAGGAAAGTGAAGAATTTAAGAAATAAAGAAATAAAAAATAAAGTTACTGGAAGCACCAAAAGTAGAAAATCAAAGAAAATATTTTTATAGGAAAATAATTAGATACTAGTAACTTTACTAATTAAAAATCCAAAATGTTCTCCGACGAGTCAAAGATTCTTTATTTAGAGCATTATTTAATAATATACGGGGCCTTTTATCTAATTTTTTAATGTTTGAAACCATTTTCATTGTGTTGTGGAATAGGTTTTTAGAGCGTCGATATTGATTGAATAACGTAGTAGGCGCGTAATCAGTAGCACCCACTTGATTGATTGACTGACTTCTACCAATTACAAGCATTGCGAAATATTTTATTTTAAAATTAAAATATTTATTTCATACTTGTATCTAAAGTGACATTTTTCGGATTATTTTTGATACCAAAAGTGGAACATTAACGTCCTAGTACTTTAAAGAAAAATTTTAAAGTCCTAGTACTTTAAAATTATACGTCAATCATTTCTTACATTGTTCCCGACATTTTTGTGGCATCAAATTGTTCTTCACGTGATCTGCTTCATCTACAATGTCTTGAGGCACCTCAATTTTCTCCATTTTAAACGGAATAATCGCATAAAATATCCAAAACCATTCACCGTGACCCAGTTTTTTCGTTGTCATTTTTGACAAACGTTTGTTACTATGGGAATGTTGGTTCCCGCATATTTAATTATTACGAATAATTTGTGCGAGATAAACACACAACATTTCATTTATTTTGACTTAGTTCATTAAACTTGCAGTATGAAATAAAACGTTGTATTTACCTCGAACGAAGAAGTGTTTTTAAAGGTACTCACAAGTAATTCCAGCCTCGGCTAGGCGCCTCGGCCGTAAACAACTTGCTCGTACTTTAAACTTCACTTCTCGTTCTAGATAAATAATATACTATTATTTTAAAATTAATTTTTTAAATTTAAATTAATAGAATTACTTGTATAATTGTACAGAATGTTTCCATCAATGACATTCACTGTTACCATTGTATAAATATAAATCGCAATAATTGTATGGGATGACTAGGAATTAGAAACTAAGCAAACAAAAAAGTACGAAATTAACACGTAAACGAAGGAACTTATTACTCTTAGTATTTCATATCCTAATTTTGTGTTGTTTCTGTTATGCTTTGTTTTTTATATTGTTAAAGCATTTAAAAGATAAGATAAGAAGTAACCAACAAATAATGTAACCACAAACCAACAAATATTATGAAATATGTAAAAAAAGATATTGAGGGCATGCTTACTTTAGAAATCCCAGGAAGGGATAAAAACAGTAGAAACTACAGTAGAAATCATGACAATTAAAGTACTAGGCAACTGACCAATAGGAAGCCCTCGATCTGAAGAATCAACAAATTACATTATTGGTTCAAATATGAAAGATATAAGAAAAAACGTCTAAATCTAAAGTATCTATTACGAAGACATAAAACTGCATACTGGGATCTTCCAATCTTAAATCTTAAAATTTAGAATTCTAGAATAATCTTGAGATTTCTGAAACTTGGGATTCTAGACTTTTACTAGAATTTTAGATTCTTATAATCCCAAAAATTTGTAGTTTGAATCTTGAAATTTCTGAACTCCTGGAATCTTAAAATTTAGAAATTTTAAATTTCGAATCTCCACAGACATAAAAATATCAAGGAAGTAAAAATTTAAGCATTACGGAATTAAAAAAAAGTGGAGAACAAACAAATAAGGAATGAATCCCAACAATTATTATCTTTTTATAATATTATTTTCATTTGAGTTTCAGTATACAAGGGTGTTAGTATTTTGGCTCATTGTAAACACACCAATTATGGCATAGAATTGAGGGTTCTTATAATGATTCATAGATTCAGTAGGCTTTGAACGTTAAAATTCTCCATCTAACTACATGTAAATTTTGTTTTCTATGAAGCATGAATCATTTATGAAAACCCAATTTCAGTGACCAAATTTTTCACTTAAAAGGTGTTGCAGTAGTTAGTTTTGGAATATAAAAAATATTCGATTAGATCTCGTTTTTAGACTAAACGGTCGGTGTCATTTGCTCGCAAACCCACACAAACTTCACATCCATCAACACACCATATCAGGGAGTTTCCATTTTCCTCCAATGAACCTCCAAGGTTCTCGCCATTGTTCCCCCATTTTTCTAAAAAATCTCTAATCTCACACCTCTGAAGCAAATCATCAGACTCCACCTTGAGACCCGTCGACTGAAATCACGTTGTTAAACTATCACATGTTTTCTCGGTTCTTTCCCAAGGATCAACTTCTCATGTTACCACCATTCAAACGATCTCACTCCCTGAATTATGTGACGACGTCGACCCGACGAAATTAATCCTCACCAAATCTGAATTTCTTAACGGAATCTCTTAAATTTTATGTGGCAACTGCCGGTGTTGATCTGGAGATAAACTCATCGGTTTATTGACGATCGTTTCTTGCCGCTGGTGGGTTTATTGTCGTGCGTGTCAATTAATGGTGTGAGCGCTTGTGTAGGGTGGCCAATCAAACCTTTATTTATTAATTTGTTATTTATTATTTATATCATAACGAGATGGAAGACGCATTCCCGAAAACCCGGAATATACATCAACATTTTTTATCCGCCCGTGATTTGCAAACATCACGATCCTGTAAAAAAAGAGCAGCGTAATTCTACAATTAATCAAATTGAAAATCATGCACTAGCTCGAGGCGCTTTTAGCAACGATCACGACGTTTTTAAAATAGATGTTTTAATGCAGTCGTTTCGCAAATAGGATGTTTTTTAGCGTTTTTATGTGATGTTCTGATGATAGCGGGCGGTCCTGTTATTTCGAAATCGAAAGAGGCATAATCGGAGTGGTTTCAGATATCGGAAATGAGAAACGAAAATTTGGCTAATTGTTATTGAGAGGAGTCCGAGCTGAATGTAGTCGACTCGATGTAGTTTTGGTTTCTTGGAAATCAAGGATTCTCACTCTTTCATCTTGGAACATATCAAATTTGTTTCCCGAACCTTAAGTACAGTTCTTTTATCTCCCATATTAAGGAGAACAATTTTCACAGCCCATCCTTTCTGTGTTCTTTATACATCGGTAACTAAAAGCTCAGTCCACAAAACTCCATGTTTTAGGAATTTTTCAGTGTGCTGTTTAGATCTCGCTAATAATGACAATCCGGAATTAAAAATTGTCCAATCGTATCTACAGCTCAGAGAGATTGCTGTCGTCATTTAGTGATTCTTGAAAGATCCAAGAATTACGAATTTGGTCATTCAAAGCTCTGTGCACAAAGCTTCATGTTTTAAGAATTTTTCACTGTGCTCTTTAGAACTTGGTAATAAAACATGACAGTCCGGAATTGAAAAATAATCAAAACGTGTTTACGGCTCAGAAAAAAATTGTTGTCGTCATTCAGTGATTCCCGAAAGATCCATCAATTCCGAATTTGCTCATTCAAAGCTCTGTCTATAAAGCTCCAAGTTTTAGGAATTTTCCAGTGTAGTCTTAATATTTCGCCAACTAAACATGATAGTCCGGAATGGAAAAATAGTCAAAACGTATTTACAGTTCAGAAAGGTCGCTGCCGTCATTCAGTGATTCCTGAAACATCCATGAATCGCGAATTTGATCTTTCAAAGCTCTATCCATAAAGCTCTATGTTTTAGGAATTTTTCAGTGTGCTCTTTAGATTTCGGTAATAAAACAATAATCAAAACGTGTTTACGACTCAGAAAAAAATTGTTGTCGTCATTTAGTGATTCCCGAAAGATCCATCAATTCCGAATTTGCTCATTCAAAGCTATGTCTATAAAGCTCCAAGTTTTAGGAATTTTTCAGTGTGGTGTTAATATTTCGCCAACTGAACATGACAGTCCGGAATGGAAAAATAGTCAAAACGTATTTACAGTTCAGAAAGGTCGCTGCCGTCATTTAGTGATTCCTGAAAGATCCATGAATCGCGAATTTGATCATCCAAAGCTCTGTCCATAAAGCTCTAAGTTTTAGAAATTTTTCAGTGTGCTCCTTAGATTTCGGTAATAAAGCATGACAGTCCGGAATTGAAAAATAATCCAAACGTGTTTACGGCTCAGAAAAAAATTGTTGTCATCATTTAGTGATTCCCCAAAGATCCATCAATTCCGAATTTGCTCATTCAAAGCTCTATCTGGCAAGCTCCAAGTTTTAGGATTTCTTCAGCGTGGTGTTAATATTTCGCCAACTAAACATGACAGTCTGGAATGGAAAAATAATCAAAACGTGTTTACGACTCAGAAAAAAATTGTTGTCGTCACTTAGTGATTCCCGAAAGATCCATCAATTCCGAATTTGCTCATTCAAAGCTCTGTCTATAAAGCTCCAAGTTTTAGGAATTTTTTAGTGTGGTGTTAATCTTTCGCCAACTAAACATGACAGTCCGGAATGGAAAAATAGTCAAAACGTATTTACAGTTCAGAAAGGTCGCTGCCGTCATTTAGTGATTCCTGAAAGATCCATGAAACGCGAATTTGATCATTCAAAGCTCTGTCCATAAAGCTCGATGTTTTAGGAATTTTTCAGTGTGCTCCTTAGATTTCGGTAATAAAGCATGACAGTCCGGAATTGAAAAATAATCAAAACGTGTTTACGGCTCAGAAACAAATTATTGTCGTCATTTCGTGATTCCCGAAAGATCCGTCAATTCCGAATTTGCCCATTCAAAGCTCAGTCTGTAGAGCTCCAGGTTTTAGGAATTTTCCAGTGTGGTCTTAATATTTCGCCAACTAAACATAACACTCCGGAATGGAAAAATAGTTAAAACGTATTTACAGTTCAGAAAGGTCGCTGCCGTCATTTAGTGATTCCCGAAAGATCCATCAATTCCCAATTTGCTCATTCAAAGCTCTTGTCTATTAAGTTCCAAGTTTTTGGAATTTTTCAGTGTGGTGTTAATATTTCGCCAACTGAATATGACAGTCCGGAATGGAAAAATAGTCAAAACTTATTTACAGTTGAGAAAGGTCGCTGCCGCTATTTAGTGATTCCTGAAAGATCCATGAATCACGAATTTGATCATTCAAAGCTCTGTCCATAAAGCTCTATGTTTTAGAAATTTTTCAGTGTGCTCCTTAGATTTCGGTAATAAAGCATGACAGTCCGGAATTGAAAAATAATCAAAACGTGTTTACGGCTCAGAAACAAATTATTGTCGTCATTTCGTGATTCCCGAAAGATCCATCAATTCCGAATTTGCTCATTCAAAGCTCAGTCTGTAGAGCTCCAGGTTTTAGGAATTTTCCAGTGTGGTCTTAATATTTCGCCAACTAAACATAACACTCCGGAATGGAAAAATAGTTAAAACGTATTTACAGTTCAGAAAGGTCGCTGCCGTCATTTAGTGATTCCCGAAAGATCCATCAATTCCCAATTTGCTCATTCAAAGCTCTGTCTATAAAGCTCCAAGTTTTAGGAATTTTTCAGTGTGGTGTTAATATTTCGCCAACTGAACATGACAGTCCGGAATGGAAAAATAGTCAAAACGTATTTACAGTTCAGAAAGGTCGCTGCCGTCATTTAGTGATTCCTGAAAGATCCATGAATCGCGAATTTGATCATTCAAAGCTCTGTCCATAAAGCTTTATGTTTTAGAAAATTTTCAGTGTGCTCCTTAGATTTCGGTAATAAAGCATGACAGTCCGGAATTGAAAAATAATCAAAACGTGTTGACGGCTCAGAAAAAAATTGTTGTCGTCATTTAGTGACTCCCGAAAGATCCATCAATTCTGAATTTGCTCATTCAAAGCTCAGTCTGTAGAGCTCCAGGTTTTAGGAATTTTCCAGTGTGGTCTTAATATTTCGTCAACTAAACATAACAGTCCGGAATGGAAAAATAGTCAAAACGTATTTACAGTTCGGAAAGGTCGCTGCCGTCATTTAGTGATTCCCGAAAGATCCATCAATTCCCAATTTGCTCATTCAAAGCTCTGTCTATAAAGCTCCAAGTTTTAGGATTTTTTCAGCGTGGTGTTAATATTTCGCCAACTAAACATGACAGTCCGGAATGGAAAAATATTCAAAACGTATTTACAGTTCAGAAAGGTCGTTGCCGTCATTTAGTGATTCCTGAAAGATCCATGAATCGCGAGTTTGATCATTCAAAGCTCTGTCCATAAAGCTTTATGTTTTAGAAAATTTTCAGTGTACTCCTTAGATTTTGGTAATAAAGCATGACAGTCCGGAATTGAAAAATAATCAAAACGTGTTTACGGCTCAGAAAAAAATTGTTGTCGTCATTTAGTGATTCCCGAAAGAATTCCGAATTTGCTCATCTGTCTATTAAGTTCCAAGTTTTTGGAATTTTTCAGTGTGGTGTTAATATTTCGCCAACTGAATATGACAGTCCGGAATGGAAAAATAGTCAAAACTTATTTACAGTTGAGAAAGGTCGCTGCCGCTATTTAGTGATTCCTGAAAGATCCATGAATCACGAATTTGATCATTCAAAGCTCTGTCCATAAAGCTCTATGTTTTAGAAAGTTTTCAGTGTGCTCTTTAGATTTCGGTAATAAAGCATGACAGTCCGGAATTGAAAAATAATCAAAACTTGTTTACGGCTCAGAAAAAAATTGTTGTCGTCATTTCGTGATTCCCGAAAGATCCATCAATTCCGAATTTGCTCATTCAAAGCTCAGTCTATAAAGCTCCAGGTTTTAGGAATTTTCCAGTGTGGTCTTAATATTTCGTCAACTAAACATAACAGTCCGGAATGGAAAAATAGTCAAAACGTATTTACAGTTCAGAAAGGTCGCTGCCGTCATTTAGTGATTCCTGAAACGTCCATGAATCGCGAATTTGATAATTCAAAGCTCTGTTTATAAAGCTCTATGTTTTAGGAATTTTTCAATGTGCTCTTTAGATTTCGGTAATAAAACACGACAGTGCGGAATTGAAAAATAATCAAAACGTGTTTACGGCTCAGAAAAAAATTTTTTCGTCATTTAGTGATTCCCGAAAGATCCATCTATTCCGAATTTGCTCATTCAAAGCTCTGTCTGGCAAGCTCCAAGTTTTAGGATTTTTTCAGCGTGGTGTTAATATTTCGCCAACTAAACATGACAGTCCGGAATGGAAAAATAGTCAAAACGTATTTACAGTTCAGAAAGGTCGCTGCCGTCATTTAGTGATTCCTGAAACATCCATGAATCGCGAATTTGATCTTTCAAAGCTCTGTCCATAAAGCTCTATGTTTTAGAAATTTTTCACTGTGCTCTTTAGATTTCGGTAATAAAACATGACAGTCCGGAATTGAAAAATAATCAAAACGTGTTTACGACTCAGAAAAAAATTGTTGTCGTCATTTAGTGATTCCCGAAAGATCCATCAATTCCGAGTTTGCTCATTCAAAGCTCTGTCTATTAAGTTCCAAGTTTTTGGAATTTTTCAGTGTGGTGTTAATATTTCGCCAACTGAATATGACAGTCCGGAATGGAAAAATAGTCAAAACTTATTTACAGTTCAGAAAGGTCGCTGCCGCTATTTAGTCATTCCTGAAAGATCCATGAATCACGAATTTGATCATTCAAAGCTCTGCCCATAAAGCTCGATGTTTTAGGAATTTTTCAGTGTGCTCTTTAGATTTCGGTAATAAAACATTACAGTCCGGAATTGAAAAATAATCAAAACGTGTTTACGGCTCAGAAAAAAATTGTTGTCGTCATTCAGTGACTCCCGAAAGATCCATCAATTCCGAATTTGCTCATTCAAAGCTCTGTCTATAAAGCTCCAAGTTTTAGGAATTTTTCAGTGTGGTGTTAATCTTTCGCCAACTAAACATGACAGTCCGGAATGGAAAAATAGTCAAAACGTATTTACAGTTCAGAAAGGTCGCTGCCGTCATTTAGTGATTCCTGAAAGATCCATGAAACGCGAATTTGATCATTCAAAGCTCTGTCCATAAAGCTCTATGTTTTAGGAATTTTTCAGTGCGCTCCTTAGATTTCAGTAATAAAACATGACAGTCCGGAATTGAAAAATAATCAAAACGTGTTTACGGCTCAGAAACAAATTATTGTCGTCATTTCGTGATTCCCGAAAGATCCATCAATTCCGAATTTGCTCATTCAAAGCTCAGTCTGTAGAGCTCCAGGTTTTAGGAATTTTCCAGTGTGGTCTTAATATTTCGCCAACTAAACATAACACTCCGGAATGGAAAAATAGTTAAAACGTATTTACAGTTCAGAAAGGTCGCTGCCGTCATTTAGTGATTCCCGAAAGATCCATCAATTCCCAATTTGCTCATTCAAAGCTCTGTCTATAAAGCTCCAAGTTTTAGGAATTTTTCAGTGTTGTGTTAATATTTCGCCAACTGAACATGACAGTCCGGAATGGAAAAATAGTCAAAACGTATTTACAGTTCAGAAAGGTCGCTGCCGTCATTTAGTGATTCCTGAAAGATCCATTAATCGCGAATTTGATCATTCAAAGCTCTGTCCATAAAGCTCTATATGTTTTAGAAATTTTTCAGTGTGCTCCTTAGATTTCGGTAATAAAGCATGACAGTCCGGAATTGAAAAATAATCAAAACGTGTTTACGGCTCAGAAAAAAATTGTTGTCGTCATTTAGTGATTCCCGAAAGATCCATCAATTCCGAATTTGCTCATTCAAATCTCTGTCTGGCAAGCTCCAAGTTTTAGGATTTTTTCAGCCTGGTGTTAATATTTCGCCAACTAAACATGACAGTCCGGAATGGAAAAATATTCAAATCGTATTTACAGTTCAGAAAGGTCGTTGCCGTAATTTAGTGATTCCTGAAACATTCATGAATCGCGAATTTGATCATTAAAAGCTCTGTCCATAAAGCTCTATGTTTTAGGAATTTTTCAATGTGCTCTTTAGATTTCGGTAATAAAACACGACGGTGCGGAATTGAAAAATAATCAAAACGTGTTTACGGCTCAGAAAAAATTGTTGTCATTTAGTGATTCCCGAAAGATCCATCAATTCCGAATTTGCTCACTCAAAGCTCTGTCTATGAAGCTCCAAGTTTTAGGAATTTTTCAGTGTGGTGTTAATATTTCGCCAACTGAACATGACAGTCCGGAATGGAAAAATATTCAAATCGTATTTACAGTTCAGAAAGGTCGTTGCCGTAATTTAGTGATTCCTGAAACATTCATGAATCGCGAATTTGATTATTAAAAGCTCTGTCCATAAAGCTCTATGTTTTAGGAATTTTTCAATGTGCTCTTTAGATTTCGGTAATAAAACACGACAGTGCGGAATTGAAAAATAATCAAAACGTGTTTACGGCTCAGAAAAAATTGTTGTCATTTAGTGATTCCCGAAAGATCCATCAATTCCGAATTTGCTCACTCAAAGCTCTGTCTATGAAGCTCCAAGTTTTAGGAATTTTTCAGTGTGGTGTTAATATTTCGCCAACTGAACATGACAGTCCGGAATGGAAAAATAGTCAAAACGTATTTACAGTTCAGAAAGGTCGCTGCCGTCATTTAGTGATTCCCGAAAGATCCATCAATTCCCAATTTGCTCATTCAAAGCTCTGTCTATAAAGCTCTATATGTTTTGGAAATTTTTCAGTGTGCTCCTTAGATTTCGGTAATAAAGCATGACAGTCCGGATTTGAAAAATAATCAAAACGTGTTTACGGGTCAGAAACAAATTATTGTCGTCATTTCGTGATTCCCGAAAGATCCATCAATTCCAAATTTGCTCATTCAAAGCTCTGTCTGGCAAGCTCCAAGTTTTAGGATTTTTTCAGCGTGGTGTTAATATTTCGCCAACTAAACATGACAGTCCGGAATGGAAAAATATTCAAATCGTATTTACAGTTCAGAAAGGTCGTTGCCGTAATTTAGTGATTCCTGAAAGATCCATGAATCACGAATTTGATCATTCAAAGCTCTGTCCATAAAGCTCTATGTTTTAGGAATTTTCCAGTCTGCTCTTTAGATTTCGGTAATAAAACATGACAGTCCGTAATTGAAAAATAATAAAAACGTGTTTACGGCTCAGAAAAAAATTGTTGTCGTCATTTGGTGATTCCCGAAAGATCCATCAATTCCAAATTTGCTCATTCAAAGCTCTGTCTGGCAAGCTCCAAGTTTTAGGATTTTTTCAGCGTGGTGTTAATATTTCGCCAACTAAACATGACAGTTCGGAATGGAAAAATAGTCAAAACGTATTTACAGTTCAGAAAGGTCGCTGCCGTCATTTAGTGATTCCTGAAACGTCCATGAATCGCGAATTTGATAATTCAAAGCTCTGTTCATAAAGCTCTATGTTTTAGGAATTTTTCAATGTGCTCTTTAGATTTCGGTAATAAAACACGACAGTGCGGAATTGAAAAATAATCAAAACGTGTTTACGGCTCAGAAAAAAATTGTTGTCATTTAGTGATTCCCGAAAGATCCATCAATTCCGAATTTGCTCACTCAAAGCTCTGTCTATAAAGCTCCAAGTTTTAGGAATTTTTCAGTGTGGTGTTAATATTTCGCCAACTGAACATGACAGTCCGGAATGGAAAAATAGTCAAAACGTATTTACAGTTCAGAAAGGTCGTTGCCGTAATTTAGTGATTCCTGAAACATCCATGAATCGCGAATTTGATCATTAAAAGCTCCAAGTTTTAGGAATTTTTCAGTGTGGTCTTTAGATTTCGGTAATAAAACAAGACAGTTTGGAATTCAGAAATAGTCAAAACGTGTTTACAACTCAGAGAGGTTGCTGCCTTCTTTTAGTAGTTCCTGTGAGATCCATGAATCGTCAATTTGCTCATTCAAAGCTCTGTTTACAAAGATCCAAGTTTTAACAAGTTAATTTATTCTACTAATTATCTTGGGTATTGTCTTTTTTACTTTTAATCTTTTTATTGTTCTACCTCATTTGGATTCTTATTCTACTCTGTATATTTTTTGTTTAACCGCCGTTTTTTCTTCGTATTCATTTTTGTCTTCATCGCTTATGAGTTATGAGATATTTCTTCCATGCTTGTGCCAGAAAAACTAAAACAGATTTTTACAACACTGACCTCCTTTCCATTACGGAAATCCCTCAAACAACCGTCCGAAAAAATCCCTAACCGCGATCCCCGGATCCGTTCCGGCACGCTCAACTCCATCAACCGGATTGAGCGGTCGCCGGCACGTTTTTTCCTCCTTCACGACGACGTAAACAAACAAGAAAATCGAAAGGATTATAAATCACTCGGTTTTAATTTTCTCGTCCGTTTGATTTATAGCCGATGTTAGTTCAAGTAGTTCGTATTACAGGTGGTTTATCATTTTAGACTCGCAACAAAGAAAGGTGGATGTACTTGGCGTTGCGAAGTGTTATTTATCGCGCGGATTTCGCAAAATTCCACCCTGTAGATGTCGCTTATTGCCGTACGTGCGTATATTTTACGGCATAATTGATGAGGTTTAGAGCGTGAAGAGGCATCGTGAGAAAGCGTCTGGAGGCACGCCAGACGCTGTGGGGGCGGAAAAATCGCGCGTAAATCATTTTTAGAGGTCGGGACAGATGTTTGTCAAAGTCTTTGCGAGGGGTTTTTGCACGGTGCAAATAACGTGCGTCAAAAAATTTATTTCTGGAAGACCACACCTTACGCCTCTGTGCAAAGTTTGGAATTTATGGTTGGCAGTTGGGAACGGCCTTTCCTTTGCTACAAGACGATGGAGATTGGTCTATTTAGGGTACTCAGTTAAGTGCTTATTCAGTGGTAATTGTTCGGCTTTGTGTGAGAAAAATAATAGTACTTTTTTCATTTAATTCTAATTTTTGTGTAATATTTTTAGGATAGTGTAATTGGAGAATATTTCGTGGGTTTTTACAAATTATAGTCGTGAATCTTTAATTTGGCCAAATTTTAAGATTTTTGACAAATGACAGTCAACTGACAGATGGATTATAATCCCAAATATTTTGTTAGGCCCCAACGATAGCTGTTTCTAGAAGGCGTCGATAATTTGTGGGACCAAATGGAGGCCAATTTTCGACATACATATTATTCGTTCCTTCTGTTAGTTATTTTAATTTATTTTTCCACTAACATAATTTTTTCTGTTTTTCTTTCATTTTTCAAAAACTGCTTTCTATAAGAATGAATGAAAAAATATATACAACGCAATTTGAAAAAATAAAGTTGACTGTCAACTTTCAATGAGTGTTCTAAAATAAGCAAGATATGGTGTCAAAGGTTTTTTGTTAGTCACCCTGTATATGCGTAGAGTTTGTTCGAAACCTATTCAAATTCTCAATTTGTCAGGTTCTCAGCTTCTCACTGTGTTTTAATTTCCCAGTTTACTAGTTTTTGTCAACTCACAATTTCTGAGGGTCTTATTTTCTCAAGACTAAAGTTTCTTACTTCTCATGGTCTTTGGTATCTAGATTTTAATTGTCAGTTTTACAAGTTCTGATGTGCCAAATTTTCTTCGTCGGTGTCTCAGTTGTTTAATTTTTCAATTTCTGAAATTTTCAAGTTCTTAGTTTTTCAATTTTTTAGATTTTAAAATTCTCAGTTATCATTTTCTTAATTTACAGTTTTCCAGTGGTTCTCCAGTTTCTCGTTTGCTAGTGACGCAAGGGGGCTGTAGTGCGACGCCGGCTGATGCGTACAAATTAATTCGTATTCTAAAAGGCTAAAACTACGTATTTGCGCAGAATGGGACCATGCGAGGGGTAACACTATATTCTCAGTATCTTAATATCTCAAAATACAGAAGTTTACGTTCTCAAGTTTTCCTCGGGTAATAAATTTACTGAAATACCGTAGCCAAATAAATGAAAAAAACTTAGAATGTCCTAATCGCTTTAACAGTTTCACTAACTAAGAAAAGTGAGACCATTTTATGTGGCAGCACAAAAATATTTTAACAACGCCAATAAACACTACTTATTCATGACAGTCCTAACTAAAGACACGACACCACTCAGTGTAAAGACCACCGCAGCTGTTAAATCCTTTCAAGCTAACCAGCGTCCTTACAGTCTTTGTGCTAATGAATTTAATCGAGATCAACCTCAAATCGCGCACATTGTGCTCCTGTTATGAGCCAGTCCGGCTCATTTTCATTTTATTTCCACTTATCTTGCGGTTTTATATCGAAGCGCGGTTTCCGCAAAGCACCGACTTAATCGCCCAAGAAATGTTAACACTAATTAGATCGCCGGCAAGACCTTGCCTGAAGCTTCGGTTTTTTTCCTCAAACCATTGTGATCGCTCCGATTTTAATGCACAATTAAAACCGAATTAAACTAGAAATTAGCACCTGCAAAGGTCGTATGTGTTAATCGAGCTTCTGCATACGTTTTTTGTCGGTCACGTAAGCCTTGATTTCGTTACAATTTCTTGCTGCGGGTGTTCCTGAAATTGGAAGAAAAATTTGGTATTCACAGGTCGAATCTTCGTCGTGGTGATTTATAGCTTTACCAAATTAGACTGAGCGCAATTAGGCCCGCGGCAACGAGAAACATCTTATTTTGCAACCGCGATGATATATTAAGGTGTTAACTTTTACTCGTGCATTAAGACTTGTCCTTTTACGTAAAAATGCACCCAAGCATATAAAATCCGCGAAATTATTTTGTAAATTACTTTCCACTTTTGGCAGACGTCCGTATCTTCAACGCTTTAATAGGCGTTCAGTTAAAAAACCGCACCAATTATAGTATTTTTATCAATTTTATCGATTGCATTTTGGGTGGTCGACGTAATTATCGCACGGTCGAAAAAATTATGAAAATATTCGCCGCGTATCTGGGTCGGCCCGTATATTGTTGTTAATCCGTAAAAAGCTTTAAATTTAGATGTAATGGGAGCGTATCCGCCCAGTTTTTGAGAGGAAACCCGATTGTGTACGATTTTCTGGTAGTAATAACACCGGCGGTTATTTATCGTCCAGACTACGTGTTGCGCTCATTTCAGTTTGTTTGACTCCTCCAGAGTCCGTTGTAATAAATATTGATGATCCAGTGTTACAGTATTTTATCTCGTTTTGTCATGTTAACTCTGGTGATACCAGCAATGCTCATGTATTATTGACGGACTGAATTACTTAACCATTTAGCGATAATTCAAAGCTGTCACCATTTAGTGCGTTACAATTTATAAGAGGTGCCTTCGAGAACCAGTTCGTATTTCATATTATAATAATCCAGAAACACGTGCCACTCTTCGAAATTAAACATACATAACGCGTCCCCGACGAACAATAAATGTCTTTGATTTAAGAGCTTATAACGTGCTCGTTTATGGCCCAAGGCGTGAAAATTACAACTCTAAAACCACAGCCGTTCATTGCGCCCGATATATTTATATAAATTTTATATGCACCGCGAGCATTACAATTGAAATTTTTCGCAAATTCCGACCTGCCACATTGACAGGTATAAAATGAAAATAACTATAGCAAGCCGTAAAGTTTTTACGGCCTGGGGGGCGTCAATGTCGGCCGTAAAATGACGAAAAGGTTTGGACGTGCATAAAACATTGGATGGCATTGAATAAATGTTAGTTGGTTTGACTTTAGGAATAGTCACGAAAAAAATAAAAATTGTGGTTCTTTGCAGTTTGTGCAATTATTTTTTTGGTGATTTTATGTACTCTTGGGTCTGCAGCCAATGAATCAGATTTTACAATCTCCCACTTCTAAGATTTCGACAAGAATTACTGATATTTGTATAACAGGTGTGTAAAGTTGAGCTTTATTGAACGAGTAAGATCTACTAATGCAATAAAGGCACTTTTCCCATGATTCCAAATATATTTTCTGAACAGAAATTCGGTATATTCCCGACATCCTTTTTCTGTTTTTCTGTTAAATTTTGTTGTAAAAATATTATACTTAAAAAATATATCTGTAGATAACGTTTCTCTTCATCCGATTTCGTGAAAAAATTAAAGTTAAAAAGACTGATTTAAACAATATGATTTGTACCGAAAATATTCAATTTTTACCAGCAGAAGTTGTAAGAAATGTCAATCGGCAAAGATAGAAAACTGGTGGATGCGCCGGTCCCAGTAATAGCTCTAGATAATTAAACTTCTACATTAACTGCTTGGATTATTTTTAAGGATAAACTACTTTTAGATTTACCAGATTTTGCAATTTCAACTCCGAGATGGCAAGATCTAAGAACATTTCTAAGGTTTCAAAATTGCTAGATGCAATGTTCTGTTAGTTTGCAAAATTACATTCCGGAGTTTTTCAAAAATAATAAATAATAAATTTCAAAAATCACAAATTTTTAACTTCTGAAATTTAAAATTTTAAAGTCTGAGTTCATAAATAGTTCTGCAACAAGTGTAAGTGACTGTTTTTTGCACACCACGCAAGTTGGACAACGCGTCAGTGCCTTACCACTTTCTACACATGCAAGAACTGTTCTATGATTATCCTAGACCACTTTTCTGGAGACTGTATCTACATTACTGTTACTTAAACTGCATTCAGCATTTACAAACAAAACAGATTCCAGAGTGAAAGAGAAATTCTCTAACCTACCATGATATGCATATTATGTTGAAGTAGGTTAGTAATAATAAACTCTCTAACTTACATAGGGAGGCAATCCTCGTTCGTGTAACGTGCGGTAAACAATAAAAGTTGACACACCGACACTTAAAGCAAACTTCGAATACTCAAGTTTGGCTCTTCCTCAATAGCATCCAAAATTTCATGTTCAATTTTCAAAAGTTGGAGAAGAAAATTTTCACATTACCAATATACAGGGTGTTATGGAAGTCCTAGCAAAAAAATTAACCCCAAGTAGAACTCGTCAAAATAAACACTTTTTTTTTATTTACCACTTTGCTGAAATCCACTATTTCTTTGAAAATTTTTCTAACCCCTTATTTTGGGACAAAAAAATTGTCGTTTCGGTAATAAATTTTAGTTTTCAGTTGAGTGTCGAGCTTTGTTATGCCTGTGCTCGATTCTAAAGCAAACACTAATAATAATAATTTGTTCATTGCAATTTCCACGAATTTTTTGCAAATGTCGAATTCACCTATATGGTGCAGTTGTACGGGCAAGCATTAGGTAATGAGGCCCGCCGCTTGTCTGTACATCCTTATGTAAGTTAGAGAGTTTATTATTACTAACCTACTTCATCATAATATGCATATCATGGCAGGTTAGTACATGCTTCCATTTGAACAGTTTTGTGATATCCCCCCTTTTACATTATCGCCACTTTTTGAATTTGAACATGAAATGAAATGTCAATGACGTCACTAAACGTCAAATTTGAAAATTTGAAACAAACCGCGAACTTTAAAGGTTGGCCAATGATCGTCAGACAATGAAAGAAAAAGCAGCACCCTACGTGGTGTTATTTTTATTTTTTTGACAATACAAGCAATGGCGGGACATTCAAACTTACCCAAACGAAACCAACCCTAGATTCTTTGGATACATTTCGAGAGCTAATCGGGAGAATTGATAACACAAAAATTATGGTTTTAAATGTTTATTAAGTTTTAGTCGTTTTCTGCTTTTGAGTTATGTGATCTCGTACTGTGGTTAACCATTTCTAGTGTCTTCGTATTAAGTTGGTTACAATGCAAATTTGATGATTTTAACAATAATGATTCAAGTAACAAATTACAACTGTCAATTTACAATTATTTCAACAGTTAACAATTTGGTCAGCTAATTTTATTTCACCATGAGCTTTTGCAGTTTACAGGATATTACAACAGACAGATACCATGAAATATCTACGCCCAAAGCGGGCCTCTTCGTTCCTGAGAGGAAAAACAAGAATATTGAAACGCGTGGAGTTATCTAAGTGTGGTACCTCTGAGTTAAGGAGTGATAGACAACATGTAGATCAGATGTGAAGACTAAAGCGAAGTGAACAAGATAACTGTCTGTCAGTGAGGCAGGATTGTAGCGAGTTGACTATTATGGGGGGAAAACTTGTATATCCAACAGACCAGGAGAAATGAGTTTGTTACTGAATTGTCCTAGACATACTTAGTTTCCTGTCTTTCTTTAAGGCTTGTCCAAACCAAGTCCAAGTTAACGGCACTTCCCTCGGGGACTATTCTTTTGGTTATTTAGTATTTTAAATGTTTGTGAAGCAAGCAATTTATTAGTAGCCCGAATCCACGCCGCAAACTCCAACCTAAGTTTTACTCAGAAGTGTTACCCTGCAGTCCCCGGGAGGAAGTTCAAGCGAGTTCAAAAACGACCCCAGAGAGCACGTATTTACGACTGGGACCGTATAAAATCTCGAAAGCAGTATTGCAACAAGAACTACAAAAATGAATGCTATTTGGTCTATCTGTTGATTCGAAACATATATGGACAAACAATAAAATAATAAAATATACAGTAACGCAACGTTTTATTTGGAAGCCATTTTGAAACGGGCGCGATGCGAGGACATGAGCGGGCGCAACACGTAACGGGGCGCAACAAAAAAACTACCAACATGCACAAACAAACGACACTAAAAACCGATCTTTGGCTGCCACGGTGTCAAATATCGCTAGATGTCAGTCATGTCAGTTACAAACGAACGATGAGATCGGAAATCGCAAGGGGGTGCAAAACATAACGATAAGGCACCTTTCAGAACCCCGACATTCGGCGTGGCGCTTTGCCATTTGCGCCTTTGTCTTCAGTTGTTACTAAGCGTTGGTCAATTCAAGTCAACAGAGACAAAATAGCTTTGCAATGACCGCAAGCTGCTGTCGGCCTCATACCGAAAGACAGGTAGTTATTAAAGGATTTATCTGAGTGGCAGTCTAGTTATGTTAAGTTTCAGTTTGTCTCGAATCGAATTAAGTTTTAGTCGTTTTGTGCTTTTGAGTTATGTGATCTCGTACTGTGGTTAACCAGTTCTAGTGTCTTTGTATTAAGTTGGTTACAATGCAAATTTGATGATTTTAACAATAATGATTCAAGTAACAAATTACAACTGTCAATTTACAATGATTTCAACAGTTAACAATTTGGTCAGCTAATTTTATTCCACCATGAGCTTTTGCAGTTTACAGGATATTACAACAGACAGATACCATGAAATATCTATGCCCAAAGCGGGCCTCTTCGTTCCTGAGAGGGAAAACAAGAATATTAAAACGCGTGGAGTTATCTAAGTGTGGTACCTCTGAGTCAAGGAGTGATAGACAACATGTAGATCAGATGTGAAGACTAAAGCGAAGTGAACAAGATAACTGTCTGTCAGTGAGGCAAGACCAACCTAAGTTTGACTCAGAAGTGTTACCCTGCAGTCCCCGGGAGGAAGTTCAAGCGAGTTCAAAAACGACCCCAGAGAGCACGTATTTACGACTGGGACCGTATAAAATCACGAAAGCAGTATTGCAACAAGAACTACAAAAATGAATGCTATTTGGTTTATCTGTTGATTCGAAACATATATGGACAAACAATAAAATAATAAAATATACAGTAACGCAACGTTTTATTTGGAAGCCATTTTGAAACGGGCGCGATGCGCGGACATGAGCGGGCGCAACACGTAACGGGGCACAACAAAAAACTACCAACATGCACAAACAAACGACACTAAAAACCGATCTTTGGCTTCCACGGTGTCAAATATCGCTAGATGTCAGTCATGTCAGTTACAAACGAACGATGAGATCGGAAATCGCAAGGGGGCGCAAAACATAACGATAAGGCACCTTTCAGAACTCCGACATTCGTCGTGGCGCTTTGCCATTTGCGCCGTTGTCTTCAGTTCTTACTAAGCGTTGGTTAATTTAAGTCAACAGAGACAAAATAGCTTTGCAATGACCGCAAGCTGCTGTCGGCCTCATACCGAAAGACAGGTAGTTATTAAAGGATTTATCTGAGTAGCAATCTAGTTATGTTAAGTTTCAGTTTGTCTCGAATTGAACGCGCCTGTGATTCGGGCTCTAGAACTAGAAGTCAACAACACAGTTTAACTTTCTGAAATTGACAACAATAACTAAAAACAAATTACAACAACGATTTTAGCATGCTATTCCATAGAAAGGAGGACCGAATGCAACTGATATGAAATTCCTGGGTTCACGGAATACTTCGAGTAGCAATAGTGAACATTATTTTAAACAAAGGCTAGAATTCTTAACAAGACATTTAGATGCAAAGGCGGAACGACTCCATTTTCAACATGGCGAATTTTATGACGTCCCTAGCAGCCAAAATGGCGGAATAACGGTAAAATATGAAATGGCTTTTCTCTAAGAGTTTCTGGTATGCACGTGGAACAAACGCCGGTCAATTTCATGGCACCCTCATTATATTGAGTATGACAAAAAGAAATAGATAGAATAAAGGTTATCTTGTAACTACGTCACCCGGCACCACACACACGATTGTTAATTTTAAATTCAACCGATCCTTCTGGTAACGTGAAGTTTCGACAATGCAATTTAAACATAGACACACTCAACTCTAAAACCAGGAGAACTCATAGTGGAACAAAATCAGATAAAAAGAATGAATTAAGCGTTAGATATGACTTTAACGTTAAACGTGGCCATCTGCAATGGCCGCCGGTCCTCCTTCCACCACCTAGCAGGGACGCCAACCGACGTTTTAACCCCGACAACTTCATTGCGTTGCCAACTTGATGCTGGGTGTTGATAACTTCAGAGCAACTTGCCGGATAGGCAACTCGAAGTCCTCCTATGCATTTTATGATGTATTTTGGGGGATATCTCAAAAAAATTAACATTGATTGATTAATTAATTGAGCAGTTGAAACATCCACTCTGCGATGAGAGTGACCATAAATATAACGACCACGTGCTAAGACCGCTGACTATAACTGTTTTAAAACTATAACTATTTTGTTGCGTTGGACTTCATTTATCAGGTTGCCAACATCGAATACATGTGGTATACTTAACTTTAAAAATTAAGTTAATTACATTAATTATATTATCAGTTTCACACCGTATTAAATAAAGTTTTTTGCCACTGCCAACTGCTCAGTGTTGACAATCCAATTAATTTGCTTTAAGGGGGCGAATGAAATCGATTCAGGCAACCATTCTTACAACGAAAACATGCTGTTTTTGTTAGAGGAAAACACGGATCACAAGAAAGCAATCGAGTTGAGATTTTTACACAACTTAAAACAAAGCTCACCAAATAGCTCAATTTACTCAGTTCTTCAAATTAGAGCGTCGTGCATAAGGAAAAAAATTAATGAACATCACGTATTTAGGGGTAAAGTCAAACACATTTCAACGTAGTTTAAACAGAGTATTAGCTGATCAATCTAGAAAAAAAATACTTTTGAGCAGTGCATAATACCTTTGTCTTTCAATCTATGTAGTTTTTAGCCACTTTTTATTTCACGTTTTGCCAATTTCCTCTAAAAATAATTGAGATTGTCTGGTTGCCAAGATCGGGCAAAAATCGGGGTTAGCGTAGAGGTTTAGTTTAGCAAGTCTCTGATAGAGGCCGCCCAACAACAAGCCAACGTAGAGTTCTTCTATGCCAACGGAGCCAACGGCTGATGTCAACAACAATAATTGACATTATCGAATTATCTTGTAGTCTGGTTCAGAAATTAAAAACCGTCTTGTTTCTGCGAGTTAAGATACGTGTGATAGCTCATTGGATTCGTAATAATCTCTAGAAAAATGTGCAAAAGTTTCAAACCCGCACACTAACAATTGCAAAAATTGTTAACAATTAAAGAATCCCAGAAAAGGTTTTTTTTTTACAAATAACTCGAAAACTATCAATGGTAAAAAAATAAAAAAAACAGATTCTTAAAGAGGGGGAAATTTTGAAACCGGCCGTTTGAAATAAAATATGTAGTATATTTTATTACAAGGCCAGAAAATGTCATTTTGCAAGTGCGAGCACAGTTTGTGGAAGCGAGGCGTAGCCGAGATTTCACAAGTGCAAGCACTTGCAAAACAGTTTCGGGCCGTGTGATAAACGAAACTTTTTCGGCCGACAAAAGATTTTCATTGTTCACTTTTGTAGGGGGGCCTCATGCCGCATGGGGGCCCACGTGTCTCAAAGAGCCCCCTTGGGCCCCCCTGTTTCAAGGGCTCCACATGTCGAAAAAAAAAACATGTCTTAAAGGGCCCCCTTGGGCCCCCCTGTTCAAGGGACTTTGTTATTGTCGTTGTCCTATACCAAGGGGTCCCCCTGTAATTTTTCCGATGTTTTAATAGTAGTTATTCTGCTATTCGGGGCGGAGACAAATACAACGAACATAAAAGTTTGCAATGAAAAATCCTTAGTTTCCATTTTCTAGTGTAGGCAGGCGAATATCGTTTTCAAGCCGATTTGGACGATTGGAAATAGTATATTTTATTACAAGGCCAGAAACATTTTGCAAGTACAAGCACTTGCAAAACAGTTTCGGGGCGTGTGATAAACGAAACTTTTTCGGCCGACAAAAGATTTTCATTCTCCACTTTTGTAGGGGAGCCTCATGCCTCATGGGGGCTCCCGTGTCTCAAAAAGCCCCTTGGGCCCCACTATCACAGGGGCCCCCACAAGTCTAAAGGGACCCTCATAACGCATAGGGGCCCTCGTGTCTCAAAGATCCCCCTTGGGCCCCCATGTTGCAGGGGCCCCAACAAATCTAAAGGGGCCCTTATAACACATGGGGGCCCTCGTGACTCAAAGAGCCCCCTTGGGCCCCCCTGTCTCAAGAGCTCCACATACCAAAGACAAATCCAACGAACATAAAAGCTTGCATTGAAAAATCCCTAGTTTCCATTTTCTAGCCTAGACAGGCAAATATCGTTTTAAAAATTCTTTAAGGGCTGATGATGGCAGTAGTGTTCTGCCGAAACATGTTCCATTTGTAATTTTACGCTCATTAAAGTTCGACTTAGATATATTTAAATTTTAATAAATAATTAGATAAAAAATTAAACAATTATTTTAAACAAATGGACTAATTACATTTTTTTTTAATTACATATTTTGTTGCCATATTTTCTAATATATAATATACTAGCTGACCCGGCAAACTTTGTAAGGCCTCAGAATCAATATGGGGGCTTTGTGCCCCCATATCCATGTTTTAATAGTTATTCTACTATTCGGGACGGAGACAAATCTAACAAATCAAATATCATAAAACCCCTTCTTGAGTTATAAACCAAGGGGGGGGGGGGTGTGCTGCGCCCCCATGTCCATGTTTTAATAGTTATTAAATAGAAAAATAGTTTACCCATTATTCTCATACCTACCAAATATTGGTCGTAAAGCATTTTTCACATTTAAATGGGGGCCCAGGGGGCCCCCTTGGGCTGGACCTATTTTTATGATCTTTGATTTGTTGGATTTGTCTCCGCCCCGAATAGCAGAATAACTATTAAAACATGAATATGGGGTCTTAGGGCTCTTGTGTTATTGATTCTGAGGCGTTATATTACGTTTTCCCATATTGGACTGATCGGCACACAGCCACACAAACAACTAATAAAGAAGGAACTAATATGCTAAAATAATTATTTTTTTCAAGTTCTTAGTAATGTGCCGCCAGCACGTGCATATGTGAATATCAATTTTTTTATGGGAAAAGTGCCGATCTGCGTCTCGAGTCGAATGTTCCAGTGTAACAATTTAAGCAAAATTGAATTAGATTATGTATAAAACACCTAAATTAAACCTGTTTATTTCACTCGCGCGAAATTGGGCGCGAAAATCAAAAATGGTCAAATCGCTATAACGTTTTTAAAAGCAAATATTTTCGATGTCCAATCGCACTTTTTATATATTTTTGTTTATAGAATCAGAATATATTAAGCAAATCCCATGCGCAAAAAATTTTAATTTTTTTGTTGACCAGTGTTATATACCAAGGTAGAGAAGTTGCTTTTCTCAGATGAGCAGTATTAATTAATTAATTAAGTTGCGAAGCTGAGGAAAGCCTTCTTTCTCCACCGTGGTTTATACATAATTTTTTTCACTACTAGCTGTAAAATGTACCATTATATAGTTTGTCGAGGATGTGTGAAATTGTTTTTCTTTCCTAGTAGTTAATAATAATTTCATTATTGACTAGTAGTTAATAATGAAGAGACCGGATTTCATCCAAAATCTAATAAATGTGGCAATACCCTAGGTAGGACTTCATGAAAAAATCTCTTTCTTGGAATTTGGCAGAATATTCGTGATGTTGTTTATGTAATTTTATCGTTCGACACTGTCAGAATTTTCAAATTTTCGCTTGTGTAAACACTCTCTGTCATGAAATAATGAAAATGACAGATAAACGTCAAACTATTTTTATGGATTTTAAGCAATTTAAAGGCTTTCCGGAGTTGAGTCGAACGATAAAACGTTGTATTACACTCGTTCCTGTGTAGACTGAACTGACTCGTTTCACTCGTGCTTTTATAAACCCCTTGTGGCATAAAGCGTCCAATTTACACAGGAACTCGTACAGTAGAAACTCGATTATCCGGAACCCGCTTATCCGGAACTCCGTTTCATCCGGAACAAACGCGTTTTCTAATTTTGCCGTTTTATCCGGAACTGTTGGTTTTTGCCCTCCGTTTTATCCGGAACATTCCAGTTGAGACGGAAATATGATTCCTCGGAATAATAAAACATTAATCGAAATAATAAAGCTGTTGTTTTTATTGGAAAATAATCGTCTACGCCTTACGAGAATAAAATTCGTGAGTTCAGATATTGGCTTTCTGTTGTGTACATCAAGTGCATTTCATACTTTGAACGTAAGAAAACAGTAATTTTCTTAGAGAAGAAATTGAAAGCTGTAAAGCGAATAGACAAAGGAGAATTCATACAACATACACATATTTTTTGAAACCCTTCGAATTATTTGGAATTTCGACTAACCGGAATGGGTTTGCCTCCCATTATTCCGGATAATCGAGTTTCTACTGTATAATAAACTACTAATAAATACAAGAATGGACATAAAAATATGATTTATAGGATTTAAGCTGCCAGTAGTGAAAAAAAAATTTAATACAATTTCTAACAAAGTTCACGTTAAATGTGATACAAATTATACAAATTTTCGTTGTAATACATTTTCGAAAATCGAAATAATAATAATTCATTGTAATGTAACTTGTAAAGTAAATTAGATTTCAATATTCTAAATTCCAAAATTTTATTTTTTCAAAGCAAAGATTTTAAGTTTCCAAATTTCTTTGAGAATAAAAAATTTGAAAAATTACTCGACATTCAGAGTTATAAAGTTTGATATTGAAAGGTTCCAAAATTCTGAGATTCATCCTTTTCTCGAAAACTACCGTGTAAAATAATGTAAAATTTCAAGGTTTCGCAGTTCAAAATATTCCAAAATTTCTAAATTCTAGAATTCTAAAAGATTCTTCTCCTATATTGGAATATTTCAAGTTTTACTTCCCTTTTTATGTTTTCAGGATCTTGTTGTTATCTTACTTGTTTTAAATATATTCTCTTCTCCCCCCCCCCCCCTGTTCGTTTCCTTTTTTCTTTCGTTCCAGGAATGCACTTAATCTCCCTGACTAAATAGTATAAGAGCTAGTGAACGTCGCGAAAAATTTTATTTTAGGTCGCTTGGTTTTTTGATATTTTGATAAAGTTAGGTAGGGATGCGGTACGTCGGGCACCTGGGAGCGGTTGTGTTTACCTGTGTGCATCCCCTTTGTACAAGTAAAAATTGCAAATATTGAAATAATTGAGACAAAAATTTAATAAACTAATAAATTTATAGTTGCCAAACAATTTTGTCGTTGCTTATGTACGTGCTAACATGTACCTTTAGGAAATAAAAAAAATGTTAATTTTTTATTTTAGTATAGCTGAAACTTTAACACGATACCTACGACAAAGGGATGCGTACAGGTAAACGTAACTGGTCCCAGGTGCCAGACCTACCCAACTTCGATAAGAAAGGAAATATCAAAAAACCGGCCGACCTAAAATTCTTTCTTGAAAACGTTGCAACAAATGAATACTATTGAACTTCTAATCCAAGTAGGTGACAGTTTGCTTTTGATGCAGGATAGAGGTTCTTGAAGAAATTATTATAAAGCGTCGGTAGTGGCCAGCGCGCAGCCCAGACTTTTCCAATATTAGCGTTATGTGGGATGTAATGTAAACTAACAATATAGGCCTTTAAATTCGATAAATAAACTTTGAAAAGCACTTCAAAATTACTGGGGAAATATGGATCCAAACCTCGCACAAAATTTAATTCTAAGTACGCCACAAAGAACTCAAGCTCTTATGATCTCTTGGACACACCAGATAGGTACTAATCACTATAAACAATAGTATTGAAATTTAAAAAAAAAATCATACAGCAAAAATTAAACAGAAACTTAGTAGAAACTTGATAAGAACGTTGGCTTTTCCGGAAAAAAAAAACAATTGATCGTCTTTAGGTCAAGTTAAAATAAATATCCAAAGGGTTCCAAAAATGCTAAAAAAAAATTAAATTTCGAGAAAGTGGTAGATAGAAATGTGGCGAGTTCTACTACTGGTTAAAATTAATGTAGCTATTTCTGGAACACCCCCGGTATGTTACCACAGATTTTTTAATATTCAGGATTTAATAATTATGCATTAATTTGATCGGTGTGTGTATTTATGGATTTGAAAAGACACCAAAACTCTAAGAAACGTGGGAAAAATCAGGACACCTTAGGGACCTGGGAAATTAAAAGCCCGGGAAGCTTTAATAACACAAAATAAAATCCTAAGAGCACTGATCAACAAAGCGCAAGAAAATTGTTGCTCTTATTATCTCCTGCCTTTTCACAGAATTTTGGGTGTAGTACAAGGTTTAGTTGTGTGCACTAAGATTCTCTGTGATAAATGCAGACACGATATTATCACTTAACACTAATCGGATCGCGATTACTTCACGGTTCACTGACCACTAACTTCGTATCAGTCGCACGATGATATCACGTTTCGGTTTACTTTTTCTAGTTGATAACTTGATAAGCGGGAGCACGCGATGAAGACGATGAACATTAGGAAACTCGGCAAATTTGCCCTTTGATCTCGTGAGGGAAATCTAATTAAGTTGGCCGATATCAACAAAGACCGCTTTTTTTGTCTCTCAAATTCCACCTGTAGAACTCAAGCATAAAGAAAATTAATGCAGATTTTTGGAGCACTACCTAAAAAAAAGATCTACAGTTCTACAAGGTCGTGCTACTGTTGGTCTAAATTTAGAAGTGTTTCAAAGACGTTATCCTATTAGATAGGTTGGAGCTTAACTAAATTCATAAACATTTGATAATTCGGCATCCAGACAACATGTGCGTTCGCTAACCCTATATGGTATAATCCCGAGGAACAATGGTGTTTTGTAAAGGCTGCCGTGATGCGTGTGATGTGCATTAGTGGACGCCTACCATTAGAGGGACTGAAAATCACGTACATGTACTAATTTATGCATGACAAGCATGATTTCTACTGCAATTGTTTGAATCTACACATTAACGAGCATTTTTGTCGTGGTTATTGTGTCTGAGCAGGTTCCTGAACGGCAACGAAAAAAGGGAAAATCAAGAAAGTTCAATGGATTCGTTAAAAATGCCATGCAAAATTACTATATTTAAATCAGACATGCTCATCGCTTATATCAGAGCCTCCCAATACGAAAAATTATAAAACCTGCATGATATTTACAATTTTTAAACCTAGCCTTTAGCAAGTTGATTTCGCATTCACTACCTGGAATATTTACATATTTAATAATAAGAGTCCTGACGAAGAAAAGTCTCGATTTTCGTAAGTTTATTGTTTACACGCATTTCGAATTATGAAACGAGCATTTCTAGTCGATTAACACAAATTCCTGCATTCAATAGCGCGAAAAGTATTTCGCTCACACTCCCTGGCAATTTAGAAAATTAGCTCTTTATCGGCACACTCTTTTCGCGGTGAAATCAAATTATAGCCACGAGAAATGACAAGTAAAAACAACTACTGCGAAATTTAAAATGCAAATGAGGCAATTAAGTGTGGCCATAGATAAAAAGCTAACTAGGAACGGTGAGGTGGTTCTATTGTGTTGGTATTTTGTTCACAATTGCAGTTGACCGTGTAGGGGAGACCGGGGGCGTCATGTCTTAGTTCCGTTTATTTATCCACTTATTCTGTTCGTTTGTTGTTATTTGTGTCTTTACAATGTTAAGGGAATGCAATACTAATTATGTAAAGAGTTTGGAAGCCTTCCTCAGCAAGTTTCTCTGTTTTTGTGTTCCTTAATTTGTCGATTTGTGGATTTTAGTTTTAGCTTTGCCCCCCCCCCCTTCCCTGGATTGTTCAGTTTCTAAAATATTTCTATTCCTTTCTAGATCCCTTCTAAGATTGTCCATTATTTGGCAGAATTCCACTTTTTTTGCAAAATAAGCTTCTTGCAATTCTTGATGCAGTTCAATATGGTATGGATGAAACCGATATTTACTGAAGATTTCAAAATATCAGATTGGGCAGCAATTTCTTTTGTACTGGAGTGAAGATTTTCTTCTAACATTAGTAAAACTTCTAGCCCAGGGTTTTCACCTACTCTTCTACCAATTAATTGTTTTTTTGTTGTAGGCCACGTTTCCAGTGTTTTCAAAACGTTGTAAATTCTTTTGGCCAAAAAAGAAATTTCTTTCGGCTTCTCCTAACCCATTATACCATATTCATCATTTCTTCTTTCGTAAAATTCATTTTGTAAAAAAATCACAAAAGTGAAACTATTTGTTACAGGATAACACTGTCAACAAGAACAAACAGCTCCATGGTAACCAGTCTAAGATGATATGATCTCAATACACGATTTTATTAATTTCTGTTTCCTACGTTTTGTTGGAAAAATTATCTAAAGTACCAAGGCAAACTATAATATTGACAGAAAGCTTACTTACTTAAAATACAATTTGGTGGTATAATGGAATATAGGGTGTTCCATTTGAAAAAAAAAAACGTGTTGCACTCCTTGAGTGTCGGCAGAAGTGAAAACTTGAACATTACCGTTGTGCATTTTTGAATATTTTGGAATGGTTAGGGAATAATTTCGCACGAATTGCTTCATTTATCAGTATAAAAGTACTATCATTTATGTGGTAAAATACAATATTCATTTATTGCGCTATCGTACACAAACATGACAATTTATATTACATTAAAAATTTAACACTTCAGAACTATTACAATTATTATTTTACATTAGAAAGTTTATCTCTCACAAAAATCAACTTTTATCCATAATTTCAACGACTCTTTCACCATCATCCTTACCAGCATCATCACCAATCTCTAAAACTGATACAATAGGTTTATGGTAGCTGAAGTAAGAAACGAACAATTTTGATTCGAATCTATTTAAATGTCTAATAAAGACCGCATCAATAGTAGTTTTGTATTTCGTTGTGCTAAGATTGCGATCATTTGACATCGTTAAACCAAATTCATTATTTAAAAATTCAATTAATTGTTGATTTTTATCGTCTGCAAAGTTTATGTTGAAATCTCCACTAAAAATCATGGGCAAATCATTAAAGCTTTTCCCATTTTTTTTTGAAGCAATGCAGATGCGTCATGAGAATAAATGAATAAATTTTTTATACAAGAAGTCTCGTATAGCACGCAATGACTTATCTGGAGAAATGTAAACGGCAACCATAATAATGAACTGATTATCACCAGAGTTGCAACGACTTATACACATATCGCCGATATCAGAAACAGTAGCATTAAGGGTATTGGTCGCGACTTCATAAGAGTTTTGCCCACGTCAAATTTTAAAGAAATCTATTTCACCTGTCACATTGGTTTTTTCACTCCTACGCATTAATTGCTACACAGTGCGAGGAGAGAGATGACTGCAGTGCAGTCTACCAGCGCAGTTGTTGCTATGAATCAGCGGAGTGACCATTCAGAAATGACTGACCGACTAAGGGTCCACATGCGCTATCGACAGGGGCGGACTTGCCCCAAATATTAATAGATATTGCAATTAAAATTATTATGGGACAGTTCAAGTTTATTTCATAGTAAAAAAAATATCAGAAGTCAAGTCTATATGCATAATTAAATAATAATATATACAAATAACTGAACATACCTTATTTGACTTTAAAATCATATCATTTACCTTTTTTCCAACATATCACTTCTCACAGAACTGATGTCTGAAGAGACCGTAGGTATGTTTTCGCTACAAATAATAATTATAAAATGAATCACATTTTTTTATAGTTTTACCTTAGCTGTGTTTTTTTCACTGCTTTTAATTGCGCTAAACGTCTATTTTTTCGATGAGCGGAAGGATATTTTTTATAGCATTCTTCCTCAAATTTCCCATTATTATTAGAAAAAAATAAACTAATAAAAATCTAAGGACAAACCAGTTTCGACACTAACATTTGAAACTCAAGGGACCATAGATCACTAGGCCATAATTCTGACGAGTGTCACCCTGTATTGCTTCGCGCCGAAAGTTGTGGACCTAAGAAGATTTTACCATGAAGACGCGACGTTCTGTTCAGTAACGCTCGGACTGATTGTACGTCTCCAGTTCAAACGGTAAGAGATAACACTATTGCATCTTTATTATGTACGACGGAGATAGGAAATTTGCATCGCACTACGAATTTTGGAAAAACAAAGAAACCATTTGGTTATTTCAACAATGATTTAAGGACTTGTTTTTATAATCGAAAGCAGCTTCGTACAAAGTTTATTTCATAACAGATTTTTTTCAAGTTTTGGTTGATTTTGGTCTTCTCATTATGGATTCAACCTGTGATCAGATAATATATTTTTATTTTATTTTGAGGGACATTCTACTTTAGTATTGATCATTATTCAAATGTTAAACCAAAAATTGAAGTGCTAGGTGTGTTAATGATTAAGTAATTCCAAAACTAAACAATAATTTTTTGGACCGTCTAGCGTCTTCTTCCTATCCATGTCTAGTTATGCGATAAAAAAGTGGGCTGGTATGACGTTCAGGAATGTTGTTGTGCAGACAAATTATAGTCAAATGAAGCAGCGTTCAATTCCCTTAAACATGCTGGTGTATTTCGCATGCACATTCATATAATATGTGCAATAATGAACTGTATTCATATTTTGATAAATAGCTACTCCACGTCCTGACGCGAGTTTAACAATTTTTACCCATCCCAAAAAGTGCTCACCGCCGCTAAAGAAGTTCTCACTTCAAAAATTATGCATTTTGCGAAACCGTACACCCTGTATAGCATTTAGAATACTTTCAATCATTGTGTAATAAAGTTTGGGTCTATAAAAAATATTTACAGAAAAATATTCAGTTATCTCTGTTGGAATCGCCTCGCCTCTGCAAATTTTAAAAGAAGCGCGAATTCACTGATGGCGTTTACATATTCTCAGTGAGTTCAGTTTTTCAGATTTTTCAGGTTTATCACCTGATTTTTCATCATTGGGCGCTTCGATATTTAGATTTAAAAATTTTTCAATTGATTCATTTTCAGACTTCACCGTTCCAGATTTTCAGATTCTGAGTTTTCAAGTTTTAATGTTGTGAGAAATCCGTGAAGTTGGAAAAAGAAATACAGAAAGATACAATATCCGAAGTGTTTTCCTTCTTTGAATTTCTCTTTTTCTTAGTCTCAGCTATTCATGTTTCTTGACCTCTGTGCTTGTTTGATGTCTCTGTTTTCCTTTTCTTCTTTTTTTTTTAATTACTGACTCGAGAAGTGCAGAATTTTAAGGCCTTTTCAATATAATAATCAATCATTATGATGCATAGTTTCTTTTGTCCCATTTAGTTTCTTAATTTCTTTTTTCCTAAATTTCGCAGCTTGTCAAACTTTTAGTCTTTCAGGTCTGTCCACTTTCTTTTCTTTCTATAATTTTCTTATTTACTGACTTCCTCCGGTTTCTTCCAATTGTTTATCTGTTGAGAAATATTTGCAGCGGCCGTCGCGTCGGCCAGTTGGGAAACCCAAAGGGTTAGAAAACCCTTACCTGACTGGCGATACTCACGCCCGCCGATCAGCCTAAATCCAAGTCTCAATCCACCAACAGTCCATATTCAGCAGCCGCACGGGCACAAATCTAAAATCAGGACACTATTCCTTCATTCAAAATCAATACAAAACTACAACGGGCGAAGAAACGTTCAACATCAATCAACAAGTATTCGAGCAACACAATTCTACTTCCGAAAGGACTAGACCCTCAGGCATCTCTCTAACAAATTTACCCCAATTCAACACAATCTCTATTTTTTAAATTTCATTGATACGTTTCTCAAGTTTCTGAATTTCTTCGGTTCCTCAGCCTCTCAGATTTTTTATTTTTCGTTTTTCTTTGGTTTCTAAGCTCCTCGGGTTTCCCAGAGTTGTTAGGATGTCTCAACTTTTCCAGTTTCCCGCTTTATTCGTGTTCGAGAATTTATGGATTTGTGTGTTTCTTGAAAATGTACTTTTATCTCATTTCTACTCATGGTCCGTTTACAATAATTCTTTCATTTTTCTCAATTTCTGCTTATGTTTTAGGTTTTCATATTTCTATATTTTTTTCTGGAGAACCTGAAGTTCTTGGAAACTGAAATCATAATTAGAGAACTAGGCAGATCTGAAAAACGGAGCAACCTGACAAATTGAAGAACATGAAATCTTAGAAAACCTGAGATCTTACTAACTTCACAACTAGAGAGACCTAAGATTTGGGAGAACCTGAAATATTGTATGTAAATCTGAGATCTTAAGAAACCTGACAGCTTGACGAGCTTGAAATTTTGAAGAGCAGAAGATCTTAAGAACCCTGAGAACTTGAGCAGGCTAATATTCTTACAAATAGAGAACGCGAACTTAAGAACTAGAGAAATCTGAGTACTTGACCTTGAAGAACCTGAAACCTGAGAACTCGAGGAACTGAATCTCCTAAGATCCCAAGGAACCTAAGAGCCTAGTAAACGAAAAACTTGAGACCTGTAGGAACCTGAGATTTTAGTAAACCTGAGGTGTTAGAAAATGTGAGAACCTGAGAACTCCAGGAACTTATAATTTAAGAACTGGATAAATGTGAGATTTTGAAAAACCTGGGAACTTAGTGAAGCTTAGATCTTGAGAAATATAGATTGAGAACTAGAGGAAGCTGACAAATTGCAGAACCTATGTATCTAAGAACTTCAGTAACCTATAAACCTGAGAACTTGAGATTTGACTTGAGAACTAGAGAGTTTTTGATTTATGTTTTTCTTTATTTTTATATCGTTGTGTTGTTTTCTCACGTTTTCAGGTCCTCAAATTTTAAAAGGCAGATACAAGTTTAGTTTAGTTTTAGATTCTCACGTTGAAATTTCTTAAGTTTTGAGGTACAGAAAGAAGCCATTCAGGTTTTTGTTTTTTTTTTTACTTTCGACACTTAAATTATCAGGTTTTTGAGTTTTCCAATTTGATACTTCGAGTTTTCAGGTTTTTAGCTGCACAGTTTCAGAGTTTTTAAAGGTTTTCAAATTCTCAATAGATTTCAGAAAAATATGCATAGAGCATATTTTTGGAAATTGAAATCGATGAAACTAATATACAGAGTGTTCTAATATCAGTAAGACAAACTGAAAGGATACGTACAGCATATTTAGAAATTCAAAATTTTTGGCAATCATGCTACAGAGGCTTCTATTGTCAGTAACACAAACTAAAAGGTTCTCTTTGCATTAGCGGATATCGAAATGTGCTTTTAAAAGAAGATACGTACAGATATTTTACAATTAGACATTTTTGGCAATCATATACAGAGTGTTCTATTGTCAGTAACAGAAACTAAAATATTTTCTTTACATTAGCATATATCGAAATGTGATTTTCAAAAAAGGTAACGTACAGCATTTTCCTTTATTTAAAATGTGTTTTTTTTTAATGTTCAACGTTTAATTTTTATCTGATATACAGGTTGTCTTACGAAATACGCACCCCGCTATAACTCTGTTATTAATAATCCGATTTCAGAAATTCAAAAACCGTGTAAGACAGGTGTATAAATGCTACAAAAGAGTATAATTCTTAATTTGTTTGAAAAAGTCATTTTTGTCAAGCGATAGTCAACTTTTCTTTTCAATAGCAACATGTATTTTTTTTACTCAGTTTGGTAGAGATTTGTTTTCTGAATACAATGGTATGTTGCAACTTCATTTTGTAAATATTCTTGGATTTTTTTTTTCCTAAAGTTTTGTGTGTTTAACTCTTGCATAGTTAAATAGTGTTTTTCCAACAGGATGGCGCTACGCCACATAACGCCAGGATAAATGTTGCCTAGTTGAATGCTAAATTTGGCCAAAAATGGATAGGGATATACGGGCCAGTTCGGTGACCTGCGCGTTCACCTGATCTCACGCCGCTCGATTTTTGGGCTATGGAGTTATGCTCAAGACCGTGTCTATTTAACACCCCCCGAGAATGAGCATGTTTTAAGAGAGAGAATTATTCAAACTTGTCGAGAAATATCTCCTGCTTTAATCTTAACTGCAACATAATTTATTATGGGGTAGCTAGAAGGTGTCAGCTTTGTATTCAGCAAAGTGGGAGGAATTTTGAACAATATTTATAATAATTATCATTTTTTAGGACGTTTTATTTTAGAACTTAATAAAAATTTTCATGCTTTTGCATTCCACGGCACACTGAAAAACTTTTTGTTTAAAAAATAAAATTATTTACCAAAATATTTTACAAAATCAAGTTGAAACATACCATTGTATTCATAAAAAAAATCTCCACCAAAATAAATAAAAAAAAAATATGTGTTGCTATTTAAAAAAAAAAGTTGTCTATCGCTTGACAAAAATGACTTATTGAAAAAAATTAAGAATTATACTATTTTGTAGCATTTATACACCTCTTTTACACTGTTTTTGAATTTCTGAAATCGGATTATTAATAACAGAGTTATAGCGTAGTGCGTTTTTTTGTAAGACAACCTGTATATGTTTCTAATTTTAATAAATTAGCTGTATTCTTTTGTCACGCTTACTACGGTGGGGTTGCTTCGAGCGCCAGTTTTTTTACTAGGTATGCTCCACGGGACCGCGGGTAGCTACAACAGAGTACGGTACGCCAGGGGTCAGCTGTCTAGTTTGGCAAGAGGGAAAAAATAACTTAACACAACGTGACAATATTTAATAAACACCCCATATACAATGTATTCTGTAACACCACTACCTTCACTGTCCTTGTCGCTGCCTTTTCTCTTAATGGCGGGACGCCCTCCCAACGGCTGCAGCGGCGGTGAAAGGTGTCAAAGGGGAGGTGTGATCCCGGTTTCCGGGGGAAAACACGAAACTTGTCTGGATACTACTAGCAAACTGCCCCCGTCGTCAGACAACCGGAAGGTGTCGGAATTAAACACCGGCAGACGATGACTAGAAACCGGATGTTGCAATGTAGTAGGAAGAAAGTCTTATCACAGCATTCTCTTTCGGACGGAACGGCAGCGGCTCCGGGAAAGGTAGCGATTCCGGAGCGCGCTTCGTTGCTGATCAAAATGATGTAAGTCCCATTCCAATTCGATAATGGGACGCATTTTTCCTGGAAACTTTAATGATTCGGTGCCGAGGGCGTGGCCCGCGGTGACAAGGGCGGTGGCTTGGGGTGGTCGTAGCCATTTCCGGAAAGTTGCATAAGCTGCGCGCTATTTTTCGGGTTACAACGGTGAAAGTTTCATCCCGATCGGAGGCCAAGAAGTAATTTTAAGAGGCTGTTAAAGATGCCCATTTGGGCGTAGGGAGCTTGTCCTTGTCGAACTTTTGAAAAAGTAATAACGAAAAGAATATGTATATGTGGAATCCATAATAATTATTTTATTTTCTGAGAATATCAAAAAAATGGAAAACTAACAATTCGCATGTAGACACCTGAGTATTATAAATTTGAGAACCCGAGAACCTTTTTCCGCTTAGAACCAACAAGTAAAATAATAATAAACTGCAGATATGATATTTTCCCTTTTTGTGAGTTGCTTTAATCATAATATTGTCGTGTTACCACTAATACCGTGTGTAAACGAAAACTGAAGAAGATGTAAAAATGGTGGATGCGTAACTTGAAGATAAAATTGTAAAAAAATAATAGGCATTAAAAAAAATGCATACTCATAAATAGCATAAATCAAAACACTACAAAAGAATCTCGTGCTGAGAAACAATTATTAATGTAGAGTTTAAGGGTTCACTAACTATTTACTTAAACAAAGTATTTGCGATTTATTTAACAACACTTGTGTATGTACAGACTTTAATACAGTTACAAAGGCACGGTTATTACGAATCACACGGATTGTGTCGCTGAGTAGTTTCGCGACCTATTTGTACGGAAGCGGATTCTCGACCGTTCGCTAGTAGAATTACTCCAGAACGATCTCGGTCGTATGAGTTGGCAATGAAATCATCAAGTGACTTCTAGATCGTAACAGTAGTATACAGGTTCTGAATGGTTCATTTTTCATTTTGTAAGATATTTCCGTTTGATATTTTCACCAGAAAAGGCTTTTAAAAGTGTGTGCAGGAAGAGAACAAAACAATCAAAAAGCTGGCAAGTTAGTCTAAAAACCCAGAAATTTATGAAATCTCGAGAACCTACTGACAATGGAAGTTACTTGAGGAACCATAAATATTATGAAATTTTATAATTCTAAACACCTCAGGGACTGAAAAAATTATAACCTCTGAATGTGAGAAAGACTTGGAATTGGAGGGATCGTATAACTACCTGTCAAGGATTTCTTTGTGTACATGTAAGGAGGGAGTAAAATAGATAACGAGGAAATTG
Source organism: Diaperis boleti (assembly GCA_963583935.1). Classification (NCBI taxonomy): domain Eukaryota; kingdom Metazoa; phylum Arthropoda; class Insecta; order Coleoptera; family Tenebrionidae; genus Diaperis; species Diaperis boleti. The sequence goes on along the minus strand of OY757245.1, from coordinate 19,854,180 downwards.
AAAAACTGGAAACCTGAAAGCATGGAGCCCAACGACTGAAAAACAATCAAATTTGAAATTGAGAAACTCAAAAAGTTAAAAACGACGAACCATCAGAATCTACAGATGTTGAGAAATTGCGAATGTGAAGACCTGAGAAATTGGGATAATAAAGGGCGTGGCACTCATCCTTTAGTTGAATTTTTGTTTTCAAGTTTCGGAGTTCCTTGAATTTTCTATATATTTCATTTTCCCCATTGGATTTGTTTTTTATGATCGTTTCAAAGTTTTGGTATTTTACAGTTTTTTTTTTTGCTGCTAATGTATTAGACCGACGTACGTTTCGCCAACAATGTTGGCATCTTCAGGGCGATGAAAGAATGCTAACATACTGCTCTATATATACTCTAATGGGACGCATCCCCACCCATACTGTTCAAAAGTGGGAATAGTGCGGAAGTGGGGATAGGTTCTCTATCGTTATTACAAACACAATTCCTATTCTTATGTATTTGTTATGTATTTTTAGACTTTAGTAAATAGTTCGAATGGGTTTAACTAATGTAACACAAGTTTTTCTGTGGTGGTCATGTTCAAAAATATGTTGAGCAACACTTGATTTTTCGCATCTACCAAATCGCTGATGAGCAATGTGCTCTTTAAATCTAGTAGAAATTGATCGTCGTGTTTATAGAAATTCTTCTATTTATTTTACTTACATTGTATCGAGTAGTACTTTGTTGTTTTATTTATTATAAAACTATAAATTTATTTATTAAGAATGAAGAGTGTTGTTTTAAATAATCGAGTTTACATCTCTGTAGCTGTAACTGCCTTTAAATCGTATCGCTTGTATAGAATGAACAATACAAACGCCAAAGCATGTAGAGTAGTAGCATAATAGTACAACCTCCAATTAGCAATAAAGAGAAAATCTCTATAACCTAACCACACATCAAAACCGAAAAAAAAACACCATTGCGTGCAGCAGCAACCCGAAGAGGTCAATGCGTATCTTGCGCAGGAGGTCATTGCGATAATTCGCTCCGACAAATTCTGGTCGAGCTTTGGCGTGTTTACGGTAGCATTGTTGTTTAGTAATGATGGTGGCGATTTATCTTGCGAGCAACAATGGTCGGAATTAAGCATGAGTCAGCTCACGGTGCGCACCTCAAACTTTTGTAGCTGCTGCTGCTGTTGCTGCTGCCGTTGCGTTCATCGCAAATAGATTCTATCTTTTCTGACGCATCATGAAGAAATGGCCAATTTGTCGTCTTCTACAACCAGTTTCCAGGGACTGGTCGTTCGCTCGGATTAACGGGCTTTCTTTGAATTATCCACAATAAGGCCGAACGATAATGCGATTATCGGTCGCAGGTGTTTGGAGCGTAATAGGCATGCGAAGGCTGAGGACGTCGTGGAACGATAAAAAAATATTTCTGTGCATTGTTATCAGTAGAGGTGGAATGGCGTAACGGCTATCGGAGAACTGACATGTGTAGATGTTTCAGATGCTTAAGGAAAAAGTTTAGTATGCGCACCTCTCCCCTACCAACTCGTTTTCGTTTTGGACGAACTATGCATGTGGGTGAGGTCCTCATAAAGAATAATAAGGAGGCAATTTGAATAGCTGCGCTCAAAAGTGGCGACATAAAGAAACGCCTGGTCGCTGACCACACAATTTTGATGTTTCTTTTAATTTCCGAGGGGATCAAGAGGTGCAAAGGTGAGGAGAAAACCGGTGGAAATAAATTATTATCAAGCGTGAAGGCGAAAGTAACAAATAGATTTTTTGTGGAGCGAGTGGGAACGCCGCACCGGTACCAGATGGGAGAAATTGGAAATGCTTCTTCAGCATTGCAGTTTTTTACGCGAGGTTAATCGCTGAGAAATCTCAGCGTTGCCGAAAGTAAAAAAAGGGGATACGAAAAAGGTATGCTAAAAAGAAGGAGAAATACCAGAAGGGTTAAAAAAATTGAAAGGGAAGAAAATCAAAATCGTAGAAGATAAACATTGTACACTACAATCCAAAAAGAAAGACACAACAAAAAATAGTATAAGATATATAACCCCAGCAAGGTTTTAGAATCTAGGAGGAATTAAAGGAAATACAACATAACCGAAGTTCACCAATAAATAAAAACATAGTTTCGTTAATAAAACATATATTTTTTTTTCTTCAAACGTCAGAAATACGTGACGTATACGTCAGTGAGTTATGATAAATAGCCATTTCTCTGCCATCGCAGGCAAAGTCGTCTAGCGGCGCATAAAGTAACCTTGAAATTACTTTATGCGCCGCTGGTGGTCAGTCAAATTTGATCAAATCAAAGAAATTGTAAGATTTTCGGCGCTTCAAGAAAAAATAGCATGTTTTATTCGGAGAAAAGTGGCTTTTCGTGGCTCGTCTGTATTGGTCAAACAACTATTTCTTATTGTTCTTATTATAATAATGTGGGCTTATAATAATTACAACCTAAATTGTTGTAATGCCCTGACAAAATTTAGAAAGAAATACAGCTAAGTCCCCAAAATCATATAATGAACAAATAAGAATAATACAGAAACTTCCTACAATTATATAATATTAAATAACGTGGTAAAAATTGAAATTATAAAGACTGATCACAAGTTGTTGCAATAAATTACTAAATGAACGATGAAATAAATAAAGAAAATGACAAGTTAAATTGTGACTATTGCACTTTACCTATGTTTAAATTACATTAAGATGATTACTGAACTTTACATTTTTTAAATGAACGCTAATATAACAAAAAAACTAGATGAGAAGAATAGTCAAGGTCTGCACGCAATAAAGTAGTTTCTCTTACATCTCTCCAAAATCTCAACATTTAACGAATTATCCACTAAAGCGATTTGTTATCGAAATAAGTCACATTCAACGATTCTAACCGGTACCGCGATTCTCTGGAGCAATCCCTTTTTCCAAGAGCAAAATTTACGTTGAATGTGATTTCGTCAAAATGTCGAACGAAAAAGAGAGAACCCCAGTTTTGTCGCGCGGCACTGCAAAACCTATCGTGTTTTTTGTATATGCCGGTTATCTCTAATGCTGATTCGTTCCTGAACCCGGGTGGTGAATGCGCGGCAAAAATCAAATTGTAACAGTACCTCATTACGAAAATTCACCTTTCGCCTCTAGATCCAAAAGTGAATAAAAAATACATTTTAAATAGATTACTTCACAAATGCGATGACAAGTTAATAAAACAAATTACCCAGCCTACGATTAAATTCTTAAAAAGTTTGTTTTAGCCGCCTACTTTGCCAGAAATATAACCGTTTTTTTACTTTTTTATAACGAAGTTGTGCCGGTAGGTAAAACAATTGTATTTACACCTTGTTAAGAAAGTGCCCTTGCAAACCTTGGGCAACTACAAGACTCGCCTACGGCTCAGTTTATACTATTAATATAGACTTTTTTACAATGATGTATCTATCGTGCGTACAACAAAAAACGACGTCAAGTGGGTCATCTCGCTATTTGGTTCTCCATAAGTTTTATAATTGCTTTACTAAGGACTTAATTTTGATAAAAGGCTTTATAAGGGTAGAATATTATAGCAATGACACCTTCAGCCCAAATAGTTTTATTAAAAGTTGTAAAAACCTCTTGAAGCCTAAGTTTTAAAACCATTATTTAGCATTTGGTTCAAATGAAGTCAATTAACACTTGAAGAAGTTTTATGGTTGTGATCAGCACTGCCACAATAAAACGATTAGGTCTAGGAAACAAATTTTTCTTCGCCATATCTTCCATAAAACTAGTATGCTCAGGGGTTTGAAAGGGGCAGTTCAATATATTATCAAAAAACTTCCATAAAGCTTGTGATAACTCCCCCTTTACATCACCACTACTTTTTGAATTTGAACATGAAATGAAATGTCAGTGAAGTTGAAACAAACCGCGAACATGGCCGCCATTGTGAAAAGCTATTAATCACCCCTTTGTTTGTCAGATCTTGTTTAAATAATATCCACTGTTGCTATTCAAACCTGGATAAATCCTTGAATAACTACCTGTCATTCGGTATGAGGCCGACAACAGCTTGCGGTCAGTTAAAATCTATTTTGTCTCTGTTGACTTGAATTAACCAACACTAAGTAAGAACTGAATACAAAAGGGCAAATAGCGGCAAAGCGCCACGCCTGATGTTGTAGTTCTGAAATGTGTGTTGTTATCTTTTTATGCTATGTTGCGCCCCCTTGCGATTTCCGTACCGTTGTTTGCATGTTACGATATCTAGCTAGTTTTGCGAAATTTGGCTTCCCGGTGTCTAGTGTTTTGCTTTGTAGTTTCATTGCACCCCGTTGGATTTTAGCCCTCAATGTATCGTCGCGCCGCGTTCGTTTCAAAATGACTTCCAAAGAAAACGTTGAGTTACTGTTTGTTCGAGTCAACAGATAGACCAAATAGCATTCAGTTTGTGGTTAGCGTTGCAGGCTGCTGATTGGGGAGTTATGTGGCCCTACTTTGGCTAACGCGGTGGGAACAAAGTCGTTTCGGCTTTGAGTTGTCTCTTGGGCTGCAGTGGTACCCAGAAAGGAAGTTGCTGCTAACTTCTGAGCCAAACTAGGTTGCAGTATTGTTTTCGGGCTACTAATAAATTGCTAAATTATTGCTTGCTATTTTTCTGAAGAACTAAATTGTTAAACAATGTTTAGTTGTGACTTATCGCTCAATTTGTTGTTAGATTTGTCCAATTGAATTGTTACCAACCGAACACAAAATGACTAAAACTTAATAAACATTTAAAACTATAATTTTTGTTATCAATTTCTCCACTCCTGATTAGCTCTCGCCATGTATACAAAGAATCTAGGATGGGTTTCGTTTGGGTAAGTTTGAAGGTCCCGCCATTGCTTTGTCTTGTCAAAAAAATAACACAACGTAGGGTTCCTTTTTCTTTCATTGTCTGACGATCATGGCCAACCTTTTAAATTTATTTGTGACGCTGACAAAGGATAGCCGGTAACGGTAAAATTGAAAAGATTTTATCTAGGAATTTCTAGTATGCACGTGGAACAAACGCCGGTCAATTTTAGGGCCATCTCATTATGGTGAGTAGCACAAAAAATAGATATAATAAAAAGGTTACCTGTAAATACTTCTGGCGGCACGACACACGCGAATTTTAATTTAAATTCAACCGATCCTCTTTCCTCCCTCCAAAAGGGACGCCAGCCCTTTTTTTAGCCACGGCCAACTAGCTTCAGCGCGTTGCCAACCACTGCAGGATGTTGCTAACTTCAGAGTCGTTGCCGGGTAGACAAGTCGAAGTTCTCCTATGCATTACAGGTCTATTTTGGGGATATCTCAAGCTCTTTTTTCTTTTCTAACGTCAAGTGTTTATTAATAACCATACACACATAAAACTGCTACAGTTGCTGTTTGTCCATGATGGTCGCATAAATGTAAAATAAATTTTCGCGGAATTTTCTTCATTTGGTTTTCGGTGTACTTGGATCCTTAATGTATTAACAAGAAGAGAATACCAAATGGAATTATCTACATTTTAGAGGACTTGAAAATGGTTGTAACTAGCAGTAAAAGTATTTGTATAAGAGCAAATAGACTTAATAGTGGCAATTATAAAATAAAATAATTTCATTGTGGTATTATTAGCAGCCAAGACGCTTTAAAGAGAAATCGCTATATTTGCACAAAAATGTCTTCATAAACAAGGGCTGCCATGTTGGAATAATTCAAGTAAACAACTTTTTAATTGTGATTTTTGCAGTAATTTATAAGAATTAAGGATTAAGATATTAATTGTTACAATTCAAAATTAATTCTGGATAAATGTAAACAAAAAATAAACCTTATTTAAAAAAAATGTTTTAAATATTTTAGAAATTCTTCGAAATATTCAGTATTTTTGAAGGGCCTCCTATCGGATGTGATATCCTCAATGAAATTAATTGCGCAGTAAAATTGTCCCTCATGGAAGTCTTGAACTTGATGGGTTATTTTAACGATTATATAACCGTCATATATAAAATGTATGTCCTATGACACATTTTTTTTTACATCTGATTGGTCTTACAAATAAATAAAATTAAAATAACATCTATTATAAAGAAAGAAGAATATACCAGGCCCCCTAAACGCCACACATTAAAAGATTTTTCCTTAATAATAATATTTTATAAGAGAGAACAGGTAAAAAAAAAGTGTGTCATAGAACCAACACTTTATATACGCCAAATCGGTTGACTTGGTAGATTAGGTAGATTATTAGGTAGAATTTTGCTGCGACACATTTTTTAATTATTAAGCAAATTCTACAATTTTTGCTGCCACACATTTTTGAATCATTATGTAGAATTTTGCTGCGACACATTTTTGAATTATTATGTAGATTAGACAAATTTTGCTGCGACACATTTTTGAATTATTATGTAGAATTTCGCTGCGACACATTTTTGAATTATTATGTAGAATTTTGCTGCGACACATTTTTGAATTATTATGTAGAATTTTGCTGCGACACATTTTTGGATTACACATTTTTTGGTGCGACACATTTTTGGATTATTATATAGAATTTTGCTGCCACACATTTTTGGATTATTATGTAGATTAGCTAGATTTTGCTGCGACACACTTTTGAATTATTATGTAGAATTTTGCTGCGACACATTTTCGAATTATTAAGGTAAATTGTACAATTTTTGCTGTGACACATTTTTGAATTATTATGTAGAATTTCGCTGCGACACATTTTTGAATTATTAAGGTAAATTGCACAATTTTTGCTGCGACACATTTTTGAATTATTAGACAGATTGAACAAATTTTGCTGCAACACATTTTTGAATTATTATGTAGAATTTTGCTGGGACACATTTTTGGATTACACAATTTTTGCTGCGACACATTTTTGTATTATTATGTAGAATTTTGCTGCGACACATTTTTGAATTATTAAGGTAAATTGCACAATTTTTGCTGCGACACATTTTTGAATTATTAGACAGATTGAACAAATTTTGCTGCTACACATTTTTGAATTATTAGGCAGGTTTTGCTGCGACACATTTTTGAAATATTAAGGTAAATTGCACAATTTTTGCTGCGACACATTTTTGAATTATTAGACAGATTGAACAAATTTTGCTGCGACACATTTTTGAATTATTGGGCAGGTTTTGCTGCGACACACTTTTGAATTATTATGTAGAATTTTGCTGCGACACATTTTTGAATTATTATGTAGAATTTTGCTAGGACACATTTTTGGATTACACAATTTTTGCTGCGACACAGTTTTGTATTATTATGTAGAATTTTGCTGCGACACATTTTTGAATTATTATGTAGAATTTTGCTGCGACACATTTTTGGATTACACAATTTTCGCTGCGACACATTTTTGTATTATTATGTAGAATTTTGCTGCGACACATTTTTGAATTATTATGTAGAATTTTGCTGCAACACATTTTTGGATTACACAATTTTTGCTGCGACACATTTTTGGATTATTATGTAGAATTTTGCTGCCACACATTTTTGAATTATTATGTAGAATTTTGCTGCGACACATTTTTGGATTACACAATTTTCGCTGCGACACATTTTTGTATTATTATGTAGAATTTAGCTGCGACACATTTTTGAATTATTATGTAGAATTTTGCTGCAACACATTTTTGGATTACACAATTTTTGCTGCGACACATTTTTGGATTATTATGTAGAATTTTGCTGCCACACATTTTTGAATTATTATGTAGAATTTTGCTGCGACACACTTTTGAATTATTATGTATATTAGGTAGATTTTGCTGCGACACATTTTTGAATTATTTTGTAGATTAGGTAGATTTTGCTACGACACATTTTTGAATTATTATGTAGATTAGGTAGATTTTGCTGCGACACATTTTTGAAATTTTCCAAAAATGTGTCGCAGCAAAATTCTACATAATAATTCAAAAATGTGTCGCAGCAAAACCTGCCCAATAATTCAAAAATATGTCGCAGCAAAAATTGTGCAATTTACCTTAATAATTCAAAAATGTGTCGCAGCAAAATTTGCTTAATCTACATAATAATTCAAAAATTGTACAATTTGCTTAATCATTCAAAATGTGTCGCAGCAAAATTTGCCTAATCTACATAATAATTCAAAAATGTGTCGCAGCAAAATTCTACATAATAATTCAAAAAGGTGTAGCAGCAAACAAAAATGTGTTGCAGCAAAATTTGCCTAATCGACCTAATCTACCAAGTTAACCGATATTGTCGTATATAAAGTGTTGGTGCTATGATACACTTTTTTTTACCTGTTCTCTCTTATAAAATATTATTATTAAGGAAAAATCTATTAAGAAGACAGCTGTGGCGTTTAGGGGGCCTGGTATATTCTTCTATCTTTATAATAGATGTTATTTTAATTTTATTTATTTGTAAGACAAATCAGATGTAAAAAAAATGTGTCATAGGACATACATTTTATATACGACCTATAACACATAATAAATTGAGCCAATAGCACTTACAGATTTTTCATAGTTACGTTGTATATAATAAGGGAGGACGGGGTATATTCATTTCGGTGTTTCGGCTGGCTCCAACAATGAACTTTGTCACTGTAACGATTTTTTTATGATTTTTTATAAACGTCAGAAAAAAAGTTACAAAATTTCGTAACGAATACTACTCGAGCATTGAAAATAATCCGATTAAACTAACCTCCTCATTCGAGTTCCGCGGAATGTGACTGGGAAATTTCATCGATTATTTTCTATGCTCTTGTGATGTTACAACTGAGTATTCGGTTCAGAAGTTTATTAGGATCTTCACTGCCATCCCGTTATTAATTTGCCAACTTAGTTGTAACTTACTTTTGCCGCTCACTGTATGTCGTCGCGGATTTTTTATAAGCCAACTTTTCTATAGAAAGCATTCGTATATCTCTTATCGTTAAGGCAGCGTTCGTCGCTAAAATTTTTTTTCGTCGACTCACTTTGCAAAAGTGATCTCCCCGAAAAGCCTTTTTATTTTAACGTGTTAATATACAGCCTATGTCCATCCTGAAGGTCCATTCTAAATACACATCAAAAAAATAAAACCTGCAAATTAATAACCTGAAAACTCTAGCATAAGCTGTACGGACTGTCTGTACTAGAATCTCCCAACATTTAACCATCTTCCTTATCCTCTCTTGCAATCTCTTCCAAGATAATATGCAATTATCGATTTATGTAAATAAAATAATGTATTTGTGTCCAATACTCCTTATCTCTGATTACATCTGATGTGCATCACCTTGAAGCTAGCGCTACCGCAAAGTTGCTACCTACTAATGAGAACAACACGAAACGACTTTTACCACCTGATGTGTAAAGAACTCCGTACCTATTGATCAATTTTACCAAAAAAACAATTCCCACAGCGCTGCCATTTCATTTTTGCCCCCCGAACGGTCCACGGCAATTTGCCGGCTCAAAATCGGAGCATCGGATCCACGTACGCTCGAAAAAAAATTTCGTGGCAATTAGCGCAGCTCCTTTCTAAGCGATGTGGGAGAGAAGGCGTAATGAATTCAAAATAGAAGAGTACCTACCGTGAGGCGTTCCTATCTTTCACTTCGGCTGGTACCAGTTAATTTATTGTACTGAGTGAAATGCTGCATTAGTCGAATTATGCTTAGAACGTTCCAATGTTTTACGTGAACGCCGATTTGCATTCGAAGAATCGGCCAATCACGAACTCATTTTTGTTTAGATAGGAAGGGATTTTTTTCGTGGTGTAATTTTTACGGCGTTGTTGCAGGACGAATGTCGTTCCGACATCAACCGGTGGATCGGAGCTCCAAGACCCGGGGTGCCAGCTTCGCCGACGGCACCGGAGGTGAGTCTATGAAAAGATGCTTCTGGTGTTATTTTTAATTTACAAATGTTTGAAATGCTCTAGAAGGAAAATTAACATTAAAGTAACCAACAATAGTGTGATTTTTTCGTGGAAAGAAAGGCACCGACAAGTTGATAACCTAAGCTGTGAAAGAGAAAATTAAACTAAACGACGGTATTAAAAAACGTAGAAAAATTAATGGCAACCAGCGATGCACTCAAAACATTTTGATAGTAGCTGGATTTATTTTGGGCAAAAAACTTACTTGTCGTATACTACTTTTGTTCATCCCCAGCAGGCCACAAAAGCCGCTGTTCCCGGAGCGACGTGCGGCCGGGCGGTTCAAATTTGTTTTAAGACCAAACACTCTTGTATTTCAATAGTCAACAACTTTATTTACCAAATAATTATTAAAGATACAACGATCGTAGAATAATTGGGTAATTTGGTACGTTTTTGAAAGACACCAACAGTCCTGAAGGGTTGTTAAACATCCTGCACGAACCTGACGAATCCTGATGAATAGAAAGAATTCAGAAAAACCCTGAATATGCTCAAAGAACCCTAAAAACTCCTGATAAGTTCTGAAGAATATAAAGAATATATTTCAGCATTATAAAATTTTAATAAAAATATTAGAATGCAAAAAATGTTAAATATTAGATTAAATCAAAATGCATATAGTTCAAACAACCTAAATAATCTGAAGAGTTCTTGAATAGTCTTGGAATCCACGAAAAATCGTCGGCAACCCTGAATAATTCTAAGGAATCCTGAAAAGTCTTTCAAGATTTCTTATACTCTTCGGAGGAATGTTGGAAAGTGTTGAAAGTTCTGACAACAACCAAAGAATCTTGATTAGCTTTGAAGGGTCCTATGCTAAACTATCCTACAGCATCCTGAGAAATTCCATGGAATCCTGACGCTTCAAAGATGCCGTGAACAGTCCTGAAATGAGAATAAATATTAAAATTAATATAAATAAGTACATAAAGTTTGCAACTTAAAAGTACAAATACATCGAGATCCAAAGAATTGAATTTGTAAATATTAACGACTAAAACTTGAATTCCTGAACTTGCAAATTGTGGATGATAATTATAAATCGCCAATTAGCAGATTTGCTGATTTTTAATGGATGAAATTTTGAATTACCGAATTTGAAAATTTTGGATCGCTGAAAACGAACTCAAATTGCAGACTGAAATCTTGCAAATTTTAATGCCTGGATTTGTCAATTTTTAATAGTTGAAATTTTCAATTCCTGAATTCCGAAATTTCAATCGGCGAAATGTTGAATTTGTAATTTTAAAATCGTGGAAATAATTCTCAAAATTTTTAAGCGCGGAAATTCTCAAATTGGAGAATTTCAAATCGTTGGATTCCTAAATCTTTTTATTTCAGCGTTCAATTACTCAATTTTCAAATTTATAAATTGGGAAGCAAATCGGAAATCCCGAATTTGGAATTCCGATTTTGGAAATTTTGAACTGTCGAAATCTAGAATTTCTAATTTTGGAAATTTGGAACATGGGAAATAGTGATTTACCAAATCTTCAAGTTTTGAATCTGTAAGATCATGAATATCCGAATTTACTAATTACAAATCATTGAAATTTAGGATTCGTAAATTTAAATTTTGAATTTCCGCATTCGGAAATTACCAGTTCTCAAAATGAAAATGCAGAATTTGCAAAATCTTAACCGTTGATATAATAGCTTGAATCTGCAAATTCAGATTTCAAACTATCAAAGAGTAAATATTTCAAAGTATTAAAGATTAAATTTAATAGAAATCGTGATGATGTGAATTCCTGAATCTGGAAATAGCAACTTTGAGTAGTGGGCATTCTGAATGTAAAAATTTTGGGTATCTGAATTTTTAAAATTTGGATAGCTGAAATATTACATTCTTGTATTTGGGAAATAGTAGATGTTATATTTTATAGAAAGCGCAGAAATAGTGAATTTTTGAAATGTTGAATTTCTAAATCTGAAAACTGTCATTTTTGAATAATGTAAATTCCCAATCTGCAAATTTTGAATTCACCGATTTTCAAATCATGAATCAAAACCAGTTTGTACATTTCTAAATTTTGAACCGTTGCATTTGAATTCTCAATCCTCAGAATTTTAAAATTCCCAAATTTTGAACCATTCAAATTCCTTACATTCCTGATTTTTTAAACAAATCGATAAAATCTTGAATTGCAAATTTGCAAAATCGTGTATCGTTGAAATCTAGAATTTGTAATCTTGCTACATATGAGTCATTCTACTATTGAATTCGCGAATTCCCAAGTATTTTAAGCTGTAAATTTTTAATTCCTGAATTCTAAAAGTTTAAATTGACGAAATAATGATTTCCTAAATATTCAAATTTGGAATAATGAAAATCCTTCATTCGTGAATTCGGAAGTATTGCAGGTTTTAAATCGCGCGAAATCCGACCTTGGATGTTTTTAAAAATTTAAAATGGTCCAACATTTTAAATTTTGAAGTTAACTGAATTCCTAAATCTGGAAATTGTTCAAACATCATATATTTCCGGATTTGTAAATTTTTAAAATTTGAAATTTTCAATTCCTGATTTCTTAAATTTCATTCGGCGAAATCTTGAATTTGAAAATTTAAAATCGAGGAAATAATTCTCAATTTGAAAATTTTTAACCGCCGAAATTCCCAGTCTGAAGAATTTATTTTAAATCGTTAGATTCGCAAAGTTGTTAATTTTACGTCATTCAGCGTTGAATTACTGAATTCTCAAATTTACAAATTGGGAATCGTGGAAATCCCGAGTTTTTACAACTTGGATTTCCCAATTGGAAATACTGCAAACTTTGAATAATGGAAATGTGGCTTTTCAAATTTTAAAATCTTGAATAATGGGAATTCCGAATTTGGAAATTTTGAACTGTCGAAATCTTGAATTCCTGAATTTGAGAAATACCAAATTATGACTCGTAGTCACCACATTTTTGGAAATTTTGATTATGGGCAATAGTGATTTACCAAATCTTCAAGTTGTGAATCGGTAAAATCATTAATTTCTGAGTTTGCAAATTACGAATCATTGAAATTCAGAATTCGTAAATTTCAATTTTGAAATTACGCTCTCAAAATCAAAAACCGTCAAAATTTTGAGTACCTGAATTTTCAAAATGTGGATCGCTAAAATATTAAACTCTTTTATTTGGGAAATACCAGATGTTATATTTTATAGAAAGCGCAGATGCCGAAATGTAAATTTTTGAAATATTGAATTCCAGAATGTCCTTCGACATCGCTGAAATCTTGCATTCCTAAATCTGAAAACTGTAATTTTTGAATAATGGAAATTCCCAATTTGCCGATTTTATTTTGGTTCGCTGAAAACTTGTATCACTAAATTCGCGAATTTAGAATTGTTGAAATTTTGAATTCACGAATTTTAAAATTATGTATCAAAACCAGTTTGGAAATTTGTGAATTTTAAACCATTGCGTTTGAATTCTGAATGGTTAGAATTTTAATTTTCCCAAATTTTGAATCATTCAAATTTCTCACATTCCATAATTTGCCTATTTTTCGAAATTTTCAATTCCTGAATTTTGAAATTGAAATTGAATTGCAAGTTTCAAATCGTATGAATTCCTAAAATATTGTTTATCGTTGAAATCTAGAATTCGTAATCTTGCTAATTATGGGTCATTCTACTATTGAATTCGAGAAGCTTTAAACTCTGTAAATTTTTGATTCCTGAATTCTAAAAGTTTAAATTGACAAATAATCGCGCTAAATCCGACCTTGAATGTTTTTTAATATAAAACGGGCCGGACCACCTTTTTATCACTAGAACTGTTGAAACTGTGAATTCCCGAATTTTCGAATTATAAATCAAAACCAGTTTGAAAATTTGTGAACCGTGAAAAATATGCATTTGAATTCTGAATCGTTATGATTTTAAATTTTCCATATTTTGGACCGTTCAAATCTTACATTCCTGAATTTGCCCAATTTTTACTAACCTAAATGTTAAATTCCCGAATTTTGAAATTTAAATCAATCAAATATTGAATTGCCAATCTCAAATCGTATAAATTCTTAAAATATTGTATATAGTTGAAATCTAGAACTCGTAGTTTTGCTAATTATGAGTCATTCTACTATTGAATTCGTGAATTCCCAAGTATTTTAAGCTGTAAATTTTGAAAATCCGAAAGAAATTGCAAGATCTGAACCGTGTGATGTGAATTCCTGATGAATCTGGAAATAACAACTTTGGATAGTGGGAATTCTGAATGTGAAAATTTTGTACTGTCAAAATTTTAAGTATCTGAATTTTCAAAATTTGGATCGGTGAAATATTAAATTCTTGTATTTGGCAAATAGCAGATATTTTACAGAAAGCGCAGATTCCGAAATAGTGAATTTTTTAAATATTGAATTCCCGAATTTCCAACTTCGGCATCGCTGAAATCTTGAATTCCTAAATCTGAAAACTGTAATTTTTGAATAATGGAAATTCCCAATTTGCAGATTTTATTTTGGTTCGCTGAAGAGTTGTATCACTAAATTCGAGAATTTAGTATTGTAGAAATTTTGAATTTCCCAATTTTCAAATTATGTATCAAAACCAGTTTGGAAATTTGTGAATTTTAAACCATTGCGTTTGAATTCTGAATGGTTAGAATTTTAAATTTCCCAAATTTTAAACCATTTAAATTCCTCACATTCCGGAATTTGTCCATTTTTACTAATCGAAATTTTTAATTCCTGAATTTTGAAATTGAATTGCAAATTTCAAATCGTATGAATTCTTAAAATTTTGTTTATCGTTGAAATCTAGAATTCGTAATCTTGCTAATACATTTTTGATTCCTGAATTCTATTGACGAATAATCGCGCTAAATCCAACCTTGGATTTTTTTTTTTTAATTTAGAACGGTCCATCTTTTTAAATTTTGAATACTCAAGTAAATTCCTAAATATGAAAATTGTTCAGACATCATGTATTCCCGGATTTGTCAATTTTTACTAGTTGAAATTTTCAGTTCCTGAATTCTGAAATTTCAATCGGCGAAATCTTGAATTTGTAAATTTAAAATGTGGAAATAATTCTCAATTCGAAAATTTTTAAGCGCGGAAATTCCCACTTGTTAATTTTGGGTCGTTCAACGTTGAATTACTGAATTCTCAAATTTACAAATTGGGAATCGTAGAAATCCCGAATATGGAAAACTTGAATTTCTTAATTGGAAATATTGCAAACTTTGAATAATGGAAATGTGGTTTTTCAAATTTTAAAATCTTGAATAATGGGAATTCCGAATTTGGAAATTTTGAATCGTAGTCATCACATTTTTGGAAATTACGTTCTCAAAATGAAAAATCCAGAATTTTTGCAAAATCTGAACCGTGATGTGAATTCATGAATTTGGAAATAGCAAGTTTGAATAGTGGGACTTCTGAATGTCGAAATTTTGAACCATCAAATTTAGAGTCTGAAATATTAAGTTCTTGTATTTGGGAAATAGCAGATGTTATATTTTATAGAAAGCGCAAATTCCGAAATTGTGAATTATTGGAATATTAATTTCCCAAATGTCCAAATTCGGAATCACTGAAATCTTAAATTCCTAAATCTGAAAAGTGTTATTTTTGAACAATGGAAATTCCCAGTTTGCCAATTTTGGATCGCTTAAGACTTGTAGAACTAAATTCTAAAATTTAGAATTGTTTAAATTGTGAATTTAGAGTCATTGCATTTTGAATTCTGAACAGTTAGAATTTTAAATTTCCCAAATCTTGAGCCGTTCCAATTCCTCACATTCCTGAATTTTCCCATTTTTACTAATCGAAATTTTCAATTCCTCAATTTTGAAATTGAAATCGATAAAATTTTTAAGCGCGGAACTTCCCCGATTGGAGAACGTATTTTAAATCCTTGGATTCGTAAACTTGTTAATTTTGCGTCGTGAATCGTAAAATTAATATGAAATTATGAATTTCTGAATTCGCAAATTACGAATCATTGAAATTCAGAAATCGTAAATTTAAATTTTAAAATTCCGCATTCGGAAATTGCCAGTTCTCAAAATCAAAAATGCTGAATTTGCAAAATCTGAACCGTGATGTTGTGAATTCCTGAATCTGGAAACAGCAACTTTGAATAGTAGGAATTCTGAATGTGGAAATTTTTAGCTGTCAAAATTTTGAGTACCTGAATTTTCAAAATTTGGATCGCTGCAATATTAAACTCTCGTATTTGGGAAACAGCAGATGTTATATATTTTGTAGAAAGCGCAAATTCCGAAATTCTGAATTATTGAAACCTTAAATTTCCGAATGTTCAACTTCGGAATCGCTGAAATCTTGAATTTCTAAAGCTGTCATTTTTTGAATCATGTAAATTGCCAATTTGCAAATTTTGCTTAAGACTGGTATCACTAAATTCGCGAATTTAGAATTGTTGAAATTTTTAATCCCCGAATTTTAAAATTATGAATCATTTGTGAATTTTGAACCATTGGATTTGAATTCTGAATCGTTAGAATTTTAAATTTCCCTAATTTTGAACTTCAAATTCCTCACATTCCGGAATTTGCCCATTTTTACTAATCGAAATTTTCAATTCCTGAATTTTTAAATTGAAAATGAATTGTCAATTTCAAATCGTGTGAATTCTTAAAATATTGTTTATCGTAGAAATCTAGAATTCGTAATCTTGGTAACTATGAGTTATTCTACTCTTGAATTTGAGAAGTTTTAAGCTCTGTCAATTTTTGATTCCTGAATTCTAAATTGACGAATAATCGCGCTAAATCCGACCTTGGATTTAAAAAAAAAATTAAAACGGTCCATCTTTTCAAGTTTTGAATAGTCAAGTGAATTCCTAAATCTGAAAATTGTTCAAACATCATATTATTATATTCCCGGATTTGTCAATTTTTAATAGTTGAAATTTTCAATTCCTGAATTCTGAAATTTCAATCAGCGAAATCTTGAAATTGTAAATCTAAAGTCGTGGAAATAATTCTCAATTTGAAAATTTTTAAGCGCGGAAATTCCCAGATTGGAGAATTTATTAATTTAATTTTACCTGAATTTTCAAAATTTGAATCTCTGAATTCTTTAACTCTCGTATTTGGGAAATAGCAGATGTTATATTTTATAGAAAGCGCAAATTCCGAAATTGTGCATTATTATTAAGTATTATTGAACTCCCGAATGTCCAACTTCGGAATCGCTGAAATCTTGAATTTCTAGAGCTGAAAAATGTCATTTTTGAATTGTGGAAATTCCCAATTTACAAATTTTGGTTCGCGGAAGACTTATCACTAAATTCGCAAATTTAGAACTGTTGAAATTTAGAATTCCCCAATTTTCGAGTGAATCAAAACGAGTTTGGAGATTTGTGAATTTTGAACTGTTAAAAATATGCACTTGAATTCTTAATCGTTGTAATTTTAAATTTCTCATATTTTGAATTGTTCAAATCTCACATCCCTGAATTTGCCTATTTTTACCAATCGAAATTTTCAATTCCTGAATTTTGAAATTTAAGTCGATAAAATATTGAATTGCAAATGTCGAATCGTATGAATTCTTAAAATATTGTGTATCGTTGAAGTCTAGAATTCTACTATTGAGAAATCAAATTTTGAATAATGAAAATCTTTCATTCGTGAATTCGGAAATATTGCAGGTTTTAAAATGATCCAACTTTTTAAATTTTCAATAGTCAAGTTGTGAATTCCTAAATCTGAAAATTGCAAATTTTGAATATTGGGAATTTTGGGGCGTGAAAATCTTGAATTTCAGAGTTTTGAATTTTCAAAATTTGTATTGCATCCTGTCAATTTTGAGGAATCATGAAGGGATTTGAAGACAACTCGAAAGTCTTAAAAAAAAACTTTATGAATCCTTAAATACCTAAATAATAAATTAAATTCTTAGCTTAACAAAAAATTTGGACATATGTATTATAATAAATTAAGGAAAAGTCAAAAACAAGAATTATTTTACTTTGGACTAAGCCGAAGTCCAAAAAGTCCTGAAAAGCCCTGGAAAATTCTGATGAATTCTAAGGAATGCTAGAAACTCGTATTGTTCCAAACAGTGTCCTGAAGTATTCTGAAAAGTCGTGAAGGGTTCTTGAGGAACCTGAATAGTTTTGAAGACTTGAGGTGTCCTAAAAATAATCCTGAGGTCTTTTATAAGAGTTTTCAAGTGTGTTAATCCTTAAAGTCTTGAAAGGTAGAAGTGTGGAGTCTTAAGAATCTAAAGAATAGATACTGTAAACAATTCTTAATGATTCTAAATATTTCTCAAGGTTTCTTATCATTTCTCAGGACTGTCAAGCAGTCCTGAATTATTGTAAAAACGCCAAAAACGTCCTGGAAAATTCTGAGAAATCTCAAAGCATCCTGAAAAGTTCTTCAGCCTCCTAAGGGGTTTTGAAACATTTTTAAATGCCTTGAGTAATTCTGAGTAATGACCAACAGACCATAGGGGTTGAGAACTGCTAAAGAGTCCTGAAGGAAAGATTCTGAAGTGTCCTAAAAGGTTTTTAAAGATCATGAAATGTCCTAGTATACTTTTGATTGTTCTTCGGATGTACGCGAAAACCGATTGAAAACTGCTAGAATGGTTGAAGAACTATTAGTAAATAAACCCTTATCTCTTGGCCTAAACCAAAAAAGACTTTTTTCTGCATTGAGTACTAATTAATTACATCAGTTTTAAAATGTCCGAGGCATCTCAAGAAGCCTTCGGTTTGGCTGATGTTAAAATTTAAGAGGTACTTGTTCTTCAAAAAGTAGCAGGCTCACTTTTTCAAAATCAAACAGTCCTCCTTTCTTTGTTGGTTCCATAAATTGAGCATAATATTTATTATCATATTTTCTATTAAATTTCTCTTGTGTCTAATTGCTAAAACGAAATTCTGCAACTCGATACATCTCGTACACGAATCCAACCACTTCCTCCTTCAATAAACCATTCACGTCTGCGAGCTTTTTCCTATCTCGAATGAAAGTAGCCGCGAATTCAGTCACAATCGCGAAGATGAAGATGCGCCGAGGTGGTACCGCGCGATGTTTTCCATTAGGCGATAATGATAGGAGCACATTCGCCAGATGTTTCACGCTGGAATTATCTAACTGTAAATTTATTGAGGCGCCCCGGACACCCGTCCCGGTGTGTTGTGTTGCACCTAAACGATGCTTTGTCAGAAACTGATCGACTCGACTTGGAACTATGGAATTTAATTAGAATGCTGCTGCCAGTGATGGGCATGTGTTCGAATCGGAGAAGAATGGAGGACGTATCGGCAAAAACGCTGTCAAGGCGGTTTCCTGCTGGGTCATGCGCTGGTACTGCACACTACAGGAGATT
Organism: Diaperis boleti; assembly: GCA_963583935.1. Taxonomy (NCBI): domain Eukaryota; kingdom Metazoa; phylum Arthropoda; class Insecta; order Coleoptera; family Tenebrionidae; genus Diaperis; species Diaperis boleti. Next base: position 19,834,937 of record OY757245.1, on the reverse strand, counting down.
GGAAATTTACCACTTTTGTGGGTTTTTTCTAATCTGTTTGAGAATTTGTTCAACAATACCACCCTACGGCAGGTATTAATTCCGTTCGACATTTTTGCAAACGGTAGTTCTGTTCTCATAAAATGCTCCTGCTTCTGATTTTTCCCACCATATTTTTTATTAAATTTTAACGACTTCCTCTCGTGTTCTTATTAGCCCATCTTCGCACCTGACCTTTCTTTCCAACTCACGCACCGACTAATAACTGTCAGACCGCCGGCAAATTAAGCACAATTACCAACGACCTCAGGAATTTTTCCCGCACGCAGTACTCGAACCAATAAATGCCAATTCATAATCCCGACCGCAAAAAAGTCTTCATCTTCTCGCCGCTCCGTAACTTGACACTCGCCGTTCTTCATGTTTGTCGTGTTTCACGTAATCTATTGCATCCGTGATTGTGGCAAATAGAAAGAACTCACAGGGAACCAGATCAGGGCTGTATGAGGAACGGATCATTAATTTTAACGGTGTTGAGAGACCATCATGATTACGTGTGTGTTAGCAATCGTTTTCGTTTGTTATGTTCGTTCCTTCTTGCAGGTTAAAAATGTTGCTGTTGGGACAGTTGTTGCAGCGACCGTTTATGGAGGCGGCTTCCGTTTAATTTCGGTGTCAAATTAATAATTTCACGTTTCAACGGGCGCGACAGTATCGAAAACGGAGGCGAAAGTTGGCATCTTCAAGGATTGCTTCGCGGTAGTGGACGCCGATTTTGGAATGTGGAAAGAGTGTGTAAAGTAGACGTTCTTTAGGAATCTACGTTGTGGGATTTTTTATGATAATTTGTGGTATTGCTATTGTGACGTACAAAGGCGGGCGTGCTTTCTTCAAAGACAGTAGCAAAGCATTTTTTTGCAGAATTCCACCATGGACGTAGTTTTTGATCTGATAAAGAACACACTTCAGTCTTTTTTCAGTCGTTACTCCAGAAAATCTGTATCATGTCCACACAGACCAAAGAAGTTTTTACTTCAAAAATCTAGTATTACTTCTACTTTTACATGCGTGGTCAAAAGTTTAGCAACAGTACCTATAGATATAAAAAAAAATAGCGACTCTTCTTCCCAATCTGGCGTTCAGATTACGTACATATTATCTTTCATGTAGATATATTTGTTTACTGTCTGATTTGTAATATATTTATTTTTATCATAAACTATTAGAAAATATAATTTTACCAGCTTTTAAGAGAGGAGAAAGCATGTATTTCCACGGCTAGCCCGGCAAAATGCACAAAAAAACGGAGGCGGTAAAATAATTTATTCACTCTATCATCAGAGGGCGCTAGAATAATTTTATTAAATGGAAAATAAATGTCACATAATCTACGACTATTTTTTATTTGTTTTCATGGATTTCTGCTATAACGAATTATCGTGAAGGGCACATATATAGGAATATTTCCTAATTAATACTCAGGTTTTTTTATTATATTTTCTCTGGTTGACAGTTCATAAAATTTTATACTGCTTATTAATAAAATTGTGCACTGTTGTGCTGTCCTTGGTTGTAATTGCGAAGGTGAAGATGATTATTATTATTATTATTATTAAGTTTTTGGCATCATTTGTGGACATGGATGAAGATTGCGAAGAAATGGAGTATTGCACTCCTCCAGAAATAAATGACAGAGCGAAGGAAGTTGCACTCGATTTACTTCCGAAAAAAACCAAAAGGGAAATACGACCTTCAATATAAGATATTTATGAATTGGTGTGCCTCAAAAAACATACAGTCTCAGTGAAAGCGTCATTTTGACTTATTTAGCAGCCACACTTGTAGCCAATTCTGGAGCGGACATACTATCACTAAAACGACACGGCGGATGGAAATCTGCTCGCGTAGCAGCAGGCTACGTTGACGATTCGTTAAATAACAAAATTTGTGTAGCAGAAAACTTTTGATGCAATGAAGCGATGTCTACACGATGAGAAGTTTTAGATGAGCCTGGCAGTAGTACCTCACTTGTTGAAACGTCAGTCATGAGTGAAAAACAAAGCAGTTAAATTTATCGAATTCAGTGAAAATTCATTTTCTATCTTTCTGTTGGTCCATTTAAAACCATCGGCATTTTTAAACCAGACGTTTTAGAAAATAAAAAAAACTTTCCAAGACATTTCTCTTATCGTTGATATTCATAATCTCGGAGATTGCCGTTTACTTATGTAATATTCTGAAAAAAAAGTTTTTGTTTGCAATTTTTGTGTTTATTGAAAACTAATATGTAATATTCTGAAATAAAGTTTTTGTTTGTAATCTTTTTGTATAGAAAGAAAATACGGTAATGCGTGTATGAAAAAAAAAAATGTGTAAACCACGGCAGTATAAAGTGGTTTTCCAGGCCTCAAGAACTGACCAGGCTCGGCTGCGTCTCGCCTGTCCATATTTTCTTTCGTCCTGGAAAACAACCACTTTACCGCCTAGGTATTTATTTACCACTGCAAGGATCACTTAATAGTATTACATAGTTATTAAATCCCTCCTTTTTTTTATTTCAGCAATTGCTAGATAATATTGCTAGACTTTTGGAAATTCTTTATTAGTCCTTGCTTTGAGGTCCTCTTCTTAGGCAGTTAGGTTCTTAGATTTTCAATTTTCATCTTCATAGATAGGCTGGTCATCGAGAGTTTGTATTTCCAAGGTTTTTAGGTTTTCTATTTTTCAGATTTTCCAGTTTTCACGTTTTTTTCAGGTTCCAATGCTTTGTTTGTTAGGTTTTCAGATTATTTGCCTTTGTTATTTAAGTTTTCAGGTTTGCAAGCTGTTAGTTCCTCGTCTTTTCGGGTTCTTCGTTGTTCAGATTCTCAAGTTTTCATCTTTTCTGTTGTTCTATATTTTTAGGATCTCAGTTTCCTTTGTTTATAGGTTACAAAGTTGTTCAATTTTCAGATCTCAATTTTTTAGGTTTTTAGACAGATTTTTAAGTACTTGATAAGGTCTTCGGTGTTCTCAGATTTTTTGCTTATGTTCCATTCGGACTATCGAACTTTCATGTTCTCAGTCAGGCCTTTGGATTCTTATATTCTTAAGTTTACAAGTGTTCAGGATCTCATTTCCCATTTGGTTTTCTGTGTTTTTAAGTTATCAAATTTTCAGGATATCAAGTTCTCACATTTCCAGGTTTTCAATTTAGACATCGTTAGGATTTGTAGGCCTTTTTTGTGCATTGTAATGGTTCAAAACAAATTACTCTTATAAAACAAAATAGATTTTATACCATACGCCTCGTCCTACATACAGATGATCCTGATGCGTCCACTGCTGCACGCATAGCAATGATACCCAGAGACAATACGAACAAATCCGCAATTCACCGAAATTCAAATTTACTCCAACAGAGAGACGCACTTGTCAGTGCACACACCTCGTGACACCTGCCGGAATGGAATTCGGGGAGATGCGCTGAGCGTCTCCCAGATGAGGAGGTCGTTTACCTCTATGGTCGACTCTCGGTATCTAACTCGAGACAAGTTGGTGTGCTCCCTTTGAGTCCAGTGTCTTCACGTGTGTATCTGAATGCAATTTTCCCTTGTGACGGTACTTTGTCTCATAAAGAGGACTGTTTGGTCCCGCGCGGCCCCTCCGCGGCATTAGAAGACCATAGGGAATTATTTGGGGACGGACCAGTCGTTTTAGATTGGGAAAGACCACTAAATAAAATTTTCTTTTTGGTATTAATTTGGATTTGTAGTTTTGGAGGTTATTAAATTTTGCTTGGACGCGTTGTTATTAACTTATCTGTCAATCTGTCTGGCGTGTGTTTCCTAAAGTGAGGTGAATTCTTCGCTGCCTCCGCTGAAAGCTACCTGCTGATTAAATATCTTGATCATATTTAACTGTTAAAAACAATTTGTCGTTCGAGATCTTAATGTGACGTTAAATTTTTATTCTTTTGACATAAGATCGGAACAGAAGGTGTTTGTTGTTAAAGGGTTGCCTGACAAATTTGACTCCCCAGAGCGGGAATTGTTACACCGTGCGCAAGGCTATTCCCTATAATTTTCTTGCTTTTTATTCCTCAACATTGATCGTGCATTTTTGATCTCTTTATTGCTCCCCTTCTGCACACTTTGTTCTTCGTCGTCTTTTGGCTCTTAGCCATCTGATAAGGAATCCCAACTTTTCAAATTTTAATTTACAGGTTTATAATTTATGTTTTTCAGGTTTCTAGGCTTTCTGCTTTTAAGGTTTTAGGTGCTCATATTTTCAGTTTTTTAGATTTTCAGATCTTGAGTGGTTTAAGTTTCTGTTTTCAAGTTTTCCGGCTCTCATATTCTCATATTTAGTTTCTCAGGTTTTGACATTTTCAGGATTTCATTTTTTAAAGTGTCATCTTCTGCCGGGAGTTTCAATATTAACAGGTAGAACTGTATTTTCCTTATTTATTGTCTGTTTTTTTTTTAACGAAGCAAAGACCAGACGGCATATAGAAACGTTATAAAGTAGCAAAGTAATATTTTCCACATGAAGTTCCCAGTCTTTTTTTCTATGATCTTGCGATAAAAGTTAATTTTTTAAACAATTTTTGGAGATGAAATGGTAGCAATAAAAAAATTAATTGATAATTTTACAATAATTTCTCTCTATCGTTTATAATTATGTACCGCATTATAGTATAGTTGAGTTCTGGAATGATCCTAGAAAAAATGTTGCAGACAACACATGTGAAAACTGGTATTACATATAACACTTGACATAATTTCTAGGGTTTCGGGATATTTTTTCTGGTTTTAATTTAATATGAGAACCTTTAAAAAGCTAAAACTGAAAACCTGAAAACATAACAACCTTAAAACTTTAGACCCTTAAAACCTGAATCTGAAAACCTATGAAGCAAAAAAAAACGAGTAACAGCTTCAAAATGCGAGAAGCTCAAAACTTTAAAAACATTAAAGCTGAGAACCGGAAAATATGGAAATATAAAATCTAAACACGCGGGAACTTAAAGACCTTAAAACCTTAGAGTCCTTAGCCCATAAATGTTTAAAATTGGAATTTTTCTCGCTATAATATTGTTTGTATGAAAGCGTATATCAAGTGTAAAGTTCGATTTACATTTATATGCTCTCAGAAACTTCGGCTTAGCTGAGACCTGACTTAACCTGACCTTTTCCTAAAGGTTTGCAGGGGAAATGCCTAACTGCGGAATCACTTTCGCATTGCTTTACAAGAAGCGGTTTATTTCTCGTCTTTCTTCTTCCTCTGTTGTTTGTCTGTGCCTCTCTTTTTTTTCCTTCGTCCTCAAAATTGTGACCACAATTTCTTCAATTGTCCTCCATCCTTCTTCGCTGTCAGTCATAATATCTATCGTGTTTTCTGATTCGATCTTCTGCCCAATTTCCATTTCAGCTTTACGTCTTGCGTTTTCTTTGTAGATGGTGTGCTCCGTATCATCAAGCTGCACACTTATCATCCTGACTTTTTTGTAATCTATTTCTCTTCAGATATACTTTTGTCCACTTATTTTATGCTCAAGTAACCACTAAGAACTAACCATTAAGCATTAACTGCCAAATGTCCCGTTCATACTGCTGTCAATTTTGCTCTAGAGGTTGCCAAAATGCATGCGCGGACTTTGGTAATTTATTTTCCCCCCAACGTCAAAACAACGTGAAACAGCGGGTGGCGTTGACGCTGAACAAAGTAACTAAAGTTCACCCATGCCTACATGCAAACATCCACTAACGTCACTAACTGTTAAACTGGTCCATTGTTGGCTTTCCCTCATCGCTCTGGTCTGTTCTAGCTCAAATGTTATTTAATTGTGATCTGATCCATTTTCGGAATCATCAACTTCATATTTCTTAATTCTATTTTTCATTTTTTCCTCGGTCATCGTTACGTCTATAGTCGAGCCTTGTTCTCTTCCTACAAAGGTTTTAGCTTCTTAAGAGTTACGAACGATCAGTCCTTTTTCAGCTACTCATTCTGCCATCTCCTCTCGTGTCCTACTGGCCCTCCCCTATATCATTGCTTTGGCATTAAAGTCACCTGCTACTAGAATAGATTTTTTTATGACCCGTTATAGAAGCACCCAATTTTGTTAGAAATTGTCTAAATGTTTCTGCATCTACGTTTGGAGATACAGGGTGTTATGGAAGTCCTAGCAGAAAATTTAACCCCAAGTAGAACTCGTCAAAATAAAAAAAAAAACTATTTACGACTTTGCTGAAATCCGCAATGAACATTTTTCTGACCCCTTATTTCAACCTCCGCCTATGAACTTGAACCAACGCTTGAACGCATCAGAGAGTTTTTGCCGAACGAGGTAAACACCTCCTAACTTTTTTGGGACAAAAAAATGTCGTTGATAGTAAATTTTAGTTATCAGTTGTGTCGCGCCGGCCGCGATGTTATGAACTGTGCTCGATTCTTAAGCAAATACTAAGAATTTATTTATTACTAGCAGTTACCCGCGGCTTTGCCCGCGTAAGTTGGGGTCGGCTTTACTGGCGCTTATACAGAGTGATCATAAAGTTTCGCACAAAATTCATAATTTAATTTTCAAAGAATAAATATTAATTTTTTCAAAAAAAAAGTTATACAGTCAATTTTTTACTCTTGTTGAATAGATAATTGAAAAGTGTAGACACCCATAAAAAAGTTGGGGGTTGCCATTTAAAACAAATTATGACTGTCATAGTTCAGACGCAGATGACGTCATCAACAAAATTTTTATGTCAAAAGATGGGAATTTAAAAACAAAAATCGACCTGTTCGAACGTTTTTGCAAAAACAGTACATGCATAACTATATTATTAATTTTGTACGGAACATTATGATCACTCTGTATTTCGAATTGGTACAGCCGCTTAAAGCAGTTTTTAATAATAAATAACAAAAAGTAAAAAAAACATATTTTCTTGCAATAACATCAAAGACGGGTCTAGTTATTTTTAAAGCAGAGTCCGAGTGCCAATTCTCATGCCTGTAACTTTCTCGACCTTCAAGTTGTAAGCATTTTGAGAAAAATCACCCCCAAATTCATCCTCCCCTTTTTTCGCCGTTGGTAAATCTTTTTTCCAAAATAGTCAAACACGGGTCCGGTCTTTTTTAAAGGAGAATCTAGATCTCAATTTTCACGCATGTAACACTATTTGTTTTCCAGTTATAAGAATTCTCAGGAAAACTACCCTCCCCATTTACGCCCCGCCCCTTTTTTGGGGTTTGTAATAAAAATTTTGCAAAATCGTCAAACACGGGTCTAGTTATTTTAAGATGAGAGTCCGACTGCCAATTCTCATGCTTGTAACATTTTCGACCTTCAAGTTATAAAAATTTTGAGAAAAAGCACCCCCAAATCCACCCTCCCCTTTTCTCGCCGTTGACATTTTTTTTTTTTCAAAATCGTCAAGCACTGGTCTAATCATTTTTAAAGCAGAGTTCAAGTACCAATTCTCATGTCTGTAACATTCTCGATCTTCTTTAAGTTATGGGAATTTTGAGAAAAATTACCCCCAAATTCACCCTCTCCTTTTTTCGCAGTTGGTAATTTTTTTTTTTGGAAATTCGTTAAACATGGGTCTAGTTATTTTAAGATGAGAGTCCGAGTGCCAATTCTCATGCCTGTAACATTCTCGACCTTCAAGTTATAAGCATTTTGAGAAAAATCACCCCCAAATCCACCCTCTATTTTGATAGCCGTTGGTAATTTTTTTTTCCAAAATCGTCAAACACGGGTCCGGTCTTTTTTAAAGGAGAATCTACACCCAATTTTCACGTATGTAACACTATTTGTTTTCCAGTTATGAGAATTCTCTGGAAAACTACCCTCCCCATTTACGCCCCTTTTTCGGCGTTTGTAATTAAATTTTTGCAAAATCGTCAAACAGGGGTCTAGTTATTTTAAGATGAGAGTCCGAGTGCCAATTCTCATGCTTGTACCATTTTCGACCTTCAAGTTATAAGAATTTTGAGAAAAAGCACCCCCAAATCCACCCTCCCCTTTTCCCGCCGTTGGTAAAATTTTCTTGGAAAATCGTCAAACACGGGTCCGGTATTTTTTAAAGGAGTATCTAGATCCCAATTTTCACGACAGCAATACTGTCAGTTTTCAAGTTATAGGAATTTTGGGGAAACCACCCCTAATTTTTTCTCGGTCCGTAAAGAAATTTTTGAGAAATCGTCAAACACGGGTCCAGTTATTTTCAAAGCTGAGTCTAAATCCCAATTTTCACGTTTTTAGCACGCCGAGTTGTCGAGTTATGATTTTTTTTTATAAAAACCGTTTTCCCCTTTCCCCCCTTTTTTCGGCGTCTGTAAATATTTTTTTGGAAAATCGTCAAAAAGTTATTTTCAAAAGCGAGTTTGGGTACGAATTTTCACTTCTCTACCGTTTTTCGTTTTCAACTTAGTTGGAGTCTAGAGACACCAATTAACCCCATTTTCACCGCCTTAGGAACGAAATTTTTAAAAATCCTTTCGTAGTGCGCCTATACGCCCTAAAAACTACGTTCCTACCAAATTTCACATTTCAACACTCAACGGTCTGGGCTGTACGGTGATCAGTGAGAAATCTGTTTCGCATTTCTATATAGAGATTATTTATTATTATTGGTGTAGTTTCTGTGGTGTTAGTGTTAGGTAATGCAAATGAAGTCCGCCGCATATAGCTTAATGATAAAATGATAAAAATGCATGCGAAAAAATTGCGAACTGCGGGGAAAGCGCTGCATGCTGCGAACCGAAATTATTTCGCATCGGTGTGTACAGTTACATATCCCGCAATGAAATTATGTCCCGCTTCCGATCCCGATCCCGATCCCGGAGTTCCGCTTTGGTTTGAGCAGCAAGTTTTTGAGCGTTTGCGAAAAAAATGATAAATAAAAAAAATACTATTTTGACGAGTTCTACTTGTGGTTAAATTTTCTGTTAGGACTTCCATAACACCCTGTTTGTAACAGCGATACACTATACCGCGTGTAACAGAAATAGTTATCAAAATTTTAACCAGTAACAGAACATGGCAAGAACAACGATATTTCTCAATACAAAACATTTCAAAATGTAGCACAAAAATCAGCGTAAGCTACTACACGAGCCGAACCATCTTTTATCGGGCAAAAACGCAAAAACCGTAGCTGGGCACAACCGAAAGTTTTTCTTTATCAACAAAAATCAATCATCGTAAGGGTCTACAAACCCAAGGCCGACTAAAACAGCGGCGATGCCGCTGCTGCGGCGCCATGTGTAAACACCCTTACGGGGAGGAAATTTATTAATGTTATCAAACTAAAATTTGGGGAACTGGCTTTTACAGATCATATGTGGACATTTATGTGGACACAATATTATAAATATTTTCACAGGCGGCAACTTCCGTAGATCACTGAAATTTGGTGCCTCGCGCTACGCGCTCGACCCCTTAAAGAAGCGTACTCCAAAAAGGTAATATTTCCCTGCACGTGAAACTAGAAATGTGGACAGTATTACATATTTTAAGTTTGGGCAACAAAAAAGCGCCATTGCCCTTCCTCTGTCGCAATTGCCAGAAAAAAGTCGGAATTGCCAGAAGAAATTTGGAATTGGCAGAAAAAAAGCGGAATTGGCAGAAACAAGTCGGAATTGCTAGAAAAAAAATCGGAATTGCCAGAAAAAAAAGTCAGAATTGCCAGAAAATAGTAGGAGTTGTCAGAAAAAAGTCGGAATTGATAGAAAAAAGTCAGAATTGCCAGAAAAAAATCGTTGTCAATTATTTGTCCGTTCAGCGCCTTCATAATTAATAAATAATGCTTTTGACCTTTTTTAGACTTCATACAATTACAAGTTCCATGATCCCTCGAATGTTACAGAGTTTTTACAAATGCGGCGATTTGGAAGCTGGCTATTGGGAAAACGTTGGTTGTAAATCTTTCGAGCAGCCCAAGCATTTCTAAGCACAGTGTTTCTAAGGGCTGGCATTTTTTACTCACTTACAGAATGGAGAATGGTACCTAACCACTTGAACTAAATAAATGAAAAGACATCAACCTTTAGAAAACAATTAAATGTCACAAAAAAATCGGAACAAAAAAGGACATCTTTTCTTATCTTCCGAGGTAAATAATCGGATTCCGTTATGCAATGCGAATTTGTGAAGGGCCAAAAAATGTGGGTTTTCGCAAAAATGGTAGATAGAAATTTTGTTGCGTTTGTAAAATTCTATTACTGATTAAAATTTTGATACTTATTTCTGTTACACCCTGTATAGCAGCATCTTCGTTTTCTCCGCAGATGTATCTGTTGTTGTCCTTGACCACTTTTTTATTTGGTTCACTAATAATCAATGCCACCGTTAATCTTTTGTTAATATTTTGTGCTTGGTACAGTTGGGGACCCTCAACATTGGACATCATCAGTATATTATTTATATCATAACCTCATTTTTAGTTATTGTCAGTGTGTCAGTCACAAATCTGAAATGACACGTAACGTCGTCAGCATCAGTTGACAATACAGTTGACAGTAAAGTATCCATTACAATGATTTTTTTAAGGAATGTCAAAAAATGATGTCCAGTGTTGGGTGGCCCCAATAATTGTACTAGCCATCCATTTTACTTACATAAATAAAATATAATAAGTTATAACTACAAACTATTATGCGTAAGTAAAATTTATAGCGACTCTTTTTTTATCTTTTTCACAATCTTCCTGATGGGAAGCTCCTTCGTCTTGTTAGTTCCTTCAGGTTGTTCAGCCTCTTCCATCGCAAATCCTTCGGGTTGTTCTACCTCTTCCACATTGCCATTTGTGTTCTGCAGTCTTTCTCTTCTTCTTGCTGTCATTAGCGCTTTGTCGTGTCGGCCTTATGGCCCTTTGGATTGCAGATTGGACATGCTTCTTAGTTAAACGCAGTCCTTTGCCACGTGTCCTTCTCCGCATTGATAGCTGCAGCACTTACAGCACTTTTTTATGTATAGGTTTTTTTTCTGCGATCCACGTCACAATTCCTGTCCTCAGTTCCTCGTTATGCGGTCAACATGAAGATGTCAATGTAATATTTATTTGATTCATGGTTCTTCACAATTGCGGGCGAGTTGAGATAACGTAATCAACTGGTGTTCTATTAATAGACTCAAAATTAAGGCCGGGAGATGTAAAATTGTTATGTGATTATGTACACAACCTAAGCAGTTAGGAGTGTTATTATGTAATGCTGAGATGTGCTCTGGAAATGGCACTCTTTATTTTCAAGTGGCAGTCTTTCTGAGTAAGAAGCGCAGTTACCAGGTTTCACCTCTTGACGAAAATACGTTCAGCCGCGATTTTTATTCTCAACTTCCCACTGCAAATCCGCAGCTCCCAGCTTCATTACTGCCAAGGCCACAACCATTCCACCGCTTCACACTTCATAAAACGTAATTTACTATGCCACCTCGAGATAATGGGTGCGATAAAACATCCAAAACAATTATGTGAACTCCGGCGATAACAGACCGCGATTCGCGCTTCAGCGTCCTTCGGAACCTTCCCGTCTTTGTGGTACATCCTGCAACCTGCAACAGCGAGCATCGACGGTGCCACTTCCAGTCGGTAGCACAACATCGGATCGAACCCTCGAGATGATACCGTGTAGCACGTGACCTACCGGTTCTTTCGCAACGTCTCTTTATCAATCCGAAGAACGGCCTCTCACTTGCCGCAACCGCGGCGGCAGCTCATCGTCACAACCTCAGTTTCTTGATAGATATACCGCTGATAAGTGGAATGTTGTAAATAACGCAACAACCGCACGGAACTTTTACTATCCCTCGCTGGATGGATGTAACACACATCAAGGAGAATTTTTACTTCTTCAATAAACGATGCACGTTTCGAAGGCTTGCTTTTTCCAGCGCGGATGAAAGTATGAGGATGCGACGAGGTTTGTTTCCATTTGCATCTTGTGCCGTTGCTTGATGTGCTTTACCACGTATAGTTTCTTCCTTGCTGTCCCAAATGTGTCCTAATTGTTTACGAATTACTTTTTGGCATTATGTTTTTTCTGTAGAATTTCTTTTGTGGCATTTTTGTATGTATGGATCTAGACGTAGCCTATGATATGACGGAATTTTCTACTAATTCCATAGACCAGTCAAGTGCTGGAAGTTCTCCTCGTATCTCCTCTACAACCACATAAACTAATATTCACCGTATACCCGGTAATTTGGCTGTCACTCCACTTCCACTTTTCCATCCTACACGCCTAACGGGACCCCGCACTGTTTTTGCTCCTAAACACAAGCAGATAAATCCGAGTGTTAGAATGCGGATCTCCTGTCGGTGGCATCACTTTTTGCCAAATAGCCGTCATTACAGTTTTTCCTCGAATACCGTCCTTTATAAACGCATTATGCGTTTCCGTCACTTCTCATTTTTTTCTTCGGCTTTCCGCTCGCTTCTCTAACGACTTGCTTGTACAACGCGAAGATTTATCTATCGTGACATAATATTGACAAGATCGGTCCGTAACCAGTTGGCAAATGGTCAAATGTAACGCGATATGACGTATCTAGGATCTCGACATGTTCCAATCATTAACAAACATGCACTTTGCTCCTCGGCCGTGCCGCGTTACACACGCCAGGGGCGGCGCCACGAGTTCGACGTTCATGGTCAGCGGTTTTTGGTTCACGAGAAATTGAGAGTGTCCTGAAATTGAGACGGACGATTGTGGAATTGAGATGCTTGAGATAATGATCGTTCATCCACACCCTGGACTAAGAAGCCAATGCTCCATTGTCTTCCATGTGATTTTTTGTTTGTTGACTGTTGCTGAAGGTCAGAAACACTCAGGTCTCAATGTCATAAATTGAACACAAAAACAGTTATAGAAATAATGTTTGTCACCACAATTAGAAAACAAACTTTATTACATGTTGGTAGATCTGATCCACGATCTCTTTTGTGCAACCTCCAAAGAGCACAAAACTTTTTTGAAAATCCCAAAAGTTTTTATTCTATGACTAATCGATCGTCTTAATAGCTCATGTAGACTAAAGTACAAAGAACCCAGCGGTTCATCAGGTGCAGCGGGAGTTCGAGACGTTCGTTATAAATATCTACATCAAATGCGCCCAAATCGCCTGATAACAGATTAAAGACAGAATTTTCTCTTACTACAAGCTTTACTGGTTACAAATTTGAAACCTAATTTCGTGTTTACTTCTCAAAAAAAAACTGCTCATTCTACTGGAAATTAACAGCTACTATTTTATTTTACTAGCGGTATTGACATGAATTAGGGAACCAAAAAAAATCATAGAACTATTAAAAAAAACTAAAGCAATGGAAGCATTCACAAAAGATCAAATTGGTCGATGTGATGAAAGGCTACCAGTGTTAATCGACCTGTTGCAATCTAAATAGCGGTGGAAACAAAAAACGATGGACCCGCCGTTGAAGAAGTTGAAGAAGAAATAATTCGTAAGCATACTATAGAAATTGAAGTTTGATGAACTTACTTGCAGCAGCATTTACAAGAAGCATCATTTAGTTACCTTTCGAGTCATGATTTCGAAGTGGCCCTGACTGAAGAATAGCGCTTGTAAAAAGTACGTACTATGCTTTTTTTCTTCAGAAGCCAGGACCGCGGAAAGCCATTAATGTAAATAGGCACTAAATCACTGTTACATGCTACTCCCACATTGCCTTCCATAAGATTACCAAAGGCTGATGCACCATGATGTGGCCGTAAACTTTACCTACTCTACTTACAATGTGACTTCTGGGTATTTAAAAACTTACGGAGTCGCCGATCTAACTCAGAAACAGCAGTTTTTCTGGAGAAGATTATATGAAGACAAGAAGGACTCCCGTTAAAATAGCACAAGAACGAGAAGATAAACTCGACAAGATAATATAAAGAGAAGACATCAAGCAATAACAGCAAGGGTAAAGCACACTACATTGAAAGTTAAAAGAAATTAAAACAAAAGCAAGATAACCTAAAAGAAAGAAAGTGAGCAAACAAAAAAAAAGTCAAGAAAAAACAATAAAACAAAAAGCTGAATCCTACATAGGATGAAAACACAACAGCGAAAAGGAAATTTAGGCAATCCACAGAAGGAACACCAAACCTTTTAGCTGCTACTGAGACAAACAAGCAGCAGCAGCAGCAGTAGGTTGCAGAAAACGAAGATACCTTTCTAGGAAACACTATAAAACATAATGATGTATACAATTACAATTACTTGATATGCAGTAGCAAAAATCAAGGACAGAGAAAAAACAATGTAAACACACAAACAAAAACAAAAACAAAAAGACAGATAAAGACCCCTCCTCCCTATTCAGTCGTCACGTATAATAATCGACGACGAAAAAATATCCAACGCGATGCTAGCCACACATGAATGCATTGGGTCCTCATAAAGGATTTATACATTATGTTGGCTCTTTAAAACAAAATCTACATGTAATTAAATGGAGATTTTTGACGCTCAGGGCCTACTGGATGTGTGAATTTTATGAAAACGCTATACGGATGCTATTAAAAGAAATTATTCTGAAAGTTGCAAAACAAGCATGTGGTATAGTAAACGGGAGGTGTAAGATATAACAGACAGCATAGTGAAAACATAAACATTAAATAAGCAGTGGCAATAAAAAAAACAGATAAATAGACGAGAATGAAAAATAAACCTAAACTTGACAACGGATGGACTACAGAACAGCGGTAAACCTCCAGGGCACGATAACATCACTCCAAATATGTTAAAGTGAAAAGAGGGGGAGGTAGCCGGTACCAGTCATCACACCACTCTCCTCATCCAGACTAAAATAAAATCGTGGGGCGAGTCAAATTTTATTATCTGTAATAGTCAACTACTCATATCATGAGAAGTATGCTTTGAATGCATCTTCCCAATAGACAACTTATGCAAAATGTGTGTAAAAGTAAATCATCGTGCGACATTGCAGGACGATCATTTACATATTTACTCAGATTGCGCTACGCCCCACGATTTTATTTTAGTCTGATCAATACTCTACATTGATGCGGAGAGTGGTGTGATGACTGGTACCTGGTACCTACTTAATTATTTCTTAGCTTTTAGTACATTATCTGCATCATTATTATGTTTCTTTACAATAAAACCGTGTAACTTGAAATGTTTTTTACTTATTTTAATTTTCGAGTTTTTAGTTTTTCTAAAGTGTACTGTGTTCTACTTGTCAAGCCCTTTTATTTGATACCCATATTGAGTGGATTGAAAACTAAAAAAAAGTCATCCGAGATTTTGTAGTGGCGGCCATCTTGGATTTTTACTTTATTTATGGTGTTCTCTATTCTACTAGTTAAGCACTTTCATTTGATAGCCATATTGAGGGGATTGAAAAAAATGTAATCCGAGATTTTGTGGTGGCGGCCATCTTGGATTTTGAAATTTTTCATGGTGTACTCTATTCTACTGTAGCCCTTTCATTTGATACTCATATTGAGGGGATTGAAATCTAATAAAAAAAGTAATCCGTCATCTTGGATTTTGTTTTTTTTTATGGTGTAATGTATTCTACTAGTTAAGCCCTTATATTTGATACCCATATTGAAGAGATTGAAAAGTATGTATATGTAATCCTCCATTTTGTGGTGGCGGCCATCTTGAATGATGAATTTTTTTATGGTGTACTTTATTCTAGTAGTTAAGCCCTTTCATTTGATACCAATATTGAGGGGATTGAAAAAAAAACTGCAATTCGCCATTTTGTAGCGGCGGGCATCTTTGATTTACAATGACATTGAATAACATAATTGTATTGTCATCAGAACTACAGGTGTGTACCAAATTTCAGATCAATCCGTCAACAGGAAGAGGGTAAAATTTTGATTACTAGATCTGAACCACACAAGACACAATACACAAATAAGGCAAGCTAAATAAAACCGTTTAACTTACTTACTTATTTTATTTTCAAGTTTTTAGTTTTTCTAAAGTGTACTGTGTTCTACTTATCAAGCCCTTTCTTTCATTTGATACCTATATTGGGTGGATTGAAAACTAAAAAAAAGTAATCTGCCATTTTGTGGTGGCGGCCATCTTGGATTTTCAAATTTTTTATGGTGTACTGTATTCCACTAGTTAAGCCCTTTCATGTGATACTCATATTGAGGGGATTGAAAACTAAAAAAAAAGTAATCCGTCATTTTGTGGTGGCGGCCATTTTGGATTTTTAAACTCTTCATGGTGTACTGTATTCTACTAGTTAAACCCTTTCATTTTATAGCCATATTAAAGGTATTGAAAAATATGTATATGTAATCCTTCATTTTTTGGTGGCGGCCATCTTGAATTTGAATTTTTTCATGGTGTCCTGTATTCCAGTAGTTAATCCGTGTAAAAATAGTTAATAAAACATTAAAAAGAAAGTTGAAAGTGTCGTTGGAAGCACACATGATATAGACTCACAAAGTGGATTTATAAAGGGCCATAGAATTTAAAATTTTTCGTCAAATAACGCAGAAAACCGAACTATAACGGAAAAACATAGAAACACATATACAGGGTGTCATGGATATATTTGCGATAAATTTAGGGGGAGGGTAATAGAGAAACATAGAGTGGATCTGTTAACGCTGCAACTACCAAACGGCGACTTGTTCATGAGGTTATTCGGTCAATGACCTCCCAAAAGAAAAAAGTCAAAAAGGCAGTATCAAGGTTCTTTGTTTTGTGGAATATAATAATATAATTATTGCAATTAAATTATGATGTTTGAATTTTCGTATAAGTAAGTTTTCGTGAAGCGCGGAGATTGTCGAGTTCGCCCGGGTCAAAGCCGCCCCATGGCTGGTAGCCAATAGTAACGAGTGCGACAAAAACAAAGCTATTGCATTTCTACATTGTACTAAACAAGGAAACATGACGCTCCATCTCCGCTCTTACGGTCAACACCCCAGGAGTGTCTCATTGTAGAATCGAATCATGCGCTTTCTTGTAAGCGACGTAAAACATGCTCGAGATAAAGATAGAAAGTCGGACGTCCGACTAATAAATTGTTACTGGTAGGAGGTACGATGTAGGATGTGTTCCTCTTTAGTTCACTGCAGTTAGCTGACTAGCTACTAATGTTTCAAATTTCAACATGTCGGTGGTTCAAGCAGCAAAAGAACTCCAAACTAATAATAATCATAATTTAAGTTTTGATTAAATTATGAAAATGGTCGTCATGTATGATTTGTCGTTTTGGATTTGTGGATGTGAAGTGACAAATGCCTTTATTGTTTCGTGTGTTGGATTTTTTCAAATGGAAATGATTCGCTGTGGTGTAAGGACGGTGTCACAGACTTGCAACATTTAAAAGAAAAAATTAAAAACACAGAGCACATAAAGAGTTCCATGAATTATGCTACAAAAGGACGTGTTGACATTCGTTCACAATTGGACGGTGCGTATAGAAAATCCATAACAGACTTTAACGAAAAGGTAACAAAAAATCGATGTTTTAAGTAAAATAATAGACCGTTAAATTTATATTTTTTAAACGCATTATTTTTTTCACGTATCCTTATAAAGATACAGCAAAAATTCGAAGTGACCCTCTTGTAAAATGAATCACAAGTCGCCACTGCTACCAAAATCGACTTAAGACAAGGTGGAGTAAAGACCCCGGCCATATTGAACATACAGTGTGTTTCAGAAATATAAGTCCAATAACTGAAACTCATCAAAAGCAACAACTTTTTTTTTTAGAATTTTCCCCCTACAAATTCACGAGCGGCATATGGATATTTATTTCAATTGAGTTCTGTGTACTGAGAATGAACTGTTTTTGTCCTTAAAAGTTTCTGAATTTTTTTGCACACTCCCGTGCAGTTACCTGATGGTAAACTCACAATAATTATTATTGAAATCATTTTATCTAGACAACTCAACCGGGCGGTGGAAGTTTGTTCGTATTGTATTTTACTTTCATTTTTAAAGTTATTAATCATAAAAGATACCGGGTTTTTCTAACAGCGAATGCACAGTTATTGCATTCATTTACGGAGAAAGTCAAGGAAATTCCGCCGAAGCAGAAAGGCTTTATGTGCAACACTTCCCACATCGCCGCGGTTTTTTTTGTTAGTGTTGGACAAAATGTTAAAAACGATCCCTATCAGAGAAAGTCAAATTTTTACAACCTGGCCAAAATAAACCAGCAGCCAAATTTTCCATCTCTTTCATAACTGACGAGGCGCGTTTCACCAGAGAAGGTATTTTCAACGTACATAATACGCACGTATGGGCATGCGAAAATCCGCATGCTACTAGGGGCCACAGTTTTCTTTTTTCATCAATAATAGCATTGGATGTTAACGTAATGAATTTAGTAGGTGAGTTTTCTATTTTTAGTTTATTTACGGCGAGCGGTGTAGATTATTTCCGAATGTTTCTTATTGTGCTTTATCATCAGTCCAGCCGTTCAGTGGAGGGTAACTGAATTAACGTCAAAACTTCCACTAATTCTAACTCGATAATTACGGGGTTTAGGGCAAAAATTTATTAGAAAAAATTGTTGACAATGATGAGTTTTATTACCCAGTAAATTTATTGCACTTATTTCTGAAACGCCCTGTATTCATTAAAGAGTACAGGACTATAACGAAAAAAATAATAATTGGATACAGAAACCTCCAGTGAATACGTATTTGCACACGATGTTGCAATATTAGCAAGTAATGAAGAAGATCTACAACATAATTTGGATATTTGCCATGACATGTTACATGAATGGGGAGTGAAAAACACGAAAGAAAAAATAAAAGTGCTGGTAATATTAGACAGACAAAAACGTAATAAAAATAATAATACAAAAAATTTTCATGTAGGGCAAATGGATAGCATAGTCATGATGGCCGGGGCACTTATAAAAGATGACGGACGGGAAACAGGTGAAGAAAGTGTGGAAAACAACACCAAAAGAGACCAAAACAAACTTGGAAAGACACTGTCGCAAAAATACTACAATCAAGAGTGCCAAGAAGCACGAAATATGGCTCGGAATAAGAAAATGGTCTACATTGTAATTGAGCTAAAAAGTATGACGTCACAACATCTGACAGACTGTCAACCAAATAAGTTTAGTTGGCGTAGTGTTTCATATCGAATTATTTCTTTATGGATTTAATAAACCAGGTAAGAAATAAAAACACTGGTTTGTCTCTTGAAGATTACCGCCAACTTCACTTTTATTTGAAAGCGTCAAACGTCAACCAATGTTGCGACGTCACAACTTTTTTGGTCAGTTAGATATGAGATACACTCCTACACCCAAAGGAATTTTGGAAACATTGCGTTAAATGATACTACTACTTTTAGCTTGATTCGAGTGTGGTATATTATTTTATATTCTCTGATATATTATGATATGAACAGGAAACCATGAAACTGTGAAACTACAAACTATTGTGATAACCCTCCCTTACATTACCGCCACTTTTTGAATTTGAACCTGAAATGAAATGTCAATGACGTCACCAAACGTCAAATTCGAAAATTTGAAAAAACCGCGAACTTTAAACGTCGGCCAGTGATCGTAAGACAATGAAAAAAAAAGCGGACCCGTACGTTGTGTTATTTTTTTGACTAGACAAGAAATGGCGGGACATTCAAACTTACCCAAAGAAACAAAACCCCAGATTCTTTGGATACATGGCGAGAGCTAATCAGCAGTGATAACACAAAAATTATGGTTTTAAACGTTTATTAAGTTTTAATCATTTTGTGCATTTGAGTTTTGTGATCTCGTACTGTGGTTAACAATTTTTAGTGTCTTCGTATTAAGTTGGTAACAATGCAAATTTGATGATTTTAACAATAATGATTAGAGTAATAAATTACAACTGACAATTTGCAATGATTTCAACAATTAACAATTTAGTTCTTCGGAAAAATAGTAAACAATAATACAATTTATCATTTCTGGTGTACATGATGAGTGAGGTTAAGTCACTAATTTTATTCCACCATGAGCTTTTGCAGTTTACAGGAATTTACAACAGACAGATACAATGAAATATCTACGGCCAAAACGGACCTCTTCGCTCCTGAGAGGGAAAAACAAGAATATTGGAATTACTTATGTTAGGTACATTTGAGTCGGAGAGCGATGGACAACATGTAGATCAGATGGAAAGACTAAAGCGAAGTGGGGGAAAAGCTTGCACATCCAACTGACCAGGAGGAGTTTATTACTGAATTGTCCTAGTCATACTTAGTTTCCTGTTATTCTTTAAGGCTTGTCCAAACCAAGTTAGTTAGCAGAACCTATCTCGGGGACTATTCTTTTGGTTGTTAATTTATTAAGCTATTTATTAAGTTAAGCAATTTATTAGTACCCCGAAAACAGTACTGCAACTTCAACCTAGTCGGCTCAGGACAGGTTTAGCCGAAGTAGGGCCACATAACTCCCCCAATCAGCAGCCTGCAACGCGAACCACGAACTGAATACTATTTGGTCTATCTGTTGCCTCGAAACATGTATGGACAAACAATAAAATAATAAAAAATACAGTAACGCAATGTTTTCTTTGGAAGAGCGCGATGCGATGACATCAAGCGGGCGCAACACGTAACGAGGCGCAATGAAGCTAGCAACATGCACAAGCAAAAAACCCTAAATATCTAAATTTGGCTTCCTGGTGTCTAAAATAGCTAGATGTCAGTTTACAAGCGAACGACGACATCGGAGATCGCTAGGGGACGCAGAACCTCATAAAGATAAGACACCACAACATTCGCCGTGGCGCTTTGCCGTTTTTTGCCCTTTACTTTTCAGTTCTTACTCAGTGTTGGTTAATTCAAGTCAACAGAGACAAAATAGCTTTTAAATGACCTCAAGGTACTGTCGGTCTTATAACGAAAGACAGGTAGTTAGTTATTGAATTATTTATCCAGGTTTGAATAGCAGTAGTGGACGTTATTTAAACAAGACCGAACAACAAAGGGGTGACTAATAGTTTTTGTTTCTCTGTCGTTCAAAAATATGGTACTAGCAGGCAAGACTTAACTTTGCAAAGAAGGTGGGATTCCTAGGAACATAGATGCGAATAGGGTCTGCTACCCCAAAGTACAATACAATGGGGTAACGAGGAAACGTATCAGTACTACTGCTACTGTGTTATCAATAGACATTACCGGAGCTTGTACAGTATCGTCACCGAGGAGTACAACACTTTCAAGACCTATAAACTTTGAAAGTAGTACCATTTAAAAAAAAATTGCCATCACCTTAGGAAAACAATCACAGCCGATAATTCCAAGTCCGTGCAAACTTATAGAAAATGGTTTCACAGAATTGGCCATCAAAATTAACATCACTTTTCTGCTCTCGTGGTCCCACAGGTACCATCTACATTGAACAACAGTATCGAAAGTAGCACCTGACTAAAACTCACAAGTCATGTTTTGATGAAATCAGAAATAGCAGTACCATGTCTTGCAGTTCTTGGGACCACATCAGGATCAACCCTACTATGTACAACTCGGTTATGGATAGTACTACAATTATGGAAAAGTACTGTTGTACTTGGTTCAAATTCTGGTAAAAATATTATATCAGCAGAAATTCGGAAACGTAAATTTGTCGTACCTGAAGAGTAGTGAATACAACGGCTACATTTGTAAGAAGGAAGAGGAGACCGAAAGTTTGCACGTAAAATCTCATCTCGTAGACGATGTTCTTCCAAAACCTACAATAACACTGTCTAGAAATTATAAATGGTTACTACTTCACTAACTTTAGCAAGAGGGCGTGTTGTTTGGCCAAAACTTTCAATTTTTTAGCCACCATTTGGTACTCCAATCGATGCAGCTGTGTGTTCAAAACATGGAACTGAATTTTCATTGCGCAGGTCGTAAAGTGGAAGCAGAAAATCATTAAGAAGAAATACATTCCGGCGTAGACAGTACTGATCAAAACCACATACCTGGCGGGTGTACCGAAGTACTCTTCTATCAATACAAGTACCACCGCGGTCTTATTCTGGTAGTTTTCATCTAAAAACGTCAATAAACATGACGACATTGCCAACACCAGCACCAGTATCATATGTAGCAGGTACTCTATAAACCAGAGGCGTGCACGATAATCTTTTATGTCCCACGAATGTGATCGCAACAGATTAAAGAACTTTCTTACATTGATTTCGTTGATCGCAATTGACACTAGCACAAAAATCATCTAAAAGTTATTTCAACATTTTACAAAATATACGAGAAAAGAACTTACATCACCAGATGCACAAAAAGACAGAAAGATGTCAACCGCAAAACTAGTCTCCCAGTGCTGTAGCACCGCAAATACCTCGAAACCCAGAATTGCAATATACAAGAGAAGCATTACGTTCGTAACGATTTTTGTGTATCGATGGTAGAATAAGTCAATAAGAGCTTCAGAAAACCAGAAAAACTTTCTAAAACCAAGTCTGTCTATGATGATGGCTCTAAGTTTTCGTAGAAATATGAGCGCCATTGGTGAAAGTCGACGATAACTGAAGCGTTGCTTCTGCCCAACATGCATTTATACGCAAATTAACGGTAATTTAAAATCAATTTAATTTATTATTTATTAAGAGCTAGAATCTATTTGAGTGCGTGACTTTGTGTTCTTATTTGTTTCTGACCTTCGTCGGTTTCGATTTACTATTATGATCAACCTTTTCTTGTGGACCGAAGCATCTTCGTAACAGCTCCATTTTGGTTAAGTAAGTTATTTGAGGAACATTTAATTTTATTTATTTAAATCACGCTTTGACAATTTCATGATTTAATAGTCGTATCGTCTATTGGTTCCATAAATACAGAGTGACTGATCAATACCTTAGATGTCGCATCTTGCTTATCTTTAACCGGATTTGAATGTTTTTGTATCCATTCTTAAACAGACTATTTTTTGAAATTTGAGGCCATTATAAGAAAAAAGTCTAAAATTATTTTGAACCGGATTTGAACGACTAATGCATCAAATGAAATCGATTTAGAAACACTTCATCACTTTCTGCTTTAACATATTTTTGACGTTAATTTTATTTAAATTTATGTTTTCAAATTGTACTGTGTATGTTTTTGTATCCATTCTTAAACAGACTATTTTTTGAAATTTGTGGCCATTATAAGAAAAAAATCTAAAATTATTTTGAACCGGATTTGAACGACTAATGCATCAAATGAAATCGATTTAGAAACACTTCATCACTTTCTGCTTTAACATATTTTTGACGTTTAATTTTATTTAAATTTATGTTTTCAAATTGTACTATGTATGTTTTTGTATCCATTCTTAAACAGACTATTGTTTGAAATTTGAGGCCATTATGAGAAAAAAAAAATCTAAAATTATTTTGAACCGGATTTGAACGACTAATGCATCAAATGAAATCGATTTAGAAACACTTCATCACTTTCTGCTTTAACATATTTTTGACGTTTAATTTTATTTAAATTTATGTTTTCAAATTGCACTATGTATGTTTTTGTATCCATTCTTAAACGGACTATTGTTTGAAATTTGAAGCCATTATAAGAAAAAAATCTAAAATTATTTTGAACCGGATTTGAACGACTAATGCATCAAATGAAATCGATTTAGAAACACTTCATCACTTTCTGCTTTAACATATTTTTGACGTTTAATTTTATTTAAATTTATGTTTTTAAATTGTACTATGTGTTTTTGTATCCATTCTTAAACAGACTATTTTTTTGAAATTTGAGGCCATTATAAGAAACAAATCTCAAAATTATTTTGAACCGGATTTGAACGACTAATGCATCAAATGAAATCCATTTAGAAACACTTCATCACTTTCTGCTTTAACATATTTTTGACGTTTAATTTTATTTAAATTTATGTTTTCAAATTGTACTATGTATGTTTTTGTATCCATTCTTAAACAGACTATTTTTTGAAATTTGAGGCCATTATAAGAAAAGAATCTAAAATTATTTTGAACCGGATTTGAACGACTAATGCATCAAATGAAATCGATTTAGAAACACTTCATCACTTTCTGCTTTAACATAGTTTTGACGTTTAATTTTATTTAAATTTATGTTTTCAAATTGTACTATGTTCGTTTTTGTACCCATTCTTAAACAGACTATTTTTTCAAATTTGAGGCCATTATAAGAAAAAAATCTAAAATTATTTTGAATCGGATTTGAACGACTAATGCATCAAATGAAATCGATTTAGAAACAGTTCATCACTTTCTGCTTTAACATAGTTTTGACGTTTAATTTTATTTAAATTTATGTTTTCAAATTGTACTATGTATGTTTTTGTATCCATTCTTAAACGGACTGTTTGAAATTTGAAGCCATTATAAGAAAAAAATCTAAAATTATTTTGAACCGGATTTGAACGACTAATGCATCAAATGAAATCGATTTAGAAACACTTCATGACTTTCTGCTTTAACATATTTTTGACGTTTAATTTTATTTAAATTTATGTTTTCAAATTGTACTATGTATGTTTTTGTATCCATTCTTAAACAGACAATTTTTTGAAATTTGAGGCCATTATGAGAAAAAAATCTAAAATTATTTTGAACCGGATTTGAACGACTAATGCATCAAATGAAATCGATTTAGAAACACTTCATCACTTTCTGCTTTAACATATTTTTGACGTTTAATTTTATTTAAATTTATGTTTTCAAATTGTACTATGTATGTTTTTGTATCCATTCTTAAACGGACTATTGTTTGAAATTTGAAGCCATTATGAGAAAAAAATCTAAAATTATTTTGAACCGGATTTGAACGACTAATGCATCAAATGAAATCGATTTAGAAACACTTCATCACTTTCTGCTTTAACATATATTTTTGACCTTTAATTTTATTTAAATTTATGTTTTCAAATTGTACTATGTATGTTTTTGTATCCATTCTTAAACAGACAATTTTTTGAAATTTGAAGCCATTATGAGAAAAAAATCTAAAATTATTTTGAACCGGATTTGAACGACTAATGCATCAAATGAAATCGATTTAGAAACACTTCATCACTTTCTGCTTTAACATAGTTTTGACGTTTAATTTTATTTAAATTTATGTTTTCAAATTGTACTATGTATGTTTTTGTATCCATTCTTAAACAGACTATTTTTTGAAATTTGAGGCCATTATAAGAAAAAAATCTAAAATTATTTTGAACCGGATTTGAACGACTAATGCATCAAATGAAATCGATTTAGAAACACTTCATCACTTTCTGCTTTAACATATTTTTGACGTTTAATTTTATTTAAATTTATGTTTTCAAATTGTACTATGTATGTTTTTGTATCCATTCTTAAACGGACTATTTTTTGAAATTTGAGGCCATTATAAGAAAAAAATTTAAAATATTTTTAACCGGATTTGAACGACTAATGCATCAAATGAAATCGATTTGGAAACACTTCATCACTTTCTGCTTTAACATATTTTTAACGTTTAATTTTATTTAAATTTATGTTTTCAAATTGTACTATGTACATATGTTTTTGTATCCATTCTTAAACAGACTATTTTTTGAAATTTGAGGCCATTATAAGAAAAAAATCTAAAATTATTTTGAACAAAAACTAAATATAAACAAGTGACCCGGGAGGAATTGTTTCAACAAACTGCATAATTGACAGCTATTCATGGCGTACTTGGTGATTTGGTGGTTTATTTCGGTAACTTGATTAAAAAACTCTATATGAATTACTAAAAAATATATATACATTGCAAAAAAAACGAAGCGGAATTGATAACCTCCTCTTTTTTTTGAAGTTGGTTAAAAAATACAGTTCACTGTTATCTGTCAAAAATTTTCAGGATGAAAAAAAATATAGAGCAAACTGTGTTTTTGAAATGTTTTATTTGATATATTAAGTGTTCAAAATAATGTACAACATGGTGTCATAGAGTTGTTAGTTTTTTCGGTTTTTAGTTCCATATTTTCACATTTCCACTTTTCCACACTAACACGGTTTCACAGTTTTGTTGTTTTATAGTCTTTACAGTTTTTTGCATCCCATAGCCGAAAGCCGATCTTCCCGGCCGCCTACCGCTCCAGGAACAACCGCTTTTGTGGTCTGTACGTAGCAGCCCGCCCCGAACAGTAAAAGCCGAGGCGAAAGCGTATGACAAAAGTGGGGTGGGCTGCTGCTCGCCGGGAGAACCGACTTTTTCACAGCTTCATTGCTTTACAGTGTTACAGTTTTTTTACGTTTTACGGTTTCCCATTTACATGATTTACCTCATAGCGGATTAACAAATTAACAACAATTTTGTGAATTTCTTAACGTACCTGATAGTACGAAGTTTCCGTGTTAGCTGCATTGTTTTACAGTGTTGGAGTCTTACAGTCTTACAGACGTACAGTTTTACAGCTTTACAATTTTTTACAGCTTACAGTCTTACGATTTTAGAATTTTACGGTCTTGCAGTCTGATTTCATTTTGAGTTGCGACGGGTTTTACGTCTTATCTAAAGACCAGGCAGTAAGGATCAATTTCATTTCGCAGTAATTTTAGCCGTACTGCCTGGTCTTTAGTTAAGACGTTTTCATAGCAACCGGCGTTTAAGACACGTCGCAACTCAACATGAAATCAGGCTGTTACAGTATGTATGGTTTACGGTCTTACAGCTTTACAGTTTTACTTACGGCCTTGCAGTCTTACTGTCCTGCGATGCTACAGTTCTACGGTCTTACACTCAGTCTTACTGTCTTACAGTTTTACGGTCTTAAGGTTTTACAGTTTACAGTTACAGTTTCACAGTTTTAAGTTATGCAAATATTTAAATCTGTGTCCCTAATATGAGTAGACCTAGAAAAATAAAAAAACTAACTGTAGAAAATATGGCTAAAATGTTAACGCGAAAAGCAACTGCCTGGTCTTTAGTTAAGACGTTTTCATACAACCCGCGTTTAAGACACGTCACAACTTAACATGAAATCAGGCTGTTACAGTATTATGGACTTACAGTCTTACAGCTTTACAGTTTTACTTACGGCCTTACAGTCTTACTGTCTTACAGCTTTACAGCTTTACAGCCTTACAGCTTTTTTCGGCTTACAGTCTTACAGTCTTACGGTCTTACGCTCTTACAGTCTTACGGTCTTACAGTCAGTCTTACTGTATTACAGTCTTACGGTCTTACACTCTTACGATCGTACAGTCTATCTTACAGTTTTACGGTCTTACAATTTTACGGTTGTACAGTTTTACGGTCTTACGGTCTCACAGTTTTACGAACTTAAGGTCTTAAGTTTACAGTTACAGATTCACAGCTTTAAGTTATGCAAATATTTAAATCTGTGTCCTGTGAGGAGCCCTAGAAAAAAAACTAACTGTAGAAAATATGGCAAAAATCTTAACGCGAAAAGGAATTGAGAATCTCTAGCATGATTGCAGAACTTTTGGTATTAGAGTATTAGAGTCTTACAGTCTTAATTACATCTTACAGACGTACAGTTTTACAGCTTTACAATTTTTTACAGCTTACAGTCTTACGGTTTTACAGTTTTACGGTCTTACAGTCTGACTTCATTTTGAGTTGCGACGGGTCTTACGTCTTATCTAAAGACCAGGCAGTAAGGATCAATTTCATGTTTCATTTCACAGTAATTTTAGCCTTACTGCCTGGTCTTTAGTTAAGACGTTTTCATACAACCCGCGTTTAAGACACGTCGCAACTCAACATGAAATCAGGCTGTTACAGTATTACGGTCTTACAGTCTTACAGCTTTATAGTTTTACTTACGGCCTTACAGTCTTACTGTCCTGTGATGCTACAGTTTTATAGTTTTGCGATTTTACAGTCTTACAGTTTTAAAGCTTTACAGCTTTAAAGCTTTCCAGCATTACAGCTTTTTTTAGCTTACAGTCTTACAGTCTTATAGTATTACGGTCTTACAGTCCCTAATATGAGGAGACCTAGAAAAATAAAAAAACTAACTGTAGAAAATATGGCTAAAATCTTAACGCGAAAAGCAATTGAGAACCTCCAGCATGATTGAAGAACTGTTAGTAAATCTCTTTGCAAGAAAGACTTTTTTGCTGCATTGAGTGCAATATAACGACTGCCAACTAATTACTTTACATTTAGTTTGAGTGCCTGCTTGACGGTGCACTAAATTTTGTTAAAACGCCTTCACTTTCGAATAGTGACATAACCGATACGATTATAACCTACGGTGAAACCTATGGGAACGCTCCTGCGGCTCGGGAGTTGTACAGTGTGCGATTTCCGAATGTATAACCTCTGTGCTATATCGGGATAATTTTGTGACAGGGGTCTCGCACAGCTCCTCTAAATATTAGTACTTCCAGAAATTCTTTAACCAAGCTTGGGTTTATCTTCTGATATCACTTCTGTGAAAGTAGAAAACTAGTTTGTAGTTGTACTATAATAAATAATTATTGTCATTTGCTGCAAGTAAGTGAGAACCACCATGCTTAATCTACGACATGGCTTTATGACGTAACAGTTTTTTAATTTTTCATAATGTGTAAAATATGTGGACCTTCTGTGCAGTAAGAACAAACTAGGAAAATTTCAAGAAAAATTTTAATTGAAAATTTTAATTTAGTAAATAGCAGAATATCAGTCGTATATTGTGCAAACAGTGTGGAAACGAGCACTTTTCCCACCCGGTGTGGAAGTGAGAACAGTGCTTTAGATACGCGTTGCACACTAGTTAGAAATATTAACAACTGAAAGGGTGTATCGGTCGTATTCACGGTACTTGCATTAATTAAAATGGTACCGGAACAGAACTTGTTGAGCCTAGATCAGTTATACGTATTTTCGATGGAACCCAAAATTCTATTAGCCGTTATGTTTTTATTATTAAATGAATTGTCAATACAGCCTTCTGTAACTTTATCCGACTTCCATTCTCCATGTCGTGAGTAGATCAGCAGCCGCATCCAAATAGGATAGTTGCAGAATTCCTTTTAAAACTATTTCCGGTATATAATTTCGGGTTGGTAGAATTTTTTTGTTGAAAAGAGTTATAAACAATTAAGTAAAAAAAAGTGGTTACGTTTTTTGCAAATATTTCAAAAACTATTTGAGATATCCAAAATTTGAAAAACGATCCTCAAGGAGCAGGAAATTTTCCAAAAAATCCTATCCTGGAATTGTCCCGGCAATATTTAAAATTTTAATTTAGCGGGGAATTTAGCGCCGACGCGACGGATCTGACACCTGAACAAAAAAAATATATTTTAACCGAGTAAATATTAATATTAAGGAATAAAAAAAAAGTAGTATCTGGACATATCAATAAACAATTATCCGTCGGTAAAAAACCTCCATTTTTCTTATTTATTTATTAATTACCGTAATTAACAATGCATTTTTTAATTAGGGTAATTGTTCTTGATAAAAGTTAACATACAAACCCTGATAATTGTTAAACTAAAAGCCTGGATTTTTTCCCTTCTTGAAGCTGTTCCTTGAAAGCTTCAGAAAAGATCCCTGTTGGAAAATAAAAAATATATATGTTTTTTTTACTTTTTTATTAACAATTAAAGGCTTAACAAATTAAAGGCTTCAAAAAACGGCTATATCTCGCAAACGGCTATATTTAGGGGGAAACTGATGGTAGAAGCGGCTTTCTCGTGTAAATCTACATCAGATAGTGTTGGTTTAAGAGCCTTTTGAGACAATTTTTTTTTTAATTTTTAAAATTTACCGCCTTGGGGTTCAATTTTTTTTAATTTTTCGTTATTCCTCTCTTACTCCTAAACTATTAGACGTATTGCGACGTAACCCCAAACAAAAACAGATTTTGTCGTCCTCTTTCGATTGGTGCCCTCAAAAACGTCCTATCTTGCACGGTTCGTTTGTTAAAAAAATCAAAAAAATACCAAAAAGTTATCCAAAATTTTCGGTTTTTGGGTGATAGCTTCCTCAAATGACGCATTAAAACACGTTTGACATACTCATATTAAAGAGAATTTTTAGACGAATACGCTGATACCAATAAATCATTTCATTTAGCTATAGTTTGCAAGAGATGAGTGAAAATATTTTCGGGAGTTCACGAACTTCACGAATTTTGTGCAAGTGCCAAAACTTTAAATCGCGATATCCCCGAAACGGTTAGAGATATCGAATTGGGAGTGGCACCGTTGGATTCAGGAGATCAAGTTCTGTCAGAAAAAATGCCCTCAAAAATGTCCTATCGTCCACGGTTTGTTTGTAAAAAAATTCCAAAAAATACCAAAATGTTACCGAAAAATAAAAACAACAGCATTGTTTTATTCAACTATCTTTACTGATATGTTTTGTTATTGCTGATTTTTTTTTTAACTCCTATTGTTTACAAAATTATTATAACCAAATGCATCGTTTATGATCTTAAATTTTTTTTTAAATCTAATCCGTAATGGAAATAATGATTAAAAGAAAAACCTTTTTAACAACTTTTTTTGTTGCTAAATATTAAAATTAAAAACCCGTTTTTTTTAAATCATTATTTTTATTGCTCTTCTACGTTATGAAAGAAATTTATTTTTGTTCTTTTTATTTGTTTATTTAAAAAAAAATTATAAACAAATTAATTATATAGTTATATAGTTATATTTTTTTCTTAATTCTTTGAAAAATATTGAAAACAACCATGCGTCGTTGGTTATGAAAAAAAAATGTTTTATATTTTTTATTTAATTTTTCAGATTTTTGTTATGTTGTGTGCCTCACCTTTAAAAGCACACGACTGAAGTGAAAATTGCTAGGAATCGAGTTTACTTTATTATTTTCTGATACAAGTGTTACAAGTGGTTTATGATAACTAAAATGCGATAAAAATACTCGTGTGTAAACATCGAGTGATTCTGGAAGCTCGATAAAAATTCTCTGCAGAAAATATTGTTAGCGTTTTGTGCGGGCCCCCCTTGGGACAGGGAGACGTAGCTACCATCTGAACCTCCGTAGTACCTACTACGTAGTTTTAGTTGAATTTGCAGCTTCTATTATGTTCGGCAGGGTGCACTGACTATAACAGGTATCTGAAGTAGAAAACTGAAATATTGTTGTCATCGCGCTAGACCACGTGATGTGTCAAGGTAGGTAAACAGTAGGTTGTCTCATTGCTTAACTGACTATTATACTGATTCTAATAGGGTCTTTCTTTTGAAATTTTTATTAAATCTGTGTATGTCCAAAAATTATAAATCCAAAACGTTTTTGTTTTCTGTGACTGAAAAGAAACACTTGATATAAGTTGCGGCAGCTCGATAGCAAAAACGCGCACCTCATTACCACTAATCAAAAGATTCGATTAATATTATAGCGAAAAAGAAAAACTAACCGTCAAGTGAAGACGCGATACAGCATTATCGAAAGAGTCTAAACTCCTGGAAATAATAATAACGTCTGCCGCTGATAGTAACTGCCCGTTTATCTATAAAATATGGCGCAAAAACTCGTACGCATAAGATTAAGACGGTCGTCGCTATATGCAATACTAATCGCTCTTACGGTTATAGGAAGCTTTTTGTCGCGATGTTTTATCAACGGAGATATTACGACTCCTCGTCAATGTTATCAGTGCTGTTATTGTTGCCATAAATCGCGTGTGTGTATACAGATGCTATGAATTCCCAATTTCACCCTTGACGGTGTATTAAACGCGGTTTAATAGCTTGGAGCGTATCTGCTTACAATGAACCTCTTTAGTATTACACTGATAGATAAGCGATAAAATTTTAATTTCAAAACTACGTACTTCCGCAATCGCCGTAATAGCTTTCTTGTCACTTCCAACGCGTATTCTGCATTTAACGATCAATCAGTGTGCAGCAATTTCAGGTTTAGAGTCAATACTGGAGAATCTCATTATTTCTGCATAATTTATTTAATGAAACAACTGTAGATTGCGGTTTTTGCGACTAGTGAGGAGATGCAATCTTTGAATTATGGGGAATGTAAGGGCGAAAGCTGCTGCCACTTCCTCTTTTTGCTGCTAACTTGCATTGCCCAAAAGAGCGGTTAGTGGTAATGAAGAAATTGTCACAAGGGGGAGCTAGCAAAATGGCAAGGAAGAGTAGAAGCAATATCCAGCCTGAATCTGAAATTAAGAGCATCTGTACTGAAAATTAAGACCAAGTACATCAACACTTTATTGTTCAATAAAAAACAGGATAGTGCAAATATAAAGTTAATATCCTTCCGTACTTACTCTACAAGGAATGAAGAAGTTATAAAAGCTACGGAATATAAACACGTCCATTCACAACTGAGCAAATAAGGGAGCTCGTGTAATTAATAAACGTCTCATTAACGATCCTGTGCACTATAACCATCCAGTTCTTTTTCATGTAGAAATTTGAATCAACCTCATGTACAAACTCTCACATAGTTACACAACCTCTATTCTTTTCCCGTGTAAATTTCAAAATTTGGCTCATCGTGGGTTCGTGCCTGCAATTACCCAAAACGATGATAAACCGTAAAACTCGTGGCGTCACTTTCTCTGTCTTGGTGGTGCCTCGGCAGGTTCCCAACAGTTTCTCGTCAGTATAATTTTTTAACCTTTTAGTAGCGGGTAATAAATGGTAATTAATTGCTAATAATTTCTTAATAGATTGCTAATAACTTCATGACAGTTTCTCAGCAGTCTGTAATTAACAATCTAAATAATTATTGTACTACAACTTTTTGCAGTATCTTAGCAGGTTTCAAGTAATTTGCGGGAGATTTTTTAGTTATCGTTAAGTATCTAGTTTCTTCTAACATTAGCAGTTGTGCCATTAAAATGGGAACTCTAGTCTTCTTCGGATGACTACAGTGAGATCGAAAAATAAGTTACTCAGAGGTGGCCATGCGTGAAAAGCCGCTTGTCGTCGTCTAATAGAATTATTTATAAAATGTCAAATTTAACATGGCCAACTTGGCAGTTCATTAATAATTCTGTTATACTATACTACGACTAGAGGCTTTTCTTCCACCACTTTTGACTAATTTAGTTTTCGATCCCCATGTAGTTTTCTTTTTCGTTGAGACTTGGGCTTTAATTCGTACCCAAACACATAAATACATATTTACATTTACGCTTCCAATCACTCAGGCGTATCTAATGACCATGATCAAGGCGCTAATAAAATAGTAAATATCCCAATTTTCATCAAGAAGGTGGTGGCTTTTTCAAGGGATGGCAAAATTGTACTAGTGATAAGTCCCCCCCAAATGATACTTAACTGTAATATCATTTTTAAAAAATTCCATCTGATAAGAGAAATAAAATAGGAATAACAAACATGTAGAGGAGCACTGGAACATTGTGTAGGTCGGGGTAGAATAACGTATCACCAAACCTCGCGAGAGAAACTGACGAGTTGCAGAAACTTAATAGATGGCTATCGCTTAGGTATAAGTTAAGCAGGACAATGTGCGCCAAACAATGAACCGGGGTCCTCCAATCTAAAGGGTAAGTCTGCGGGATTTTCTTCAACAGTATCCAAATTCTGCTCCTCGGCCTGAAGAATCATATCAGTCCTTGCAGCACCTACCTCATGTGTGCGTCGTTTGAAGCTGCTACTGTCGCGTTGCACTATCTTTAAAAAAAGTTGTAGGGTATGGAGTTGGGGTAGCGCTCCTGATAAACCACTCTGTACACTCACAAATTCCCAATCTTTTTCTAATTACAAATTGCCGTTCTAAATGCAATACAAATAGTACACAAGATTTACTTTTGAAATTAGTGCTTCTACTAAGCAATTTTCTATATGTTATAAGTATAATATGGAATCTTAATGTTAGCTACATCAAACTCCAATATTTATGTGTTACAATTATATCTATTATATTGATCTAGACAACTGTACATATTGCTTCCTATTCGTCTGTTCTTTAACCTTTCGAAAGATGGCCTATAAACAACATATTTTAGAGGCTCATAAATGCTCCCACACACTTGTTGCTTTTAAAACTAATGGTATTATGAATGTCTTATGAATCTAGTTTTTTAATATAGTATTTTACATTAATTTTAATTTCAAAAGCACTTTATGGCCTTCGATCACTGTCAAAATATTTTCGTTCGCGGTGTAAATAGTGGTGATGAATAATTGAAGTTGTGAAACGCAGGCAAAGTCAAATGTTGTATAGTATCCTTCTTAGTGACTTGAAAACTGTCAGAACATCATTACTATATAGGAGTAATCAGAATGAAAAAATGCAAACAAAAACCGAAATAATAAGATATGAATAAGGAAATTGAAAAACAGACAGGTAATATCAAATAATAAAATAAAATAGAATTGATTTAAATTAACACAAGAGAAACTCATAGACAAAAAGAACTGATAGCATTAGAAATTAAATTATAGCTGTAACATTAAGAAACAGAAATCCTTTAAAGAATCCTTTATCATTTTACGGTTTGTAACTCAAGAACAGCTGTACCAATTTTAATGATCTTTAATTTGTTGGATTTGTCGCCGCCCTGAATAGCAGAATAACTATTAAAACATGGACAGGTGGGCTCAGGGGTCCCTCTTAGGTTTATAACTCAAGAACGGCTGGACCGATTTTTAGGATATTTAATTTGTTGGATTTGCCTCCTTTAACAATGAAAATCGATTTCTAAGGCCTAAACTCCAAATTCACTTCTGTTGCGCGTGGACTCCACACACAATTTTTTTGATGATATCTTGAAAACGGATTGACAGATTTTTTTCGGGGGGAATAACTATTAACTCATCGGAAAAAAATACGAAAAAAATTTTCTCATACATTTTCTATGGAACCCGTATATATAACGCCATCTCTAATACATGACAGAAACAAACTTTGATAAAAAAAAACTAGGTTAACACAACATTTATTGATTCTGAGGCGGTACAAAATTCGCCGGGTCAGCTAGTGCCCGGTTTTGATACGTAAATCGGTTATTTTGATATTTCAAAAATATGATGTTTTGTTAATATATGTATATGTTACAATTGTATTATTCGGATATATACTTTTTTCTTTCCCTATTTTGATAGGTCCTTAGTAATGTTGGTTAGTTGGTCTTTCGTTAATGTCAATATTTTGATAAATGGTTGGTGATATTTTTTGCTTTCTATTCTATTCCTTTAACCTTCCATGTTGTAGTTTTTGATAATTTATTAATTTGATATTTTCATATTTCATTGATCTGATATTTCTTTCATTAGAAATTTTTATCTTATTAATTTGATATTTTGCCATTTTGTTACTTTTATGCTTTTTATGGTACTTTTTATTTCGCTGGTTTTGATATTTTACTGTTGAGATTTTCGTTTGATATTTCTTTGAACTTATATTAATTTGACATTTTGATATACCACTCATTTAGTGTTTTGATATTTAGTTATTTTGTGATTTTAATGTTTCATTAATTTGGGACTTTGCTATTTCCTTTATTGACTTTAGTTATTTGTTATTCTATTATTAATTTTTTTATTTCGCTATTTCGCTTTTGTGATATTCTTTTCTTTTCTCAATTTAATATTTGATATTGTAACCGAAATGCCCGGTTTTCATTTTTCATTAATCGGATATATACTTTTTTCTCTTCCTATTTTGATAAGACGTTAGTAATTTTGTTGGTGTCAATATTTTGATAAATGGTTGGTTATATTTTTGAGTTTCTAGTCTATTCCTTTAATCTTCCATGTTGTAGTTTTTGATAATTTATTAATTTGATATTTTGATATTTTGTTAATCTGATATTTCTTTCATTAGAAATTTTTGTTATTAATTTGATATTTTGCCATTTTGTTACTTTTATGCTTTTTATGGTACTTTTTATTTCTCTGGTTTTGATATTTTACTGTTGTGATTTTCGATTGATATTTCTTTGAACTTATATTAATTTGACATTTTGATATATCACTCATTTAGTGTTTTGATATTTAGTTATTTTTGATTTTAATATTTCATTAATTTTGGACTTTGCTATTTCCTTTATTGACTTTAGTTATTTGTTATTCTATTTTTTTTTTATTTCGCTATTTCGCTATTGTGATATTCTTTTCTTTTGTCAATTTGATATTTTGATATTGTAACCGAAATGCCCGGTTTTGATAAGTAAATCGGTTATATTGATATTGCATAGATTTGATGTTTTGGCTAATATAATTATTATGTATAGGTTACAATTTAATTAATCGGATATATACTTTTTTCTCTTCCAATTTTGATATGTCGTTAGTAATTTTGTTAATGTCAATATTTTGATAAATGGTTGGTGATATTTTTTAGTGTCTAGACTATTCCTTTAATCTTCCATGTTGTAGTTTTTGATAATTTATTAATTTGATATTTTGATATTTCATTAATCTGATATTTCTTTCATTAGACATTTTCATCTTATTAATTTGATATTTTGCCATTTTGTTACTTTTATGTTTTTTATGCTACTTTTTATTTCGCTGGTTTTGATATTTTACTGTTGTGATTTTCGTTTGATATTTCTATTTGATATCATTTAGTGTTTTGATATTTAGTTATTTTGTGATTTCAATATTTCATTAATTTGGGACTTTTCTATTGGCTTTAGTTATTCTATGATTTTATTTTTTATTTCGCTATTTCGTTATATTAGAAATTAGAATTTTTTTGATATTGTAACCCTCGAGGCACCGTCGGGTTAGAAATGGAAACTCAGTCGGAAATACCAGGTCTGTTAAGCAAAGCCGAAAAAGTAGTCGAATTCAGTTATATTTTACTCCAAGCAAGCAAGGTTTTATAACGTCCAGCTTGCGCAACGGGTGATACTTAGATGGGGTGGTGGTACCGGTGTAGGGTGAACCAATGGGGTGAGACCAGGTCCACGGTGGTGGGATGACGGCTCATAGGTACGAGCAGACATTAGCAGAGGGCGTCGGTACAATTTGATAATTTCATATTTCGTTATTTTCAGGTTCTTTTTGTTTCGCTAATTTGAAATTTTGTTTATTTTCTCTTTCGTTAATGTGATGTTTGAAAGTTCCATTAATCTGTATCATTTCGATAATAAATTTTTTAGTTTTTTTTTTGTTTTTGACAATTCATTAATTTGATTTTTCGTTGATCTAATATTTCTTTATTTCAATTTTCCAGTTTCTTATCTTCTCAAATTTCTCAGGTATCTCATATGCATTAGGATTTTAAATTCATTAAACAAAGTTCAATTCTTGACATTCTTATACAATAACATTTTCTAAGATATGACGGATTAAAAGAAACAAAATTGATTAACAAAAAAATAAAAACAAGTAACCTAAGAAGTAACCTTCCCTACATTGTCAACACCTTCTAGAAACATTTGGGTCTTTGTCCGGCTAAACTACACCTGTGTCAAAACCACGCCTTCTTTGTTATTTATGATAATGGAGGAATATTAAAAAGCGATTCACATTTTTTGACAAACTGTTTGACTGACAAATATTCATGGCTTACTTGTGTCAAAGTTTGAAGTGGGGTCTAGGTCTTAAGTAAGAAGGACAAATTTTACCCCACAAGTCCTATAATAAATAGTTAACAATAGTGAAAAGAACAATAATTAAATAAAATAGTGACAAAATTTAAATTGATAAGTTGAACAAAATGTTGACAGATCATAAAATGTCAATTGTACAAATATCTAATGTCATTAGATGACCAACATAAGATCACAATTGAACGACTAATAAATGCAAGTTTGACCAAAATTTAATATCCGGCTAATACCGCCTTCAATTGACAATTGAATATCTTCGCCCTTTTATCCGTCCCCGACGATTTGTTCTAAATAATATTCTCCGCTTTTACAACCTAAAAAATGGTGTCGATACTTAATTCGTCTTTGCGTCTTTTCTCGAGCAAATTTCGTAAAAAAGATAGTGTACTTACACTAAGACCTACGCCTCTATAGGTAAATCAATTTTGAAATAAGCAAAGAGACGATCCACGCGCAACGTGCAAATTTGCATCTCTCGGTAACATTACGAGAAATTAAACAATTCAGAACATAAATGATTGAAATAAATGGAGGAAAAGTAAGAGACTGAAATTGCGAGAACTAAATATATACTGAGTGACATATAAATCGCAACACCTTTTTTTTATAATAAAAAAAACTTG
The DNA here is from genome assembly GCA_963583935.1 of Diaperis boleti. Classification (NCBI taxonomy): domain Eukaryota; kingdom Metazoa; phylum Arthropoda; class Insecta; order Coleoptera; family Tenebrionidae; genus Diaperis; species Diaperis boleti. The sequence continues at coordinate 19,796,887 of OY757245.1, read as the reverse complement.
TTACCAATGTTTGGTGGGGTCTGATTATTATTGGGCTTCGGGAGTATGGAATATCCTTTCACGAAATTTTTCAAATCAATTGGGATTCCTCCACTGTATACCAAATTTTTAGAGCATGATGCTTTTCAGAAGCCCAACAGCAAAGAGCTCCAGATCCCGGACTGCCACGATCGTAGTTTTCATCCAGTACCTCTACAAACACTGGAGAGTACACTTTTTCAGCAGGACAGTGCTAGGCCTCATTCAGCGGATCTTTTTTTTGTTAACCCCTTTCCATGGTCACCAAGATCGCCAGTCTAATCGCCGATCGAGCATGCTGCATGCTCACTATATATAAACTCATTCGATCGATAAGTGCATATTAACCCGTCGTGTTTAATTTTTGAAGTGAAACTTCTTTACGCGGGCCCAATTTGTGTATAAGCTTACCCCCGCGGTCTGTTAAGTTTGGGTAGAATGTAAGACGTCCTTGCGTTCCTTGTGGCTTGAATAGCTATTATTTAATTCAGATGATGAGCTAGAAATTATACAAACACTGGAGGATCGGAAATTATTTAAGAGATGACCAAGAACGATGGGCAGAAATTTCTACGACGGGATAGGGCAAGGAGAAATTATTGTTTCCTTTCTTCCTAATTTCTCATATTTCTTCTCTTTGTTTTGTTAGTTTTTACTTTTACTCAGCTTCTTTGCTTGTCGAATGTCTTAAGTCTCAGTTCTCTTAACTTCTTTTTTGATCTCCAATAATTTCCTGCTTTGAAAAGTTCATCTCGCAGGTGTTTTACTTTGAAACTATACAGTGTGATGAATAATTTAATTATTTTTCTCATCTGAATCTGGCACGTAATGAATGCATGTTTTTGTAAAAATGGGATATTTACCTGTCACATAAACGAATTTTTCGACTATATGTTTTGAGTGATTTTAACCAATAGGTACTGAAACTTTTAAGCGAGAGAAGATCTTGTGGTCACAAATTTATTTTTGAATAATTCACTTCCGTGAAATCGACAGAGTGAGGTTAAGTCTAACTCGGGAGGTCCCACTGTATCTCTGCGACGTCACAACTTTACATAATTCTCTCTCCACTGAATTAATTATAATAATATGCACCGAACGGCAATAAATCACCTCCGATGTCCCTTTTTCGTCACCGCTAATGCAATCTGGTTTCCAAATCGGAATGAAAGTTCCCAGCGTACCCACACCTACCGATGAGCAGTCAGTCCCCCACTAATTGCTCAATTTTGCATATTTTCGACCTTAGCAGCTCCGAAGATGTGATTTCCTTCACGGTCGCCGGTTGACACGACTGTCGACTTTCCATCCACGGCAATAATTTATTTTATTGTTGAAAAGATCACGCCTAATGTAAACAGCGACGCTCTTCATTATCACAAGGAACACGTATGATGCAAAAATTAACGAGCGAAATTTATTAATCGTTTCGCAATCGCAAGTAAAATTATCGAATTCACGTTTGATTTTTTTTATACCGGTCCGTTCAAGCGTTAAAAGTGGCGATTTCGCAATGAGCTAATGGTGTTCGAAATTAGAGATTCTTGTGAAACTTCGTTCGGTTGTTAATGGGTGGTTTTAGTGTGTTTATTTATTCGCACGTTATGATAATAGTTGGAGGTATTAGCCGTTTCTTGTTCAAATTATGATAAATGCTTGGTTTGCGGCTCCCACTGCGTGCCATGATAGCGTAACACCCATGGATGTGATATGTTCTTGTAATTTGTTCGCCAAGACTGTTGTAAAGGTAATGATCGATTATATTATTGTGGATTTAAAGGCGGAACTGCTTGATTGTTTTTATTTCCCTCGGTATGTTATTACATTAGGATTTTTTAGACGCAAAAGAAAGAATTAGATGAATAGCGGCGACTGGAGAGGCGGTAAATCAATTAATTCGAAAAGAAACACCCAAAAAAACAGTCATAAACCATAACGCGGTAATTAATTTTCAGCGTACCGCAGGGAGCAGCTCGAGGACCTCTGTTTCTCGTCCAGAAACAATTACGATTACAAGGCGCGTTCCTGCGCTCTCGGCATCGGAATTAATTGTTTCGTTGAGCAATAAACTCGTTTCTTACTTAAAACCAATTTCGCGGTGCTCGTGACAGAGTCGATTTTGTTAACAGTGGAGCCCTTATCGGAATTCCGCTGTTCGTTATGTGGGTTATTCCTTGTAAAATGCCAGTCGAGATAGCGCGTGAATCACATCAGATTGATGCTGTTGCTTCGCGTTGCAGTCTGAAGGCATGACTCATTTTTGCTGGAGCTATTGTCAGTCAAAATTTATATAAGAAGGTGGTGTGGGATTTGACTGGATCCCATAGTAGTGCTATCGCGCAACTAATTAATTTAATTCACGACATTTTGATAATAATTGTAATAAAAATATGTAAGTTGATAATGTGGTTTATAAAGTCAATTTGACGACGAAAATACAACGTGGCCAGTTTTATGCTGGTAGTGATGGTTCTTTCTCTTTACATTTTATCAGAACACCATACACTTTAAATAGTACTAGTAAGTAGCACTTCTCGTTGATTTAGAATAAAGTTGTGTCCCTGTTTCAATATAGGAAACACACTAAGCAAGTCCAAAGTTAGGTGTGCACTGTAGGAATGAGAGGTTTACTTTCGAAGCATTGGTACAATACCAGCGAGTGTCCTTAAGCAATATTTAATGTGATAGGTCTTTCTAAATAAGCTATTAATTACAGGCAATTTAACTCATTTAGTCACAAAACGCGGAATAAATGCAAAAGAGGTCTAGGCGTAGGTACCCTCGGGAAAAATACAGTCCAAATATATCCACACTCTTGACCAACTCTCTCCGTATCGATTACAGCCACCTCGTAAACAGATAATTACTCGAAGCAATCAAGCAAATTTTTAGTGCGAGTGTCCCAATTACGCCTCCCCGCCAACGGCCCCCGGTGCCACCTTCGGTGTCTTCACAGGTGGTTCCTCGTCGTGCCCACGCACCGCGCGAGCCTTTCCACCCGGCAGAGGCGTACGTGTCGTTGTCGCTTTTAATCCATGTGTGGCATATTCCTTGCACGTGCGTTGATCAACCATCGCCTTGCATCACCTATTAATATCGTCAGGATTACGTCCGTCCGCTTTTAATTCACCTGCATCTATTAAGGTCGCCCATAATGGCCATATAAGATGGATCGTCTGACATCATTAGACACAAACAGGCTAACGTGTACAACATTATACACGTCGGTAAAGAGCATCACTGTTTAATTACGGCCGGTAATTGCCGCGGCACTATTCATTAATGTTTATTTACGGATTGCGCTGTTGGCAAAGGCTACGCTAATTATCTCGGAACCACGCACAACAATGTGAGCTTGAAATATGGCGGCGGCGTTCCCATAACGCGCTAATTAATTTCGGAACGGGTTCCGGGTGCACCGCAAGGCGCTGATCGCGGACCGACGCTTTTTCAAATCTCCGGGGAGGGAACATGTCTTGTTGCCGGGTTAACATGTTTGTGTGTAGACGGTGGTTTCACGTAGTAGTATGAGAGATTCAAGGCATCCAGAATACAGCGACCGTGTATCCATATATGATCTTATTTTTTTGTCGTAGTTCTTTTAGCATTTTTTATTTGATTTCTGTTACTACTTTCTCGTTAGTCGGGCCGCTGAAACTACGATTTAGTAACTTTTAGAAATTGCGAGATTAAGACTATTGTCAAAACAATTTGAAATAATAATATCCAACCCACTAAGAACAAAATGCAAGCTGTCCCAAGCTTCCCTAATTGGACCGCCCCTGATGATGTGGTTGAATACACCCAAGAAAAGTATCGCATAAAACTTTGTTTGCTCAATTTGAAATATTTCTACCCGATAGTTATGGAATTAATTTAAAAACAGTGACTTCGAAGAGCCGACAGGAGGACTGCCAACTTCGTGCTGTAATGTAAACTTCACCCACATATAGACTTTGTATTACATTGTGCAAAAATTCACTCTCATATTTTTTTCATAACGCGTCTAACTTAAGTAGAATTTTTAGATGTGGCACTGTAAAAATACGTGAAGACACTGATAATGCCTCAAAAAGCTTAAGAATTTACCGACTTAACTCAGAAACAAGGAAAAGGAAAATTTTCTGGGGAGGAGACAAAAAGGCCTCCTGTTAAAGAAAACGCAAGAAAAACCAGGTAAAGTCCACAAGGTAATTCAGACATGAAAAATGAAACAGAGAGGCGATACTTCCTGGGCTACTGGAAAATGCAAACGTTCCTATAGACATACAGGATAGAATGTGGTTCCAACCTGACGGTGCACCTCCACACCTAACCAAGAATTTCCTGGACGATGGATCGGAAAAGGAAGACCTATCAGCGCGAAGTGCTGATTTAACCCCGTTGGATATTTTCCTCTGGTATTACATCAAGTCTTTGGTCTATTTGTCATAAAAGAGCAACTCTTAGGGAGAGTGATGGCAGATCCGCACATGTTACAAAGGGTGCGCGATTCTATGATGCGACGGGCAAATTTATGTAACAATGTTAAGGGTCGCTTATAAATTTATAATTTTTGCCTTATCTTTAATAAAAATTAAATAAACATCAAAATGTTTTGGTTTCAACAAGATAAGATTACGTTTTTGGACAAAAAATGCTCCAGAGGCAAAACTTTCGACTAGGGGTTGATACGCAATTTTTTTAAATTTCGATGTCCCCTATAACCTCCTTAAGTTTGGCACCACCTTTTCGAAACACTGAAATGCTTTTATAATCCGAATTTAATAAAACAATCAGAAGCACTAAAATCTTGAAGATTCCTTAAAAACCTGAAATGTGCTAGAGGTCCTCATCCTTGAGTCATTCTGAAGTATAAAAAAAAATTAAATCACAAAAGCCAATATGTAATATGAAGGGTGAAATATATAAAATAAGACTCAAATCATATAAAATATCAGAAAAGATACAATAATTAATATAAACCAGAAGAATGTTGATAAATCCAAGTGGAGTAAATTTAAAATAAAATTTAAATATATCTAAGTCGAACTCCACAAACTTTAATGAGCGTAAAATTACAAATAGAACATGTTTCGGCAGAACAGTATTAATCATATAATATTAATAACGAAACATCGTTTTTCACCATCAAATTCCAAATTGATTCATAAATGCAATAAAGGCCGGAAATTAGATTTTCTTGAGACTTTGGAAATAAGGAAAGCCTTGAAACTCGATGTTTAAACGAACAGAATAACTTCAATAATCCCATTATTAATTCACTTTTTTAATTTTTACCACTCAAACAAACTTACCAGATTCTCTTTGATCCATTTTTAATTTTTACATTTTATAAAATATTGTTTTTACGAAATCTTTTAAAAATCATGTAACCTTTTCAAAACGTCGAATTTAATTCCAAATAACTTCAACGTCATAATTTTTAATATTCTTTAAGGTAAGAACCCCTCTGTAATTCATCAATTGTATCGTTAATCTCTTGTTAAATTAGGGCTGATGATGGCAGTAGTGCTCTGCCGAAACATGTTCCATTTGTAATTTTACGCTCATTAAAGTTTGTGGAGTTCGACTTATATTTAAATTTTAATAATAAATATGAAACGTGAAATGTAAAATGCGGTACATGAAATATTAAATAATGGAAAATACGAAATGTGAATCAAAGAACGATTACATAACATTATAAAACATAAGATATACACAGTAAGACCGGGAGAAATGAAATTTTAAACAGAAATACAGGGTGTGTAAAAAAACGAGCAGAGCTGTTTAGTGGTGTTTGTTTAATAGTTCGATTAGTTAGATTAGTTAAGATATAGTTCTTGAAACGTTTTTAGTGTGTGGTTGCTTTGTTTTTTTTTTGGTTTAATTTTTAATAGTCTTTGTTGTATCTTTTATCCTTATTGTTTTTTTAATTCGTTATTTTAGTCGCGTTAGTGTCTTCAGTATTTTATTTATTTGATCTTCTTCTTTCTTTGGTCTCTATAGTTTCTTGTGCCTCTTTGCTCTTTTTAATTTTTTAGTCTCCTTTGTCTGTTTGGTCACACTGTTGTTTTTAGTCCTTTTACCCTTTTTGGTCTCTTCTCTTTGTTCACTTTTGTTTTTTTTGATTCTTTGGTCTCATTTATTTAATATAGTCTTTGTTGTCTCTTTTATCCTTATTGTTTTTTTAATTCGTTATTTTAGTCGCTTTAGTGTCTTCAGTATTTTATTTATTTGATCTTCTTCTTTCTTTGGTCTCTACAGTTTCTTGGGCCTCTTTGCTCTTTTAAATTTTTTAGTCTCCTTTGTCTGTTTAGTCACACCGTTCTTTTTAGTCCTTTTACGCTTTTTGGTCTCTTCTCTTTGTTCACTTTTGGTTCTTATGCTTCTTTGATCTCATTTATTTAATATAGTCTTTGTTGTATCTTGTATCCCTATTGTTTTTTTAATTCGTTATTTTAGTTGCTCTAGTGTCTTCAGTATTTTATTTATTTGATCTTCTTCTTTCGTTGGTCTCTATAGTTTCTTGGTCCTCTTTGCTCTTTTTAATTTTTTAGTCTCCTTTGTCTGTTTAGTCGCACTGTTCTTTTTAGTCCTTTTACTCTTTTTGGTCTCTTCTCTTTGTTCACTTTTGGTTCTTTTGCTTCTTTGATCTCATTTATTTAATATAGTCTTTGTTGTATCTTTTATCCCTATTGTTTTTTTAATTCGTTATTTTAGTCGCTCTAGTGTCTTCAGTATTTTATTTATCAGTATTTTATTTATTTGATCTTCTTCTTTCTTTGGTCTCTATAGTTTCTTGTGCCTCTTTGCTCTTTTTAATTTTTTAGTCTCCTTTGTCTGTTTGGTCACACTGTTGTTTTTAGTCCTTTTACCCTTTTTGGTCTCTTCTCTTTGTTCACTTTTGTTTTTTTTGATTCTTTGGTCTCATTTATTTAATATAGTCTTTGTTGTCTCTTTTATCCTTATTGTTTTTTTAATTCGTTATTTTAGTTGCTTTAGTGTCTTCAGTATTTTATTTATTTGATCTTCTTCTTTCTTTGGTCTCTATAGTTTCTTGGGGCTCTTTGCTCTTTTAAATTTTTTAGTCTCTTTTGTCTGTTTAGTCACACTGTTCTTTTTAGTCCTTTTACCCTTTTTGGTCTCTTCTCTTTGTTCACTTTTGGTTCTTATGCTTCTTTTATCTCATTTATTTAATATAGTCTTTGTTGTATCTTGTATCCCTATTGTTTTTTTAATGTTATTTTAGTCGCTCTGGTGTCTTCAGTATTTTATTTATTTCATCTTCTTCTTTCTTTGGTCTCTATAGTTTCTTGGGCCTCTTTGCTCTTTTTAATTTTTTAGTCTCCTCTGTCTGTTTAGTCACACTGTTCTTTTTAGTCCTTTTACCCTTTTTGGTCTCTTTTCTTTGTTCACTTTTGGTTCTTTTGCTTCTTTGATCTCATTTATTTAATATAGTCTTTGTTGTATCTTTTATCCCTATTGTTTTTTTAATTCGTTATTTTAGTCGCTCTAGTGTCTTCAGTATTTTATTTATTTGATCTTCTTCTTTCTTTGGTCTCTATAGTTTCTTGGGCCTCTTTGCTCTTTTTAATTTTTTAGTCTTTTTTGTCTGTTTAGTCACACTGTTCTTTTTAGTCCTTTTACCCTTTTTGGTCTCTTCTCTTTGTTCACTTTTGGTTCTTTTGCTTCTTTGGTCTCATTTATTTAATATAGTCTTTGTTGTATCTTTTATCCCTATTGTTTTTTTAATTCGTTATTTTAGTCGCTCTAGTGTCTTCAGTATTTTATTTATCAGTATTTTATTTATTTGATCTTCTTCTTTCTTTGGTCTCTATAGTTTCTTGGGCCTCTTGGCTCTTTTTAATTTTTTAGTCTCTTTTGTCTGTTTAGTCAGACTGTTCTTTTTAGTCCTTTTACCCTTTTTGGTCTCTTCTCTTTGTTCACTTTTGGTTCTTTGGTCTCATTTATTTAATATAGTCTTTGTTGTATCTTTTATCCATATTTTTTTTTAATTCGTTATTTTAGTCGCTTTAGTGTCTTCAGTATTTTATTTATTTGATCTTCTTCTTTCTTTGGTCTCTATAGTTTCTTGGGGCTCTTTGCTCTTTTAAATTTTTTAGTCTCTTTTGTCTGTTTAGTCACACTGTTCTTTTTAGTCCTTTTACCCTTTTTGGTCTCTTCTCTTTGTTCACTTTTGGTTCTTATGCTTCTTTTATCTCATTTATTTAATATAGTCTTTGTTGTATCTTGTATCCCTATTGTTTTTTTAATGTTATTTTAGTCGCTCTGGTGTCTTCAGTATTTTATTTATTTCATCTTCTTCTTTCTTTGGTCTCTATAGTTTCTTGGGCCTCTTTGCTCTTTTTAATTTTTTAGTGTCCTCTGTCTGTTTAGTCACACTGTTCTTTTTAGTCCTTTTACCGCTTTTGGTCTCTTCTCTTTGTTCACTTTTGGTTCTTTTGCTTCTTTGGTCTCATTTATTTAATATAGTCTTTGTTGTATCTTTTATCCCTATTGTTTTTTTAATTCGTTATTTTAGTCGCTCTAGTGTCTTCAGTATTTTATTTATTTGATCTTCTTCTTTCTTTGGTCTCTATAGTTTCTTGGGCCTCTTGGCTCTTTTTAATTTTTTAGTCTCTTTTGTCTGTTTAGTCAGACTGTTCTTTTTAGTCCTTTTACCCTTTTTGGTCTCTTCTCTTTGTTCACTTTTGGTTCTTTGGTCTCATTTATTTAATATAGTCTTTGTTGTATCTTTTATCCATATTTTTTTTTAATTCGTTATTTTAGTCGCTTTAGTGTCTTCAGTATTTTATTTATTTGATCTTCTTCTTTCTTTGGTCTCTATAGTTTCTTGGGGCTCTTTGCTCTTTTAAATTTTTTAGTCTCTTTTCTCTGTTTAGTCACACTGTTCTTTTTAGTCCTTTTACCCTTTTTGGTCTCTTCTCTTTGTTCACTTTTGGTTCTTATGCTTCTTTGATCTCATTTATTTAATATAGTCTTTGTTGTATCTTGTATCCCTATTGTTTTTTTAATGTTATTTTAGTCGCTCTGGTGTCTTCAGTATTTTATTTATTTCATCTTCTTCTTTCTTTGGTCTCTATAGTTTCTTGGGCCTCTTTGCTCTTTTTAATTTTTTAGTCTCCTCTGTCTGTTTAGTCACACTGTTCTTTTTAGTCCTTTTACCCTTTTTGGTCTCTTTTCTTTGTTCACTTTTGGTTCTTTTGCTTCTTTGATCTCATTTATTTAATATAGTCTTTGTTGTATCTTTTATCCCTATTGTTTTTTTAATTCGTTATTTTAGTCGCTCTAGTGTCTTCAGTATTTTATTTATTTGATCTTCTTCTTTCTTTGGTCTCTATAGTTTCTTGGGCCTCTTTGCTCTTTTTAATTTTTTAGTCTTTTTTGTCTGTTTAGTCACACTGTTCTTTTTAGTCCTTTTACCCTTTTTGGTCTCTTCTCTTTGTTCACTTTTGGTTCTTTGGTCTCATTTATTTAATATAGTCTTTGTTGTATCTTTTATCCATATTTTTTTTTAATTCGTTATTTTAGTCGCTTTAGTGTCTTCAGTATTTTATTTATTTGATCTTCTTCTTTCTTTGGTCTCTATAGTTTCTTGGGGCTCTTTGCTCTTTTAAATTTTTTAGTCTCTTTTGTCTGTTTAGTCACACTGTTCTTTTTAGTCCTTTTACCCTTTTTGGTCTCTTCTCTTTGTTCACTTTTGGTTCTTATGCTTCTTTTATCTCATTTATTTAATATAGTCTTTGTTGTATCTTGTATCCCTATTGTTTTTTTAATGTTATTTTAGTCGCTCTGGTGTCTTCAGTATTTTATTTATTTCATCTTCTTCTTTCTTTGGTCTCTATAGTTTCTTGGGCCTCTTTGCTCTTTTTAATTTTTTAGTCTCCTCTGTCTGTTTAGTCACACTGTTCTTTTTAGTCCTTTTACCCTTTTTGGTCTCTTCTCTTTGTTCACTTTTGGTTCTTTTGCTTCTTTGATCTCATTTATTTAATATAGTCTTTGTTGTATCTTGTATCCCTATTGTTTTTTTAATGTTATTTTAGTCGTTCTGGTGTCTTCAGTATTTTATTTATTTCATCTTCTTCTTTCTTTGGTCTCTATAATTTCTTGGGCCTCTTTGCTCTTTTTAATTTTTTAGTCTCCTCTGTCTGTTTAGTCACACTGTTCTTTTTAGTCCTTTTACCCTTTTTGGTCTCTTCTCTTTGTTCACTTTTGGTTCTTTTGCTTCTTTGATCTCATTTATTTAATATAGTCTTTGTTGTATCTTTTATCACTATTGTTTTTTTAATTCGTTATTTTAGTCGCTCTAGTGTCTTCAGTATTTTATTTATTTGATCTTCTTCTTTCTTTGGTCTCTATAGTTTCTTGGGCCTCTTGGCTCTTTTTAATTTTTTAGTCTCTTTTGTCTGTTTAGTCACACTGTTCTTTTTAGTCCTTTTACCCTTTTTGGTCTCTTCTCTTTGTTCACTTTTGGTTCTTTTGCTTCTTTGGTCTCATTTAGTTCTTTACCTCTTTAGTCGGTTTTGTATCTTGACTCTCTTTACTTTGTGTTATCTCTTTGCCCTGTTCTTTAATTTTCCGTTTGTTTGGTGCATACATATTCTCTACAATATCTAAGGTTTTTGTAGTCGGTTCAGTATTTTTGGTTTACTTGATCTCTTCTCTCTTTAACTTCTATGGTCTCATTACTATTTGTAGTTTCTTTTCTTTGTAATTTATTTGATTTATATTGCATTATTTTGTCCCCTTCTTCTTTTTAAATTTATCCGTTTAAAATGTCACTCCTTGCTTTAGTCATTTAAATTGTTTTTAATGTATTTGGCCTCTTACATTCGTTTTATTTATTTAGTCTTTCGTCTCTTTTGGTTCTTTTATCTCCTTTTTCTTTTTTGTGTGTTTTATCTCTTTTGACCCTTTTATTTATTTTGTTTCCTTTTTACCTGTTGTCTATTTTATCTCTTTTGTCCCTTGATTTTTTGGTCTTTATTTCCCTAACAGTTACTAGTCTCTTGGGTTTCCTTTATGTCTTCTGTTTTTTTATTCTCTGTCGTTTCTTTTGTGTTTATAGTTTATGCGTTGCCTCTTAGTATTATTTATAAATATATATTTATGATGATTTTAATCTCTTTGGTCTGTTTTTTTCTTTCATTACTTTTAGCTTTATTTCTATGTCTCTCTTTTCTATTTCTTCCGGGCTTTCTTTTACATTTGTCATTGCGGACTTACTTCCTTATTTTTTCCACCAGATTTCTTTCTTGATGCACCAATACCACTTTTTTTTAATCCTAGCTTCTGCAAACCTTTTTGCTTTCCTTCATCAACTCAAGATTATCTTCTCTGTTTTGCAGTTTCATTAGTCAAATTTTACCTCTTATTGTTGCAATTTTATCATTTATGTACCCAGCACATTACATATTTTTTCTTGTCTCCCTCCAATCTAATAAGTGTTCATACTCCTTACTTCCTCCATTTATTTTATTTTTCATTTTAATTTTCTTTCTTCGCCCAAGCTTTTAAAATAAAATTAGTATAATATAAAATGTTATGGGTGTCTTCAAATGTCTTCAAAATTCGATTTGCTATAAAACTTTTTTGGTCCATGTACTGTATAGTTTCTTCATGTTGAAGGAAGCTAAGATACCAAAATGCATAATGGGACAATATAAACTAAAGAGACCAAAATGACACAACAAAAGAGAGGGAATAAGAGGGCCGACGAGCTGGCTCGACAGGGCGCGACAGGAACTTGCAGTAGGTGTTTAGAGGAGGGCGAGACTGTCGAGCATATCCTACGGGAATGTCCGGCTCTCGCCTCGATTAGAAAGTCCCAGCTGGGCCAACCTGAGGTGTACCTCGCCTGGAACCATCCTAGCTTTCTTCGACATTGTCGGATGGCTATCTATCTATCTATCTATCTAAAGAAAGAGAATAAAGGGACCAAAAAACAAAGTGAACAAAGGGACCCAAGGAACTATAGACCAAATAGAACAGGAAGATAGAGTGAAACGAAACAACCAAATGGGCCAAGTAAACTGAAAGTACAAAAAAGCTAAAGAAGTAACACAGGCCAAAGAGGTCGAACACAGTAAATAAAAAGAACAGGGACAATATAGCGGAAGCTAAAAAAGGGACTAACAAGGAAAGACACTGCGGAGACCAAAGGGAACATAAGAGGTGACAAAGGCGGGTCTGAAGAGATTGAACATCCGAAAATACTGAAGACATAAAGCCACTAGAATAACGAACTAAAGCGCAGTATAAAAAGACCAAAGACGACTAGATATAAAAGGGATAACATGATGACATATTATATCAAACTGGCAAAAGAGAATATAGACTAAAAAGACAGTAGACAAAAATATACAAGAGATATAAGAAACCAAAAAGCAGTCTTCTTCTACTACAGGTCCTAAATCTTTTTTTACTGCTGTGCGAAAAAATCGCCATTATCTACTCTAGAAGGTTCGCCGTTGTAACGTTACCGAGTCGGAGTCAATTAAACTTTAGGCACTCTGTAAATCCGTTTAAAGCTTTTGGGGGCGTCCATTAATTACGTGTTTAAAAATCAGGAAGGCTCTGGCCAAATATGTATTAGGAAACCCCCCCGGGTTCTACTCCCGCCTCACATCAACTTTTAGAGTGAAAGTTTATTAAATGTTTAAGATTGGAATAATCGGTATTATCTCATCAAATGAAGGAGGTATTTGTCTGACCAAATTTTGCCAATAGGGAAGCGGGGATGTCAAATGAAAAATACGTCTCAAGTAATTAATGGACGACCCCAAAATTACAGTAACTTTACTTTTGTAATCCACAACCGCTGCCTCCAAGAGATTCAAAAACATTTCATTTCTTTTTGGGTGCCTTCCCTTCCCATTTTCAAATTTTCAACTCGTCAAAAAATACTTCCCAGTATGGTAATCACTCCCGTAATCAGAAAATTAGCGCGCTGCGAATGAAACTATCCTGAAGTAGCTACGACCACCCCCAGCCTCTCCGGAGAAGCCTAGCCCTGGAAGCAGTACCAGACCAGTAACCCTGGGTACACCAACAGCCTGAGTTGAGGATTCCATTTTTTACATTTTCGGGTCGTCAGGTTCTAAGGCCGCTTTTCGGGTTCTTAAGATCTCATATTTTACATTTCTGCGTTATCAGGTTCCGAGGAAATATTCAGGTTCTCGAATTCTGAGGTTTCCAGATTTTTACGTTTTCGGCTTGCCAGATGTTAATTCCTTATTCTTTAATTCATAATATAGCTAACAATCATCATATTTTATTTTCTAGTTTGCCCAGTTCTAGATTTTTGAGAAATTTCGATAATCGACTTTGAAATTCATTTTTGTTGTTTTTTACTTTTTTCTACTTTGCATTCGTAGTGAAGTTGTACTGTCAATCCCAGGGCAGTCCTAACCTATTGGCATTACTATTGTTGGCACTTGTTTGGCGGTGGCTTTACGTGCATTTGCAGGACGCGATTTTGTTGGGACATTCTGGGTGGGGGTGGCCAACACTTGGCGCATTGAAGTGGAACGGGGCTGGCTTTGAACCATCCAAACAAGTGAACTGGGTGTTTGGCGGATAAAGAGGGTCCACTTGTTTGTGCGGATTTGATTCTAAACATTTTATGGATGGGGAGAGGATCGATGTCACACGAAAGGAGCACACCGAGGATCACAAAGGAAAAGAACGGGCCTGTGCGAGTTGTTTGGGGGCGTTTGTTATAGGGGTTATTGTGAAAAATACTAGTCACATACGAATACATATTGACGTTTCAAATTAATTCTATTTTATAGCCGCCGTTGATGCACCTCGCAAACGTGACCAACCGCCGCGAAATTCCCTAGATTGTTAAATTTGATTATTTTGTATAAAAAGTGGCAGAGTAGAAAAAATACTGTATGATAACTCGTTTATAAGGCATTTTGTCGCACTTACTAACTTAGGGCACTCCTCGCTACGCTCGTCGTGTCCTCAACCCGTGCGTGCGACAAAATGCTTCTTATAAAACTCGTATCATAATATATTATGATTTAAAACATCTATTTTCCGGTTTTGAAGTTCAGTTCTGATTTTTTTTTATATTATTTTATGCTTGTTTCTTATTTCTCATACTTTTTTTCCCTGTTAATTTGGAATTTGGCAGTTTTGCTAACCTTTTTTTTATGTTCTTTGCTTCTTCGGTTGCTTTGTATTTTTATCAGTGATTTGGTTTTTACCACTTTGTACTTCTCCCTCCTAGATATTTATTCTTTTATGTTTTTAATACCGTGCATTTTCTGTTTTTATTGTTTATTCCCGTTTTTGAATTTTTATCTAGTTTTTCGAATCTGTACCCGTTTCTTTTGTTTTGTTTTCTTACATTTTGATTTTCTCTTTTCCAGCCTCATTGTATTTTAATGTAACGAATTGTTCAATGGATGTTTATGAAACAAGTGTAAAAAGAAATGTTTTACGCGTGTTGCATACAATATTTTTTTAGAACATTTTAACATGGGGCGTTGCTAAAACTACTAAATTTCTCATAAAAATCTTAATCTCTGAATTTTTATATTGTGTATGTTCATGAACATGAATTATGGTCAACTTCAACCTTAAGACACATTTTATACATTTGATGCTTTCTTAAAATCCAATAGTAATTTGCCAGGCCTGAAGTACCTGCCGTCGACTCCGCTGGTAAATATTACGTATACTTGAAGATCTCGGTTCTCTTCCGCCTAGTTTCTTGCAATGCTTCAGACTGATCCGACAATTAAGATAAAAGTGTACAATTTATTTTTGACTTTAGGTTGGCGGAATGGTATTTGTAGATGGAAGGTTATGTTTGTTTGGTGCAAACTTAAATGCAGCATACCTTACAGGCTTGCCAATTTAGATGTACATATTGATTTTACTGTTGCCAACTCACTTCTTCCTTCACGCTCCAAAAAATATTAATAAATACAAAAAAAATTCGATTACTTCAAACTCTGCAAACCGAACTTGGATTTCCATTTCCAATAGCTCCTATAAATAAAGCAATGTCAAATATTCCCTTACACCCCCTTAAATGACCGTAAATTATTGTAAGCCTAAGCTGCAATCTGTCGGTTGAACACACTCTTTCGAACCCAACGTTTCAATTTACAATCTTTACTCCCAGCATATTAAACTGGTTACAATCCCACGTGAAATATTGGCGCATAGGCGTACAGTATATGCACATTAATCATCTCCTACCGGCCCGGTAGAACTCCAATTTGTCATTAAACTGGAAAACCATCTGGAGTTTTTTCTTCCGGCGTTAAAACCAACACTCACCAAATCCGATCGCGATTTTCGCTCCAACTGTTCACCTGTCAATAAGCTTACGAATATATTACCCGGAACACGAAACGTTATGTAACGTGCGACTGTGAGGTAATAGCACCTCCTCTTTGGGCATGTATTATTATTTATTACGAACGGTCTATTAATAAACCCGTAAAAATATTCAATTCGGTTGCCGCTTTTGGAACTTAATCGTTGGAGAGGCGAACTAATGAAGACCTCTGCGAGGAACAACGAACGGGTTACAAAGATACAAGATAAAAAATAAATGGATGGTCGGACTTAATACGACGCTAAAGCGAATCGTGTTAATTTTAAAACAGTCTAATGACTTCATTATGTTCAGGTCGGGTGCGTA
Organism: Diaperis boleti; assembly: GCA_963583935.1. Taxonomy (NCBI): domain Eukaryota; kingdom Metazoa; phylum Arthropoda; class Insecta; order Coleoptera; family Tenebrionidae; genus Diaperis; species Diaperis boleti. Next base: position 19,781,196 of record OY757245.1, on the reverse strand, counting down.
CCGCTGGCTTCCTGGATGTCTGTTCGGTAGGTGATGGTTGCTAATTACTCCTTCAAGATAAAAGTGCTTTGTGGAGACAGTTTGGCAAAGGTGGTAGTAAAAAGACTTGTAAATGGACAAAAGGAAAGATGAATGAAACAGGAAAAGAGAGGAGAAATAATTGCACTATTTTTGGTTGCTCCATTGCACTATAAGTAAATGCAGCGAAGTAATTAGAATGTGCATTTAATAGTTCCAGTTCAAGATTGAGAGTCGATTAGACTCTTTTTCAAGCGAGCGTGTAGACTTTTTCTCGTTCGCCGTAACAGTTTTTCCTTCCTACACTCGAAAGAAAATTGCACCTGGATTCATAAAAACTAAGCAAAATTTTATTCCCTTTCACTTCTTCATCACCTCGGCTGTGGTCCCGAAAAAATCCCAGAACTTTTCGACACACCGAACGAAATTGCGAATCCAAGTCAAAGGTCATCACCGAGATATTTATTTCCTTGAAGCGAAACCCGATAAAATCTTGCACTTATCATACTTGTTTCTGTGTACTTTGGCGTTACGCTGTGATTTATGTGGGAGTTGATAATCCTTGTAATTTCGATAAACAGCGTGCTGCAGTGCTTGTAGATTACCATTTCGAACAGGGTCAAGACTTAACATCTGGGCCGTGCGTTCACGCTAATTATTTGGGATTTTCATGTGGTGCTTTTGATTTCTGATTAAACAAGACGTTGCGTTGACCATCAGCGGTTCCAGCCGGTAACGGGGCCAAGTACGGCGCTGCGAGGTACTGCCAGCTCGTGCCGTTGAAAAATATTTTGCTTAAAGCGAGGAGATTTATTGCTGCCTTCAGACATTGAGATTATTAGAAGTGGTCAAGTGGTGATGGATGTTCCTTGGAAAAGCTACACGTTATGGGAAAGTTGTACGTCGGCGTTCAAAAATTTTGTGCACCCGCTCGCTGGTTATGCAAATTAACGTGTTGGTGGAGGTCATGTGCGGCCTAAAGCATTTAAATTTTGCCTGATGGACGAAATTCTGATGCAAATCCTACTATTATAAACAAAATCCCCATGGAAAACAGGACTGAACTGAACTTACTTCGTCTTTTATTCACAGTGTAGTCTAGATGAAGAAGCGAGATACATTTTGCAGCGCCATCTTTTGGATCGTACCACATCTAGAGACGTGTAAACTGTCTCGCTTCTACATATTGACTATTTCTAGATTTCGTCATTCTCTAAATGCACATGACCAGCTAGCCTCTGACTCCTGATGCCCCTTGCACTCCTCAACATTTTCATTTTTTTCAACCTTTCACTGTAAATATTTTCTTACAATGACCACATAGGAAGCTAAAAGACAATTAGCGTGGTGTGCATGAGCGATTATAATTACATCATCCCGATAAACCGAGCGAAAGCGACCTTAATTACCCTACCAAGGGTCAGCTAAACTAGACATTAGATATAGGATGTACGAAGAACCTTTGAAAGACTCGTATCGTGTCTGTTTCAGGCCGAAGGACCCCCCGTGCAGATGGAGCCCGTGGACCTCAGCGTCAAGACGCCGGTGGTCCTGCAGGTTCCCAAGTACCCCCCGCAGAGGTTGAGAAACCCGGCGCCTCCGAGCAAAGTCCAGCCGCCACCAGGTGAGCCCCGCCCCTCCACGACGGCCCGATTCAAAAATTGGCGCCATTGTATGCAAATGACAAGCGTGCAGTCTTCCGTTCTTTATCATTACTCATTGTGCGATCGTATGTAATAAGCCGTGTCAAATTCGTTGACAAAGACATACACTTATGTAAATGCGGCGTTTAAATTGCAAATCGGCCGGCTTCGGCCCTGTCGCCATCTATACTGAGCGCCACAAGAAACGATGCGTCGGTAAAAGGGGGGTGTGTAAACAAACGGGATTTTAAGCCACAGTAAATTTTCTTTACAGAAGCTGTTATTTTTATGAGGGCCAATTTGGTTGATCTTTTAGTGCAAATAACAGTATAATAAGAAGCACACTTTTTTAATATAATTGATTCATTGAAATGAGTACTCTACTATTTACTCCGTTTTCTACAAGTTCTGATGAGGGGCCGATGTTTTCAATTTTTCAGGAAGATCTCAATGGATTGTTGTCTTTACACAATAAGGTAAAGTGTGGTGCCATTGAATATAATTTATATTTCTATTCTATTATCTGCTGATCCTTTTTTTTTCTTTGTTCAACTTATTTAATTTTTTCGTTTTGTTTGATTTTTTTTTATTAATTTTCTCTATTCTTTGACTTATTTTTCGATTTGTCCTTTTTTAATTGTGGGCTTGTCTATTTATTTACGGTACTCCGGATATATAAAGGCAACTATTCGACTCGACCCACTGATCTTCGACTTCGACTGTGACTGTGATACGACCGGTTGGTCCGATTAGTTGGTCGATGCGACCACCAATAAATATATCTCTAGGCGGCTAAATCTTCTGGACAATGATTTCCAGTACAGCATGCATGACGTCATGCTCTCGATGTGCACCGAATACTCCATAAGATGATATCACACTATCTCGAACACGCCGCAGCAATGGGTCATTTACACTGCCGTTACAGTCCCCCCTCCCGAAAGATGTTTCGTCCGGTAACTTCACAAAACATTCTTTTGCTATTCTATTTCCTTCCGATGTCCCTTCGGGTTGCAGCAGTACACCATTCGCTTAAGCCAAGTCAAATGGAAGACTCTTTCCAACATGCTTCTCACTGTTCTCCAAACCGAGCAGTCGAATCCACAGGTGATCTCCACGATTGCCAATTTCCCGATACCCTGGGACAAGACAGTCTCCTTCGACACCAATAAGGTATCCCAAGCATTTTGGTAGGTGCCCTTCTTGTACACTAGTCTCTTCGTAACTATTTCTTCTTGGTTCGCTTTTAACTTGCAATTTTTACATCTCCAAGTCGATAGGTGGACTCTTTCATAATGGCCTCAGCAACTGTCGCACCTTCCTGACTCGCTAGCATTTGGACTATTCTAGAAGGAAGACACTGTATTTATTTATACCTCCGCTCTTGGGAGAAATAAAATTTTCTAAAAAAAAAAACAACATGAAATCGATATTTTCTAAATCTACATAAAATACTCAACTAAAATTTGTACCCCCCCAACCATTTCAATTTCGAAACACTTAGAAGAAAACACTCGAACAGGTCAATTTTGTTGTCAAGGGGGACCAAATTGTACCAAACTTTCAAGTCTTAGATCCTTTAGCCAGGGGAGCCACCCACTTAAATGGCATGGGGGGGTGGTGTAATACATCATTAATTTTAAAGCTTTTTTAACTCTCTATCCAAATCTACTTTTATCGATTAGTTTCGATAAAAAATAAAAATTTGTTATTTTTTAAAAATACATAAAACACTCTTGATTTGGAAAATAACAAATTCATGTTTTTTTTTTGTAGAAACAAATCGATAAAAGTAGATTTGGATAGAGAATTGAATAAATTTTAAAATGATGTATTACAGGACCCCCTATGCCATTTAAATTTTTTAAGGGGGTGGCTCGCCTGGATCAAGGGGAGAGATCCAATATTTAAAAATTTGGTAAAATTAGGTCCCCCTTGATAACAAAATTGACCTGTTTTGAGTCTTTCGAAATTGGAATTATTGGAGGGTACAAATTTTAGTTGGGACAACCGATATAGCTGGTAAGCGCATCACTTGAGAACGGCTGGACCGATTTGGTCTTTTTTTTTAATTAAAAACAAATTTCTGGATCTTGACAACAGCGCCACCTACCGGGTTCAACTGTGACTCAGAACCATCTAGGTGACCCCATAAGTATGTACAAAAAGAAATCATCAAAATCGGTCAGAAAAAAAATCCGGATCTCGACAGAAGCGCCACTTATTGGGCCCAACTGTGGTTAAGAACCATCCAGGTGATCCCATAAGTACAAAAAAAAAAATTATCGAAATCTGTCAGAAAATTTAAAAAAATGCTGGATCGCCACAACAGCACCGAATACCGCGTCCAACTGTGGCTAAGAATCATCCAGATGGCCCCATAAGTACAAAAAAAAAATCATCAAAATCGGTCAGAAAATAAAAAATGTATTCTGGATCGCCACAACAGCGCCACCTGCCAGTTCCCACTGTGGCTAAGAACCATCCAGGGATCCACTCAAACACACAAAAAATTTCATCAAAATCGGTCAAGCCGTTTAGGAGGAGAAAAATTACGAATTTTAAATACAAAACAACTAACTTGAGTAACAAGTGTTGACTTTGACAACTCACATTCTTACTAAATCGCATGCGCGAATATTTTGAATTGATCTGAGGGAAATCGATTGGAAATATTCGCTCATGCGATTTAGATGAATTGCACTTTTTAATTGTGCGGCGATTTCAAATATTCCGTTTGTTCTAAACATTTTAAAATCTGTACAAAAGTTTGACGTTTTGTGGGCAGGGCACATTGAGTGAATTTTTTTTTCCGTGGATTATTAAAATTGGTGCCTCGCGCTTCGCGCTCGACCCCTTAAAGAAACATACTCTAAGAAGGTCATACTTCTCTTCTCCCGACATAAAATATGTAGAATACTAGCTCACCCGACAGACATTGTCCTGTCCAAATTTCAATCAATTTGTTTTTGGACCGATTTATTATATTTATTTCATTTTTATTATATAGATTCGTTGGTAAGCGCATCGTTTGAGAACGGCCGGACCGATTTGGTCTTTTTTTAAATAAGAATTAAAAACAAAATTCTGGATCTCGACAACAGCGCCACCTGCCTTGTTCAACTGTGGCTAGGAACCATTTAGGTGACCCCGTAAGTATGTACAAATAAAAAATCATCAAAATCGGTCAGAAAAAAAAATCCGGATCTCGACAGCAGCGCCACCTACCGGGTCCAACTGTCGCTAAGAACCATTCAGGTGGCCCCATAAATACGAAAAAAAAATATATCAAAATCAGTCAGAAAATAAAAAATATATATTCTGGATCGCGACAACAAGGCCACCTATCGGTTCCAACTACAGCTAAGAACAATCCCGGAATCCACTCAAACACACACAAAAAATTTCATCAAAATCGCTCAAACCGTTTAGGAGGAGAAGAATTACGAACACACGCACACCGCAATTTTATATATAACTAGCTGACCCGGCAAACTTTGTACCGCCTCAGAATCAATAAATGTTGTGTCAACTTATTAGCTGAATCAAATTCAGTTTTTTTATCAAAGCATAATGCACACAACGCCATCTACTGGCTTTACCGGAACCACCATAAAACGCCATGTTGATTTTTGTTCTGTCTGTTCTATGAGGAACTTTGTTTCGTTTATTTTTCCGATGTTTTAATAGTTATTCGCCCCCGAAAAAAGTCAGTCAATCCGTTCTCGAGATATCATCAAAAATTTTTTGTCCAGTGAAACTTTGGAGTTTACTCCTCAAAAATCGATTATCATTTTTAAAGCCCCGTACGACAAATTTTGATGGCCCGCGTTATTTGTTATTGTTGCTCTGTACCAGGGGGGCTTTCGTTATTGTCGTTGCCCTGTACCTCTCCGCCCCCACTAATTTTTCCGATGTTTTAATAGTTATTCTGCTATTTGGATCGGAGACAAATCCAACAAATCAAAGATCATAAAAAGCGGCCCAGCCGTTCTTGAGTAATAAATCCAAGGGGGGGCCTTGGCCTCCATTTCCATGTGAATAATATTTTACCACCTATTCTCATACCTACCAAATATACAAAAAAAACATAAAAATCGCTTCAGCTCAAGGGGGGGCCGGGCTGGGCCCCCATGTCCATGTAAAAAGTACTTTACGACCTATTCTCATACCTACCAAATATACAAAAAAAAATCATAAACCAAAAAAAAAATTAAATAAAAATCGGTCCAGCCGTTCTTGAGTTATAAACCCAAGGGAGCCCCCATGTCCAATAAAAATTATCCTATGTCCGTCTCCTGGTTCTAAGCTACCTCCCCACCAATTTTCAGCCAAATCGGTTCAGCCGTTCCTAACACGACTTTCTTTTATATACAGGGTGTTGTGGAAGTCCTAGCAGAAAATTTAACACAAGTAGAACTCGTCAAAATAAAAAAAAATATTTATTATTTTTTTCGCAAACGGTCCCTTACGGAGTTAAAATTAACAATAGTCTAACCCCTAAAACCAATAGCCGCCTATGGTCTCAATTTCATTCATTGTGAGGAATCTCCAAAAACGCTACCAGATAAACGAATTGAAATAAAAACTGTTTAAATGGAAACCATGATATGCATAATATTGAAGGGGTTAGGTTCGTAACGTGCGATCATTTAAATTATAAATTAGAGTATGCTGTGAAATTTAAATTAGGTTGGCACTACTAACTTTTGACAATTTTATTTAAAATTCGAATGCCAAGTGACTTTTCGAAAAAACGGTGGTGAATGGATTTAACAGCTGAATTGAAGATGCGGGAGAATACTTTGAACATTTGCTGTAATTCTCAATTATTCTACATTATTTGTTAGTCTTTTATTTTCATGAGAACATAAACGTCACAATGTTTACGATAACTTCAAATTTTACTGTCAGTCTAAGCAGTCAGTCAATTTTCAGGCTGAGCCATTGCATAATAAAAAAAAACGCCTACTCTAATTTATAATTTAAATGATCGCACGGTATGTAATAAACTCTCTTACGATAAATGTTAACACACCGACACCACACATCTTCGAATACTTAAAAATTTTAGGTTCAATTTCCAAACCCCGATTAAATCTGGGACGCCCGAGACACAAACGAGCCGCGGACTTCATTTGCATTACCTAACACTAACACCATAGCAAAAAAACATTTTCGTGGAAATTACAATGAATAAATTCTTAGTACTATCGACAAATTTTGTGTCCCAAAAAAGTTAGAAGGTGTTTACCTCGTTTGGCAAAAACTCTCTCATGCGTTCAAGTTCAACTTAGTAATAGGCGGAGGGTGAAATAAGGGGTCAGAAAAATTTTCAAAAAAATTGCGGGCTTCAGCAAAGTGGTAAATAGAAAAAATGTTTATTTTGACGAGTTCTACTTGTGGTTTAAATTTTCTGCTAGGACTTCCATAACACCTTGTATAGATTCGTTGGTAAGCGCATCACTCAAGAGAACGGCTGGACCGATTTGGTCTTTTTTTATTAAGAATGAAAAGCAAAATTCTGTATCTGGACAACAGCGCCACCTACCGGGTTCAACTGTGGCTAAGAACCATCTAGGTGACCCCATAAGTATAAAAAAAATATCATCAAAATCCGTCAGAAAAAAATCCGGATCTGGACAGCAGCGCCACTGATTGGGTCCAACTGTGGCTAAGAACCGTCCAGATGATCCCATAAGTACAAAAAAAAATCAAAATCGGACAGAAAATTAAAAAAAAGCTGGATCGCGACAACAGCGTTACCTGCCGGCTCCAACTGTAGCTAAGAACCATATAGGTGACCCCATAAGTATGTAAAAAAAAAATCATCAAAATCGGTCAGAAAATAAAAATATATATTCTGGATCGCGACAACAGCACCACCTGCCGGTTCCAACTGTAGCTAAGAACCATTCAGGTGATCCCCTAAGTACAAAAAAAAAACATCAAAATCGGTCAGAAAATTAAAAAAACTATGCTGGATCGCGACAACAGCGCCGCCTACCGGGTCCAGCTGTAGCTATGAACCATCCAAATGGCCCCATAAGTACAAAAAAAAAACATCAAAATTGGTAATAAAATAAAAAAATACATATTCTAGGTCGCGACAACAGCGCCACGTACCGGTTCCAACTCTAGCTAAGAACCATCCGGGTGCTGGCTCGGGTTGAACAATATAATTGTCATCAAATTAAGTAACAGTTCGTTGGAAATCCGTAAGTTCCGTCGTGGACGATTGAGGAGGATTTATTTGTGCTAGAGGCTGGAGAATCGTACGTCGTCACACAATAATATAACCTAGTTTCAACCTCATAATGTAACGTAAAACTAATAAGATCGTCAAATCGTCGTTGACTGATAAGTAAATTGTTTATACCATTTATACAGCGAATTATAGCTATAAATCGGGCGTACTTAATTCAATTCGGGCTATTTAATTTCAGATATTTCAGAACGCATGAATCGGCGAATTAACAAATGAATAAACGAATTAATGTATGGATGAACGAACGAACGGAGGGACGGACGAACGAACCAATAGATAATAGCCGATTTGAGGAGGAACGAATGATCGAACAACCGCATGAATTAATTAATGAACGAAATAACTAATGATTGAACAAGAAAATGAAAATAAATAAGTATTATGCTTTAACAAGTAGATTCTTTTTTGAAATGCAATTGGTAAATTCTAGTGAGTATAATATAATAAACTGGAGGATAGAAGAGAAGAAAGTTATTAAAAAAAGAAAATTAAATATTTAGTAACCGCAGAAGAAAATTTATGAACTTTCTGAAGAACATTAAAAAAATGAAAAATAAATATCTATGTAACATCAAAGGAGTCGGTCCTTCTAACATGGAGCAAATGGGCTTCGCCAACATTTCACAAAAAGGATGAAAAAACTGCGAAAGATCTTCCCACGTCACGAGATGACGTACTTAGATTTTCGTTCTAATTGGTTGTACTTAGGCGCGCTTAGCCGGGATTGGCGGGTTTGAATTTAAAATTACAAATCTTTTTTTTTTAAGAAATGTATTTTAGAAATAGGATGTATTTTTTTTTATATCGGCCAAGCCCGATTTTACCTAAAGGTCTCACCCACGCCTCTTTCGTTTTCCACGTCGCCGAGTATATGGAGGGAATAGATACACGAAGACGACGGAACGGTTCTCCCACACACGCACACGACGTCGAGCCGTTACTGCTCACGTCCTCATATAATGGATGATGTTGGTAAAATTGATGTGTTGAGAATCTTCAAGTCGTGCTTGCAAGATCTCAGACTTACAAGATGCACGGCCCACTTAGATTGCGTTGGGACGAAGAGATGCTGCTGCCGCCGTAGCATTGTCAACGGATCTCACGTTCGCGACGACCGATTTCGATTTGCAGATTTTTCTGCACCTTTCTCAAGAAAGAAGCGACGTGCATGTAGGAGTCCGAACACAGAAGTCGCGAGGTAGGTTCGTGTTTCGGTTGGTCTCTTTAAACGGCTTAAGTGTTGCGATTGGACGAGTTGTCGCCCGTGGTCTTCATTTATCTTCATCAGGAGATACATGGGATTAGGTTAAGTGAAGGAACGCTGGCGTTTTATGTCTTCATCATATTTTTCGAGCCGTGGTGTGAATAGTTTTGCCTTCCTGGCAAGTGCCACCGGTAGGGATTAGACGTACTGAGTTACCAGTATTTTTTTTCTTGCGGAAGAGGGCCAAAGGTTTAACACATTACGAGTTTCCTGCTTTTCGATGGTTACTGTGGGAAATAATTTAGACACAAATTTGTGAAAGTCCCGTTTCCTACCGGAGATTGAAAATCATAATGGCTCTTTTAATAATATTAATATCATTCAAACTAAATATTTTTCTTCTTCCAACGCCGTCTTACCTTCTTGTATCACAAGCCTGACGTCGTTTCGTTTGGAAGAAGATTCCTTGATTCCCTGTTGCTCAGATTTCTGAACCGTCTCGTGTATCAGGTTGTGTTTTCTTGGCCCACTTTGAAGCTAGTCTGATAATTTTGGTGCAAAATTGGAAGCCAGATCTTTTTATTTTTGAATCAGAAAGGTTCAACGCAAATTACAACAATGTGTTTAATTACAGAACTGAAATCCCCAATTACACAACTCGAATCCCGTTCGTCTTGCCGCAATCCAATTTCCTCAGTCAACACGGCTTTTAATTAAGTTCTCACGTCTTCCTCACCTGCGACCATTACTCATCTCGGACCTACTATGCTCAAATTAAAACTCTCGCCCATAAATCCGCCCGTTATAGCCCCTTGAGCATCCCTATTCTTCACGTTTCGTGAATGGCTGCTCTCTCGGCATTCTCGGCGCATTCTGCATTTGCAATCTCAATGAGCGCGGTTATAAATGACCGTATACGTTTTCTAATTTACTCGCGACACCTATCATACATTCATAATATTTTATTAAGCCGGTCATAATAATTTATTCAGCGCGATTACCACAAATGCGAAATATTTGTAAGGTAATCTCGAGTCGGCTCGCGTTTACGTGAGAAGTTAATCGACTGGTGTGAGTTTCAGTTTCTTGTGTTGGTACTAAACGGGTACTTAATAATGTCGGGAGTTTCTGCGTTGCTCTGAATGGCGTATTTACGGATTCTGGTATTTAACTGGTTCATTTGCAATAATTAATAAGCCATAAATGTTGCTGCAGTAACGGATAAGTAATGACAACTTTAGGAGTAATTTATTGGCGCGCTTTTTGCAGCTTGTAAATTGATGGCGTGGTGTCATTAGAGTTCTTGTAAAGGCGCACGCGTTCGCAGTTTCAAGGCTTTAGGAAAGGTGAATATGATAGAATAGGGGCTGTCTTCCCCTGATGAAATAAACTAATCGAGTAGATGATGTTGAAGAAAAAATATATGAAGAAAAAGTAATAAAATAGTTACAAAAAAAAAATAGAATCAGAGAATTAACTGTACCTACTATAACAACAATAAACCCGCTTTGGGGCACGTCCGCAGAGAAGCTGAGAAATTCAAAACTAAGTTTGCTAACCTAGAATGTGTGAAAATAACAGCCTAGAACATTGGGTTCAACCTTTATGAATTTTGATACTGAATAGCAACTACTGGAAAATAAAAGAAATTTGTCCTTAAAAATCATTTTTCTGGACATTCAGTGTCTTAAAAACAAAGTCAATTTTCTGGAAAACTTATGCTGAAAACCTGGTGTGGCTGAATTTGTCAAATCTGCGGTGAACTGGAAAGGTCTACCTACAGTGAAGAATCTGTCAAAGGAGCTTCATTGTGAGCGATAGGGATAGACCTAATGTCAGTTTTTTTCTGACAGCATTTTGCATGCCTCGTCGCCTGTGTGTTCGCCAGCGAAGAAGAAACTCAAGTCTGAAGACATCGGACGAAGCGCTAGCGTTGACCTTAGACAGTTCAACAATGGATCCGAAAGAGATGGGAAGTGCCTCCCGATTCAATGGTGTCGCCAGCGAATTTCCGACATGGAAGTGACTGGGACCAACTGGTCAAAGAGCCTGAAGATTTGAAGCAAACCACGGATGCCAAAGTACTGCACGGATGAGAAAGGAAGAGAGTCGCGCATGAAGGCAAAGACATGCAAGAAAGCCTTTGTTCTTCTACTCTCGGCAGTCCCTATCGAAGTCTCCAGCGGTCTCATCGGATCTCTCGGCAATCTATGAACACAAGTCACACTCAAACCGAACCATACTTCTTTAGAAGGTCTATTCGTTAGAATATTACGCCAGCGAATCGATGGCTAGTACTTGGCCAGAGTTGAGGGAGTCGTCTCACAGATGAAGTCAGCCGGCGTTGTGATGGAAGACAAGAAAGACGAAGCCGAGACACAAAGCTTCGCCTACCGTCAAGTTGGACACATCAAAGCTCACTGCAAGGAGAAGTCGATGAAGAAGTTCATTGATTCCAATGCTGGATCTGATGAAGAAAAAGCCACTTGGGTCGCAATGGATGTCTGATATTGGCGCCAGCGCTCACATGGTCATCGGGAATAATTCACTACATTTGAGGAGATACCTGCTGGTGCGCACGCGATGAGCTTCGGGAACGGCGAGGCATTGGATGCCCGTGGAAGAGGCATAGTCAGCCAAGAAGCCACAGGAAACATTTCCAGACTTATGTTAATACGAAGTTGTATTTAATATAAGTAACACAAGTAAAGAGAAAATTTATAAGAAAAATTGTTAAAGAACCAAACACAAACTATTAAAACTTTAAAATCTTAAATCTTAAAAGTGCCTACCCGAGGTGCTAGTCTTCCATAAAAGTAGCAACGATCTTCGGAATTCCCAGACCAAGCAGTTCTCTAGAGAGTTTCACGACGAGGTTGTCTTCGAAGAGACCGTCTACTGTTAAACCTCCACGAATAGAAGTTTGTAGTCAGTTTTAATTGCGGCAACGCCATGTTGGGAATCACCACTGTTAGCTTTGACGGTTTAACCAATATTAACGAGAAGCTTATCCTGACCTCCAAGTACTTCAAGTTTCTGCCTGTGGGCAAAGCCAGAAGAACAAGGGAGCTTGAGTAGTGGAAGGAGCACCAGAAGTTGAGTTCCACCACTTAAAGAGGAACAGCTGGGTAAAAACAAACAAGAAATCGAGGTAAAGAAGGGTGAACTAAACGCGAATATCAAAAAGAGTAAGAAGTTGCAAGAAGAGCTCCAGAGAACAAACCACCAATTTATTGCAAGAATTGAAAGGTCTAGAGGAGAAATTCGAAGCAGCTTAACAGACTAAAACCTACTTCAAGGAGCAGTGGCAGAAAGCATTCCAAAAAATTCACAACCTGTAAGCCGAAAACTAAATTTGGCAATCTCTATTCTAGGAATATTAAAAAAAAATTATTCGTTATTTTTTCGAACCACCCTTTGAAAGGTGGTTCACCCAAGTGGATATATTCCCCATTTCCTTGGCTACTTCTTTAGGTGATATACCCAGATCTGGTTTCACACATTGGAATTTGTTACATATAAATTACTAGCTGACCCGGCGAACTTTGTACCGCCTCAGAATCAATAAACAAATCAAACTTATTAGCTAAATTAAATTCGATTTTTAATATCAAAGGATAATGAACACCATCTACTGACATTAGGCCCTCCTGGGCCCCCATGTCCATGTTTTAATAGTTATTCTGCTATTCGGGGCGGATACAAATCCAACAAATCAAAGATCATAAAAATTCTCATACCTACCGAATATACAAAAAATCATAAAAATCGGTAGAGCCAAAGAATCGGTCCAGCCCAACGAGGCCCCCTGGACCTCCATGTCCACGTGAAAAATAGTTTACCACCTATTCTCATACCTACCAAATATACAAAAAAAATAATTCATACAAATCGGTCGAGCCGTTTCGGAGGAGTTCGACCACAAACACCGTGGCACGAGATTTTTATATAGACCGTTTCAATCGAAACGAGCCACCCTCAATAGCAAAAGTTAGTAATTAAAAATATAACATTTTTAAGGGATTTGTTTTGTATTTAAAAATGTCTGCAATTAACGATAAAAAGCTCGCAATAAAAATTATTAGACAAAACTGAAAACAAAATAGTCGTGTTAATTTCCTGAGCGATAAAACAACAACTGTAGCATTGAACACTAAATTTGATTTCATATGAAATGTTCAAAATGATTTCCATCGACTTCCATGCACTCATACAGACGATTATGAAATACACTTTTTAGGTTACGCAACGTTTCCGGTGTTATTTGTCGAGATTCCAGGATAATCTTTTGTCGCAAATCTTCCAGAGAAGCTGGTTCTGTCGCATAAATTTTGGGCTTGAGGTGTCCCCACAAATAAAAATCCAGGGGAGTCACATCGGACGATCTAACTGGCCATTCTACAGGACCTTGTCTACCAATCCAGTGGTCGGGGAAGTTATTGTCCAGGAACTGCCGTATTGGCGCAGTAAAATGAGGTGGTGCTCCATCCTGTTGCAAGACCAATGCGTTCTCTAGCTCTTGCCAAAAACCGATAAGACAATAAATACACAAATAATTGTAGAAAAACACAGATTGTCTAACATTGTTGATTGCAAGCATGTGTAAATACAAAACAAATCCGTTAAAAAAATGTTTTATTTTAATTACATACCAACTTATAGACTATGTAGATAAAAAATACTTATGTGGCTGAAAAGACAAATAAAATACCTTTCAATCGGCATGATACTCGACCCCTATTCCCTATTTAAAAAATCGAGGTTGCTCCTGTCAGGGGTATGGGGTTGCACCAAGCCTGCTTACTATTGCATCAAAACATGTCCTCCTCGAGATAAAAATTAGGAGTACAGCACAAAAAGGAGGAAATTCAATACAAACATAATTATCAAATGAACATTTTATAATAATCTTGGTAAAGTTTATAAGATATTGAAAATCTGGAGATTATATTATATTACTAGCTGTACCCGCGACTTCGTTCGCGTGGATTTTTAGATTGGTTGAGACTGATTGTTTATAACTGTTTTAACAGTTGGATCGGCCGGAATGGTGCAATGGCATAGGCCGGCACGTTCAACAACATTTTTAATTGTGTGCGTACGCATGTTATGCGGTTGTGATGATTATTTGTTTTTAATTATAATTGGAATGGGTAGGGAAATTATTGCCGGTATTTGTGTGACAGCCTGGATATTACAGATTCCCTAGGGCCTACGTCGTTTTTTTTTTTTTGTTTTTTTAGCCTACAGTGTTATCTATTTTAACACTTCCACAAAGTAAAGTAAAATATAGGCTATGGATCTGACTGACTTCATCTAAAACTGTGACAAAGATATTCGGAATTGTTTAATTAAATTAAAAATTATATATAAATTCTATCTGCAACTAAGATAAGAAACAAACAATGATAAACAATAAGTTGACGCTCAAAAAGTAAGATCGAATAAAGAAGAAAAGAAAGAAGATTCCAGAAAATATATTAATTACATATCAGCCAGATACATCACGGTCGGATACTGCTTTCAGTCAAGCGGCGAGGGTTCTTTCATCATTCTATACTTACGGCTGTGTATGCCTACTTCTTTTTTTTCAAATTGTGACCTCGATCACACAGTTTGGCAATATTTTTATTAGCAGGAAAGTGTTTATGATATTATGTGTTTAGGCGTTGACTTTTGTAATTACTACATAATTATACATATTATAATAAACGGTTTGTTATCAGATTGACTGTTCAATAAGTTTCAAGCTGCTTGGTAATTAGTACCACTGACAGATAATGATTCTATCGCGTGAAACGTTTCTTTAATGCATCGCAGTAGAGGGAGATTATAATAAATTACTCATCGCTCAAATGATTTCATTTTAGATATTAATTATTCCTATAGTTTAATTTCAAATCCAACCCTTCTGATTACATTTCAGTAAATTTTGACAATTCGGGTACCAGCGGATTTTTATCTTTGCATCCTTCGCTGTTTCTCACCACTGGTCTGTGCCGAGAATTCACTACAGAATTGAAAAATTAAAAAATGTTGAAACTATAATACGTTCAAAAGAACTGACTTCGATCAATTAATGATTCTCTATTTTCATCTATATCCAACTAATTGGCCCGGTGAACTTCGTACCCCCTCAGAATCAATAAATGTTGTGTTAACGTATTAGGTGAATTAAATTCAGTTTTTATCAAAATATAATGCACACAACGCCGACAACTGGTATTACCGGAACCAGCATACAACGCCATGTTCATTTTTGTTTCTGTCATGTATTAGAGATACGTTGTATACAGATTCCATACAAAATGTATGAAAAAATGAATTTTCTTCATATTGTTTTTTTTTTGTCGTGAATTATTCCGATATTTTAATACTTATTAGCCCCCGAAGAAAAAAATCATCGAAATCAGTCAATCTGTTGTCGATATCATCAAAAAATTTGAAACTTTTGGAGTTTACTGCTTAAGAATTGATTTTTATTTTTAAAGCCCGGTACGACAAATCCAACAAATCAAAGCTCATAAAAATCGGTCCAGCCGTTCTGGAGATATAAATGGTGCCGGCTTTGTTTTATATAGATAGATATACCGATAAATAGTTTCCTGTAATATGATAAGCAATAATTCAAAAAGTTCTGTCTTTTCGTTTATTATTCTCAAATACCCCTTGCGAAGCAACAGCAAAGCCATGAAATTGGAATTCTTGTTCTCAACTGTTTTCATTCAAAAATTACGTTTCGCGGGTCTAATTTTATTCATCCCACTGACTCTTATAGTGACAATATGACTTCTTTTTGTCCCGAACGTTTACATAGTCATACATTATCGCCTGGAATTCTTCACTTCCACTCCTGCCCTCTGGACACCGTCGAGATGTAAGAAAACAATATCGTAGTTTACGTGCTCCATGCGTGCAAGTCTAAATAATAATTTACCCGAGGAAACATTCCACCTACTTGACCCGACGAGCCGCCTCTGCGGTGTGAGTTTCAGTTTCAGTTCCTGCGGATACTTAATGGTGCATCATGTTCTGCATAAGCTCTAATTAATTGCGGACGCTGCGAGAGATTTAATAAACTCGCTTCTCATTTGAATTTTCGTGTATGCAAATACGGATTTATTGGGTACATGGTATTTGCATAATTCAATGGTTTATTTAAATTAATTTAAATTTCTTTTATTACTAATTTGGCGATCTGGTTTCATGCTGAGGGGCTTATCTTCAATTGCTGCTAATTAAAACAAGATAAGGTCCGAGCTTAATCTTGGAGTACATACACGTACACGGATGAAATGGTACCATGTGAAGTTTATTTTACATCTATCGGCATCTGGTTAGGAGGTATCACGATATCATCCTATATTAGGTTTATAGCTGTGGGGAACCAGTGGCAAAGATAATTTTTGGCATGTACATATCAATTAATAGAACTGTCTACTGACCATATACATAGGTTGATAGATTTCTGATCCTTCCATTCTTTGGATCTTTTGCGCCTTTATCTTCGATCCTAAATTTGTTTCACTTCCAAATTCTTTTCAATGTTATTGGACGCTTCTCAAAATTTCCATCTAGTGCCATATTCTGGTTCCTCACTGATCCTAGTAATCTTCTTTTTCCTCCCAAAGAATCGTCGAAAAGTTGGCAAAGCAAATTTCAAACGAATTCGTGTGCATTCTCAATTGAATTTGACGAATTCGCCTATAGCATCTCGTAGAGTATATAACATGAAGCCCTAAAACGCGTTCTGTTGTTTAATAAAGTTGTTTTGTGAGATAACAGAGCGTATCAAAAATAGCAATTTTGGCTAGCATTTTCAAACGCTGTACATTTACCGCCTCTTCTGACGTCATTTCGCGCTTCTCATTAGTCCGCCCATCTAGTAACTTTGAATTTTGTCTGGTGAATTTTTTCCCTTGTTGACGTCACAGAAAGGCGCGCGTTTTAAATAAGACAGATGTCTCGATTTTTTTTTCCTAATAAACGCGTGATAAACATCGAATAAACAAAAAAATAGGAGTACAATGTTTTATTGTCTAGTTTCTAGAAAAGCTGTTTTTGAAGATTGTGGGACGACCCCATTGCGGAAATCCCGAATGCATAAATCTCCAGCACTCCAATTTGGGAATTTTAATTCTTGACATCTTGAATTCCTGAATCTCCTAAATTATGAATCGTCGTAAAGTTGATCTCCGGAATTTGTAAACTGCAAATTTTAAGTCGTGGAAATTCTAAATTTTTAGAATTCGAATTCCGGAAATGGCAAATTTCAAACCAATTCGTGTCCAGATACTAAATTGCGGAAATCCCAACTGCATAAATTTGGAGCTCTCCAATTTAGGAATTTTAAGTATTGACATCTTGAATTCCTAAATATCCCAAATTATGAATCGTCGAAAAGTACATCTCCGGAATTTGGAATCTACAAATTTTAAATCGTGGAAATTAAAAATTTGTAAAATTCGAATTTCGGAAATAGCAAATTTCAATGCAATTCGTGTGCAGATATTGAATTTTGGAAATGCCGAATTCAGAAATTTTGAGCTTTCCATTTCGGGAATTTAATTCTTGACATATTGAATTCCTGAATCTCCTAAATTATGAATGGTCGGAAAGTTGATCTCCGGAATAATTTGGAATCTGCAACTTTTAAATCCTGAAAATTTTGTATTTGAAATATTCGAATTCCGGAAATGGCAAATTTTAAATTAATTCGCTTGCAGATTCTGAGTTGCAATTGAAATCCGGAATTCAGAAATTTTGAGCTCTCCAATTCTTGAATCTCCTAAATTATGAATCGTCGTAAAGTTGATTTCCGGAATTTGTAAACTGCAAATTTTAAGTCGTGGAAATTCTAAATTTTTAGAAGTCGAATTCCGGAAATGGCAAATTTTAAAACAATTCGTGTCCAGATACTAAATTGCGGAAATCCCAACTGCATAAATTTTGAGCTCTCCAATTATTTAGGAATTTTAAGTATTGACATCTTGAATTCCTAAATATCCCAAATTATGAATCGTCCAAAAGTACATCTCCGGAATTTGGAATCTACAAATTTTAAATCGTGGAAATTAAAAATTTGTAAAATTCGAATTTCGGAAATAGCAAATTTCAAACCAATTCGTGTGCAGATATTGAATTTTGGAAATGCCGAATTCAGAAATTTTGAGCTTTCCATTTCGGGAATTTAATTCTTGACATATTGAATTCCTGAATCTCCTAAATTATGAATGGTCGGAAAGTTGATCTCCGGAATAATTTGGAATCTGCAACTTTTAAATCGTGGAAATTTTGTATTTGAAAAATTCGTATTCCGGAAATGGCAAATTTTAAATTAATTCGCTTGCAGATTCTGAGTTGCAATTGAAATCCCGAATTCAGAAATTTTGAGCTCTCCAATTCTTGATTCTGCTAAATTATGAATCGTCGTAAAGTTGATCTCCGGAATTTGTAAACTGCAAATTTTAAGTCGTGGAAATTCTAAATTTTTAGAAGTCGAATTCCGGAAATGGCAAATTTCAAACCAATTCGTGTCCAGATACTAAATTGCGGAAATCCCAACTGCATAAATTTCGAGCTCTCCAATTATTTAGGAATTTTAAGTATTGACATCTTGAATTCCTAAATATCCCAAATTATGAATCGTCGGAAAGTACATCTCCGGAATTTGGAATCTACAAATTTTAAATCGTGGAAATTAAAAATTTGTAAAATTCGAATTTCGGAAGTAGCAAAATTAAAACTAATTCGTGTGCAGATATTGAATTGGGGAAATGCCGAATTCAGAAATTTTGAGCTTTCCATTTCGGGAATTTAATTCTTGACATATTGAATTCCTGAATTTCCTAAATTATGAATGGTCGGAAAGTTGATCTCCGGAATAATTTGGAATCTGCAACTTTTAAATCCTGAAAATTTTGTATTTGAAATATTCGAATTCCGGAAATGGCAAATTTTAAATTAATTCGCTTGCAGATTCTGAGTTGCAATTGAAATCCGGAATTCAGAAATTTTGAGCTCTCCAATTCTTGAATCTCCTAAATTATGAATCGTCGTAAAGTTGATTTCCGGAATTTGTAAACTGCAAATTTTAAGTCGTGGAAATTCTAAATTTTTAGAAGTCGAATTCCGGAAATGGCAAATTTTAAAACAATTCGTGTCCAGATACTAAATTGCGGAAATCCCAACTGCATAAATTTTGAGCTCTCCAATTATTTAGGAATTTTAAGTATTGACATCTTGAATTCCTAAATATCCCAAATTATGAATCGTCCAAAAGTACATCTCCGGAATTTGGAATCTACAAATTTTAAATCGTGGAAATTAAAAATTTGTAAAATTCGAATTTCGGAAATAGCAAATTTCAAACCAATTCGTGTGCAGATATTGAATTTTGGAAATGCCGAATTCAGAAATTTTGAGCTTTCCATTTCGGGAATTTAATTCTTGACATATTGAATTCCTGAATCTCCTAAATTATGAATGGTCGGAAAGTTGATCTCCGGAATAATTTGGAATCTGCAACTTTTAAATCGTGGAAATTTTGTATTTGAAAAATTCGTATTCCGGAAATGGCAAATTTTAAATTAATTCGCTTGCAGATTCTGAGTTGCAATTGAAATCCCGAATTCAGAAATTTTGAGCTCTCCAATTCTTGATTCTGCTAAATTATGAATCGTCGTAAAGTTGATCTCCGGAATTTGTAAACTGCAAATTTTAAGTCGTGGAAATTCTAAATTTTTAGAAGTCGAATTCCGGAAATGGCAAATTTCAAACCAATTCGTGTCCAGATACTAAATTGCGGAAATCCCAACTGCATAAATTTCGAGCTCTCCAATTATTTAGGAATTTTAAGTATTGACATCTTGAATTCCTAAATATCCCAAATTATGAATCGTCGGAAAGTACATCTCCGGAATTTGGAATCTACAAATTTTAAATCGTGGAAATTAAAAATTTGTAAAATTCGAATTTCGGAAGTAGCAAAATTAAAACTAATTCGTGTGCAGATATTGAATTGGGGAAATGCCGAATTCAGAAATTTTGAGCTTTCCATTTCGGGAATTTAATTCTTGACATATTGAATTCCTGAATTTCCTAAATTATGAATGGTCGGAAAGTTGATCTCCGGAATAATTTGGAATCTGCAACTTTTAAATCGTGGAAATTTTGTATTTGAAAAATTCGAATTCCGGAAATGGCAAATTTTAAATTAATTCGCTTGCAGATTCTGAGTTGCAATTGAAATCCCGAATTCAGAAATTTTGAGCTCTCCAATTCTTGAATCTTCTAAATTATGAATCGTCGTAAAGTTGATCTCCCGAATTTGTAAACTGCAAATTTTAAATCGTGGAAATTCTAAATTTTTAGAAGTCGAATTCCGGAAATGGCAAATTTCAAACCAATTCGTGTCCAGATACTAAATTGCGGAAATCCCAACTGCATAAATTTTGAGCTCTCCAATTATTTAGGAATTTTAAGTATTGACATCTTGAATTCCTAAATATCCCAAATTATGAATCGTCGGAAAGTACATCTCCGGAATTTGGAATCTACAAATTTTAAATCGTGGAAATTAAAAATTTGTAAAATTCGAATTTCGGAAGTAGCAAAATTAAAACTAATTCGTGTGCAGATATTGAATTGGGGAAATGCCGAATTCAGAAATTTTGAGCTTTCCATTTCGGGAATTTAATTCTTGACATATTGAATTCCTGAATTTCCTAAATTATGAATGGTCGGAAAGTTGATCTCCGGAATAATTTGGAATCTGCAACTTTTAAATCGTGGAAATTTTGTATTTGAAAAATTCGAATTCCGGAAATGGCAAATTTTAAATTAATTCGCTTGCAGATTCTGAATTGCAATTGAAATCCTAAATTCAGAAATTTTGAGCTCTCCAATTCTTGAATCTCCTAAATTATGAATCGTCGTAAAGTTGATCTCCGGAATTTGTAAACTGCAAATTTTAAGTCGTGGAAATTCTAAATTTTTAGAAGTCGAATTCCGGAAATGGCAAATTTCAAACCAATTCGTGTCCAGATACTAAATTGCGGAAATCCCAACTGCATAAATTTCGAGCTCTCCAATTATTTAGGAATTTTAAGTATTGACATCTTGAATTCCTAAATATCCCAAATTATGAATTGTCGAAAAGTACATCTCCGGAATTTGGAATCTACAAATTTTAAATCGTGGAAATTAAAAATTTGTAAAATTCGAATTTCGGAAATAGCAAAATTCAAACCAATTCGTGTGCAGGTATTGAATTGGGGAAATGCCGAATTCAGAAATTTTGAGCTTTCCAATTCGGGAATTTAATTCTTGACATATTGAATTCCTGAATCTCCTAAATTATGAATGGTCGGAAAGTTGATCTCCGGAATAATTTGGAATCTGCAACTTTTAAATCGTGGAAATTTTGTATTTGAAAAATTCGAATTCCGGAAATGGCAAATTTTAAATTAATTCGCTTGCAGATTCTGAATTGCAATTGAAATCCTAAATTCAGAAATTTTGAGCTCTCCAATTCTTGAATCTCCTAAATTATGAATCGTCGTAAAGTTGATCTCCGGAATTTGTAAACTGCAAATTTTAAGTCGTGGAAATTCTAAATTTTTAGAAGTCGAATTCCGGAAATGGCAAATTTCAAACCAATTCGTGTCCAGATACTAAATTGCGGAAATCCCAACTGCATAAATTTTGAGCTCTCCAATTTAGGAATTTTAAGTATTGACATCTTGAATTCCTAATATCCCAAATTATGAATCTTCGAAAAGTACATCTCCGGAATTTGGAATCTACAAATTTTATATCGTGGAAATTAAAAAGTTGTAAAATCCGAATTTCGGAAATAGCAAATTTCAAACCAATTCGTGTGCAGATATTGAATTGCGGAAATGCCGAATTCAGAAGTTTTGAGCTTTCGAATTCGGGAATTTTATTTCTTGACATCTTGAATTCGTGAATCCCCTAAAAAATTATGAATCGTCGAAAAGTACTTCTCGGGAATTTGGAAATTGCAAATTTTAAATCGTGGAAATTCAGAATTTGTAAAATTCGAAGTTCTGAAATAGCTAATTTCAAACCAATTCGTGCGCAGATATTGAATTGCGGAAATGCCGAATTCAGAAATTTTGAGCTTTCCAATTTGGGAATTTAATTCTTGACATCTTGAATTCCTGAATCTCCTAAATTATGAATCGTCGAAAAGTTGATCTCCGGAATTTGGAACCTGCAAATTTTAAATCGTGGAAATTCAAAATTTGTAAAATTCGAAATCCGGAAACCAATTCCTGTGCAGATACTGAATTGCGGAAATCCGGAATTCAGATATTTTGAGTTCTCCAATTTGGGAATTAACTCTGGACATTTTGAACCCTAAATATCCCGTCGTCGAAAAGATTTTTTCGTGGACAACAGCTTTTCTCAATAAAAGACATGAATATGCTGACGAGGGAAAATTACACCCACTACACCACTGCATTTTTACTGCACCCGTAGAAAATGCCACATTTTTCCTCTTCGCTAATCTTCTCCGAAGTCGTAAAAATACCCGCGGCTATCTTTCCATCTCTGACCTTCCGAAGAATCGCACTCCTCGCGAACGTTCCATTAGTCTTAAGAGGATGATATTCCAATAACACACATGCTGAAAAGCGTTGGCAAATCTCTTCAAGTTGAATGGATATAACCGCGAGTGAAATGCAAACAAACAGAACGAAGGGATCCCGTACGGCAAAAATGACACTGAAAAATATAATGTGTGGCAATAAAACACTGCCTTTTACTAGAACGTACCGGCAGAAATAATGTGTATCAAGGTCTCGAATAGAGTGTACATATGACCATACGTACATTCAAATTATTTTTATGGGACATTTTTCTGTGGTCGTTGAATAAATTGGAAAAACTCTGTCGCGCGTTGCGTTTCGCTTTAATTCCCAATTCCCTCGTGTGCCGCGACGGTAGAGGAGCACGGGTAATATTGTTGATTATTATTATATTGCGAAAAGGATTAATTTTGATACATGACAGCTACTCTGCAAGGTTCGGACAATCTGGTGAAACTGGTCATGTTTAGCAGGTTCTGTGCAATTTGCATTTTATTTTCTAAATTCTTCCTTCATTCTTCCCTACCACCCACCTTCCATCAAAACGCACGAAATCATCGCCTGCCTTCTCTATATTCACCGAATCGTCCGATCGTAATCTGCCGACTAATTAAACTCACTGTATATAGTAATGCGTCGTCTTATCTTGATCGCATCCCATCCACGATATATTAGAATTAATTTGAGCGGTACCGAGAGTCAAAGCCTGTCTCTTGGTCTCTTCTTGTGGGCGTCGCTTGAAAAGTGCATTGATTGTGATGTTAAAAGTGTGCCGTAGCGGTTTACCGGGATGACCTTAGACCCCCGGGTCAACCCAACAACTATGCGCATAATTTGCCGTTGTCATACACAATTTGCGTACGCCTGCGTTTACATTTACTGCGGCTTCCGCATGGATACGTACGCGACAATTTTTCTGCACAGAATGTTCAGTCAGGTGTACGTCTTTTGGCGGGTTTGTGGTGGCTTGGTTGGGTGTCGCAAGAACAGATGAATTTGGTCTTGACGCTTGACATAGAGCAGTTTCAGAACACGGAGTTGAATCCCCATGAAAATAATTCCTTTTCAGACTTTTAGGCAAAATTATATAAAATTAACATATTTTCGTCTTATCCCGGTTACATAATAAATGGTGTTCAACTGAAAATATATTTGGAGGAGGCCATGATGCACATTAATTTTAGGTGCATTGAACGATGCCTTAAAAGCTCTACCTAACCTGATGGCTAATGACATTTTGATGTGTGTGAAGCAAAATGTCATCCAGCGCTTACTCCAAATATAATTTTATTTGGTCACTCGTCATATGTAAAGTCAATGATTTCCATGACTTTTTCATTTATATTTATTTCTTTTATTAAAATTACTGCCTACAAAAGACAATATGAAAAAGTCTAAGATATAATTACATAATATATGGAATGACAGATATAATACGGGAACTGAAAAAATAATATAATTTACATAAGGGACACATGTTGAGCAGGACTAAGAAATTTGATAGACTTAGAAACCTGAGAGGAAAATAAACCTTATAATTTTATGGTCAAGCCTAACAAGAGAGATGTTGAAACCAGCGGGAGTAAGAAACCTGAAAGAATAAAGTCCGATTTATAGTTCCGTACCTGAACGACATAAATCGTAATGCCTTATGATTCTCAAATTGGTTTTCAAAAATGTTTAATGACGAACTTAAAAAAAAAATAAAAAAAAAATAAAAATTAGAAAAATTGCTCTTTAGTTTCTTTGGTCTCTGTAGCATCATTAGTCTATTTAGTCTCCTTAGTCTGTTTAGGTCTCTTAAGTCTTTTTAGTCTCCTTAGTCTCTTTGGTCTCTTTGGCTTCTTTGATATCTATAGTCTCTTTGTTTTCTTTAGTCTCTTTAATATCTTTGGTATCTTTAGACTCTTTAGACGCTTATTATACAGGGTGAGTCATTATTAGTGTGGGATCGGTCTCTTATGCCTTTACTATTAATAAAAAAAATGGTAACTGGAATAAAATTATACAGGGAAAACTGCATTTCCTAAAAATAGAGTTACCTAACCGGACCCAATTTTCCAGGACCGTATTCAATTTTTATTGTTTCCCCTAGTAAATGCCATACAGCTGTGTAATGTTTTCTAATTTTTATTGAAGAACAGTGCAGTTATGATTTTTTTTTTTTTAAATGATTAAAAGCACAGCTTTACAAAAAAAAATTATAAAGGTTTTGCTATTAATCATAAAATTAAAATATTTTGTACGTAGATAAAAGAAGGTTAGAGACATCGTCTGTGGCCCATACTTTTTGATTTCAATGTAGTACTTCAGAAAAAAAAAAACAACATTTTATATCTTTCCATCGCCGCCGAAACTTCTCTTTTTTTTTAAATAGAACACCCTGAATATTTTTTCACTATTATGTTTCTGTTATTCACCTCTTTCTTTTTTATTAAGCATTACCTATACTTAGACCTGCAGGATTTGAAGTTATTAAAACTTTTCTTAAAATTAATTGTAAAATTGTGCGCTGTGAAATCGAAAATGTAAACATAAAAGACAAAGAAGAATATAATAATAATAATTCAAACAACTGTTCTTCGGATGTATTATAACGGTTTTAATATAAAATTACAATAAAAATAACAATGCACAAAAAAAAACAAGATGTTCGATGTATCCTCCATGCTCTTCGATACCTTTGTCGATCCTGGTCACAAATGATCGATTAACATTTCTGAGTATGTTAGGACCGACCGACTGAAAAGCTGTACTTATTCTGATTTTCATTTTCATTTTGGTGGCCATCTGGTTGATGTCTACGTACAATTTGGCTATAGTGGGGTGGCGCCCCATCATGTTGGAACCTCATATTTGCTCGAAGACCTAGTGGCACATCCTCTAAGAGTCCTCTTAATTGATTACTAATAAAATTTCAATAGACCTCTACTTGAATTTCATTATATTCGTTAATCACACGTTTTTGCCGCTCTGTCTGCTCATAATCAACACGTCCTGTTTCCTCAAATCTTGCTTTTAATTTTGCCTTAAAGCCTTTGCTTTTGGGTGTCTACGTTCAGGAAAAAGTGGATTTCTTTCTCCTTCCCCCAAACAGTAGAACATGTCAACTAATTCATCCCGTAAATAAAGAGTGTTATCCATTTTAAATAAAAATTTTGTAAGAAACAAACTACAATTTTTCTTAAATCTTACTTGACACTCATATTCTAGGGTCTTTTAGTTTTCAATTTCACCGCCCACTATCAATGGATACATAATTATATAATATCCAATTTTACAATTAATTTTAAGAAAATTTTAATAACTTCAAATCCTGGAGGTTTAAGTATAGCGAAAAAAAAAATACAGAATGTTCCGTTTGAAAAAAAAAGTTTTCGAGATGGAAATATATCAAAACTTAATTATTTTTTCTCTTAAGTACTACATTGAAATCAAAAAGAATGAACCACACACGATGCTCCTAGCCTTATTTTACCTACGTTCAAAATATCATAATTTTATGGTTAATAGCAAAGCCCCGGCAAAAATTTTTTTTGTACCATTTTTTTGAAAAAAAAAAATCATAACTGCATTGTTCGTTAATAAAAATTAAAAACATTATACAGCTGTCTAGCACTTTCCAGATAGCAGACGCACGTGAATATGGCGTCATTTTCAAGTGGTTTTATGACGTCGATCGACCAATAATTCGACGTAACAGTAACACAGATCCTCGACGTCACGTTTGACGTGATTTGCCGACGTGAAAAACACTTAATTTTTCGACGTCTATCTTACGTGTTTTATGACGGAATTTTTCTGCATTCTGATCAATTAGGCGCAGGTAAAAAAAAACAATAAATTCGCAAAATACATGTATTTTTTACAGAAAAAAAGTAGGTAAAATATCATTTATGCAGAGCATTCACAGATAAATAAAATATACATCCACTTACTAATAATAACTCTCGTTCGTCCTTTGTGGTCCCTGGGGTTGAGGGCCTACTAACACAATTTATTATGGTTCGTGAAGTTGAAGTAAAACTTGGTGTTACTGCACTGTTAATGTTTCACTTACCTGAATTTACATACAGTTATTTAACTACTTTTAATCAGTTTTTCTGATTAATTTCACACTCAATTACAGTTATTTAAAAGAAATATCTATTGGAAGTTAAATACTCGTCCGTTGTGGTCCCAGTAGCCTCACAATTTATTCTGCCTCGTGACGTTAAAGCAAAAGTTGTAGCGTTACTGAAATGGTAATGTTGTACTTATCTGAATGTATAAATAGTTACATAAAAGAAACTCACAAGAACTTACTTACCTACTGAAAGATTCTCTGAAACAGACAACCCTAGAAAACTCACTCCAGATACAATGGACCCATTTACTGAATAGAAAAGGATAGTTGTCTGAACGGCAAAAATGCGGGACATTTGAAATTTTTTGACAGGCTCAGTACTAAACAGACCTTCTGCACATGTCAAAAAGTGACAGCAACGTCAGTTGTTGTTTAATTCTTCGGTATGCTTTCGATTTGAACAAAAGGGAACGAAGCAGTCATACACCATTTTGTTTTATTTATATATCTGATGCTTTCACATTTGACCAAATTATATTACCAAATTAAATTTAGAAATGTCACTTGCCGTTCAGATGCGCGCGCAGCCCAGGTAAAAATACATGGGTCCATTGGGTTTTCTATGCAGACAACAAACAGCCGAAGTGAAACCTTTTGATGGCGTCCAGGCGGTAGTAAAGCCGGTAAAGTAAAAAACCGTTAAACCGAAGCGGCGCTTGAGTAGTAGTCGTACCCAGCCATGGATCAAGGCGGCAACTAAAGCTTAGTTTGTCTATGGTACCCTAATAAGGAAAGTGGAAAAATTTTTGAAATGATTTTTCCCAACGCAAAAAAATAGTAATATTCGAAAACTTGGTAGAAACAATGACGTGTTTTCGACGTCACCTACAACCACCAATAATCGACGTCATAACTACGTGTTGGAACGTCGTTCTGCTACCAACCTGGGTTACTACGGCAAAAGATACAGGGGGTTTTATTTAAAAAACAAGTTGAGTACGGTGCTGTAAAGTTGGGCCCACTTAGGTAACCAAATATTTTTAGGAAACGCAGTTTTTCCTGTATATTTTTTCCATTGATATTTTTTTTGTTTTGTTTAATTAATAGTAAAGGCATGAGATACCGATCCCACACTAATGACTCACCCTGTATATTTATGATTTTGTCTATTGTATATTTATAATTGTTTCTGGTTTATTATTTAGGACAAAAATATGAACATGGTAATTAATTTTGAGCGGACGTAAAGTCGAGAAAATCAAATTATTCTCGGTGTCGAGCTCTTGCGGGCGTGGTCGGAGAAAGACGAACAGAATTAGCATGTCGGTGACGCAAACTCATAAGATTTTACCCATACAAAAATTGACCAACGTCCGTATAGAGGTTTTCACTTCAAAAGTCATGATAGACATGTAGGTTTAAGTATAGCAAAAAGAATACAGGATGTTCCATTTGAAAAAAAAAAGTTTTGGCGATGGAAATATATCAAAACTTAATTGTTTTTTCTCTTAAGTACTACATTGAAATCAAAAAGAATGAACCACACAATGCTCCTAGCCTTCTTTTACCTACGTACAAAATATTATAATTTTATGGTTAATAGCAAAGCCCCGGCAAAAAAAAATTTTGTACCATTTTTTGAAAAAAAAATCATAACTGCATTGTTCTTCAATAAAAATTAAAAACATTATACAGCTGTCTAGCACTTCCCAGGTAGCAGACGCACGTGAATATAATGTCATTTTCAAGTGGTTCGATGACGTCGATCGACCAATATTTCGACGTAACAGTGACGGAGAAAATGTCACAGATCCTCGACGTCACGCTTGACGTGAAATACACGTGATTTGCCGACGTGAAAAATACTATATTTCTCGATGTCTATCTAACGTGTTTTATGGCGTAATTTTTCTACATTCTGATCAATTAGGCGCAGGTAAAAAAAAAACAATAAATTCGCAAAATACATATTTATTTACAGAAAAAAAAGTAAGTAAAATATCATTTATGCACAGCATTCACATATAAATATTGATATTGTCAATTGATATTCACATATAAATAAAATATACATCCACTTACTAATAATAACTCTCGCTCGTCCTTTCTGGTCCCTGGGGTTGCGGGCCTACTAACCCCACAATTTATTATGGTTCGTGAAGTTGAAGTAAAACTTGGTGTTACTGCAATGTTAATGTTTCACTTATCTGAATTTACATAGTTATTTAAAAGAAATATCTATTGGAAGTTAAATACTCGTCCGTTCTGGTCCCAGTAGCCTCACAATTTATTCTGCCTCGTGTTGTTAATGTTGTACTTATCTGAATGTACAAACAGTTACATAAAAGAAACTCAGAAGAACTTATTTACCTACTGAAAGATTCACTGAAACAGACAACCCTAGAACCCTTAGCTTAGTTTGTCTATGGTACACTAAAAGGGAAAGTCGACAAATTTTGGAAATGATTTTTCCCAACACAAAAAAGAAGTCCCTGCATAATATTTCAAGATATTCAACTAAACGTCAATATCCTGTGACATAAAATATTGGAAAATTTGGTAGAAACAATGACGTGTTTTCGACGTCACCTACAGGTTGACGACGTCATCGACCAATAACGACCAAAAATCGACGTCGTAACTACGTGTTAGAACGTCGTTCTGCTACCTGGGTGACTACGGCAAAAGATAATATAAAAAAAGATACAGAGGGTTTTGTTTAAAAAAAAAGTTAAGTACGGTGCTGTAAAATTGGACCCACTTAGGTCACTAAATATTTTTAGGAAACGCAGTTTTTCCTGTATATTTTTTTTCCATTGACCAATTTGTTTTGTTTAATTAATAGTAAAGATACCGATCCCACACTAATGACTCGCCCTGTATATTTATGTCTATTGTCTGTTCTATATTTATAATTGTTTCTAGTTTATTATTTAGGACAAAAATATGAACATGGTAATTAATTTTGAGCGGACGTAAAGTCGAAAAAATAAAATTATTCTCGGTGCTGAACTCTTGCAGGCATGGTCGGAGAAAGACGAACAGAATTAGCCGACGCAAACTCAATAAGACTTTACCCATACAAAAATTGACCAACGTCCGTATAGAGGTTTTCACTTCAAAAGTCATGATAGACATGAACACAAATTCAATTTGTAATTCTCCTTTCTATCAGTTTACCTTTGTTTTTTTATCTGGTTCTCCTACTACTTATTTAGCTAATCTGTCATCTTTCCATGAGCGTAGCCACGTACGGGTAGAGGGGTGTGGTACAGGATTTTTTTTACTTGTTCTAGTATATATTTATCCCTTTACTTTAATTTTATGTTTATTTGTTTATTTATACATATTTCCATTTTTATTTTAGTCCCTTTTGCCCTATGTTCACATTATACTACGACAATAAAATTGGAAACAGTAGTGAACACACCCCTCTTTCAATCCTACTTAATTGGATAATTTTTATCATACACCATCAATTTGTCAGAAGACGAAAACGGAACGAGTACCTACGAAGATATTCGAAATCAGTGACCCCAACCCACTGCGAAATGCCCCACGTGCCCCCGATGCTATCTGAAGCCGCGACTTATCATTACATTATTACCCGAATGGCCGTAGCCTCGGAGTCGAGACAATCCTTCTTCCTTTCTCCGTCAATCAGACCTTTGGGTCTCCGATGACTTGCGTGGTCCGCGAACAACAACGAGGACGTTCTTATTCTTCTCGATCGCAGGAAAGAATAATGACAGTCGTTGAGGAAGCAAAAATGCTTTACAGCTACGATCTCCGTGATGATCGCGTGTACTCTTCCGAGTAATGATTAGACCATTAGACTTTCATTGGCGATTAGCGTTGAAATTATACGTTTCCGCGTGTGAATTGACCAGGATGAGCAGAGATTGTATAGGCGTGCGTTAAGTACATGGAGGATTGCTGGAAATATATATATCATTCTGACAGGAGATCTCGGAGCGGCTGAGGATAGTTTTTGACTTGTCCTGAAATTTCACTTTTAAGTGATCCCCGGACGTGCCATCACCATAACCTCGATTTCGGCAACCGCCGAACCGTCTAACAACCTCGCGTGACCATCACCGTGTCCGAGAAAAAAGAGAGACGACACAGCAGACGTCACCGAACGGTTACACAATCACCCATCCTTAAAAAAAGAGGAAGATTGCGGAAGCGAAACGCAACGCTTGGGTGTCTTCGGTAGCGAGGAAGGCTATTTGTGTCTTGGCAAATATGTCACCAGTAGTTGAAACTTTCAATGGACCTTGTAGGGGACGATGGGTCATAAAATCGAGATAGTACCCAATAAACAAGCGCGCATACATTGTTTTACGTTTATGCGGTCGCTGCAGACATTGTCGGCTGGAATCTCGACGGTTCTTTGTGGCGGTGGTGCACTTGAGATTGGCGGATTTGCGGTTTTTGGAAATGACGGTGGGGAAGTTGACGTACGTTCCTGATTAAAGCAATTTGTAAGGTAGAACCATTGAATATCAAGACTCTAACAGAATGCTCAACTGTACGGGATTTTGTGATTCCCGTCACGTGACTTTTCGGCAGTTTGTGGATGTCCGTAAGATGGGGTGTCAAGCGAAACAATTTCCCATCGAAATGCTATAAGCTATTTTGGTGGATGGAA
The DNA here is from genome assembly GCA_963583935.1 of Diaperis boleti. NCBI lineage: Eukaryota > Metazoa > Arthropoda > Insecta > Coleoptera > Tenebrionidae > Diaperis > Diaperis boleti. The sequence goes on along the minus strand of OY757245.1, from coordinate 19,749,727 downwards.
CGAAAATTTAATCGGTTTTGGTCTCGGCTATAGAACGCAATTGACATTTTGCGTGGACAAATTTCAGGATCGGTGTGGTGTACTTTTTAACAATGAATAATTTAAATGATTATAAAATCGAAGTTGGATTTCACAAAACAGTGAATAGGGACGTGTCGTTACAAAATTTATTACCAACATTCATAAAAACAAGTAGATAATTATATATGGGTAAATTGGGGTAATTCGATTGGACTAGATACTCCTATAAAAATCATGGATTATTATTAGTTGAAATTTAACACCACTTCTAATATTTAAAAAAATATATTTGGTCGATGCCGATGGTAAATCATTATTGCGGCCGAGGGTTTCGTTTATAATTCTATTAGGTACCCCAGGCACCCTATGACGGCAAACACGCATCTTAGCACCAAACCGAGGTCAGTTCAGAATCAGTGGCGCCACTACCTTTGGGAGGTCCACGCGCGACAGAAGTGAATTTTTTTATGTATAATATTCTATGTAACGTGGGTGGAAGAAGAGGGCTGGGAAAAATTGGAAAAGAGAATGGAAAAAAAGGGAATGCTTCGCATCTCGGGAATTAATACTGCTCAGCTGAGAAAAACAACTTCTCTACCTTGGTATATAATATACTATTGTTCCCTCATCGCAGCGCCACAGCAGCTCAACTTCCAAAAATTTTCTCCCCACTTCCTCCAATCAACCCGTCATATTGTTCTCCACTCCGCTCCACTTCTTCCGCATTTTACCATCTCATCCACCTTTATACACGCTAATAGCGTCGATCTCTCAAACATTGTCTTCTTCGAGCTGCCACGCACCCATTCCCGGTTTTCTTCACGGCGATCTTTTGTCTCACAGGAATGCGATGCTAACAAAGGAAGATCGCGAGGCGTTCTTCCGGCAATTAACTTTCAACACCTCGTTTTATAAAAAGACAGAACTGGGTCGAACAAAAGGATGAAAAGAAGCGAGCGCACACTCTCGGTCCGTTTTGTCTTTCGGATCTTTATTTATTAAATTGTCAGTCGATTGGGTCGCTTCAATACCAGTTATTAGACGCCCACGTGTTGGTTTAAAGATCTTGTAATTTACGGTCGTGATGTACTCATCGCCGTGATTTTTCCGCCTTTCTTTTAGAGTGTCACATCGGAGAGTGTTTCTTGGGGGTCATCGGAAAGGTTGGAAGGTCAATTTTCGCGAATCGATATACAGCATGGTCCAAAATCTTTTTCATGTTCTGTCGTGTGGAGAAAGATCTTCCCCCTGCAAATAGTTACGTGTGTACATGAATAAATATGAACGGCAGGACATTTTTCCTTATATGAACGTAACATTTTATGAAACCTGACTTCTTGACACTAACATATGTAGGATGAGTAGCTGCACTCTAAGGCAACTATCAAATGCGTATTTATTATCTTTCTAAGCTGTAACTCTATTTCTATGTGTAATGGCTATTATTCTTTATTCTTCTAACATACACGATCATTCAGGAAAGGTAATTAAAATTTATAATCAATGGGATTGTTGTGACCTATACATGCCAGTCCTGTAAGTTGTTAATGTACTTAAGGAGTACTATATTTTATTATGTTAGAATGGCACGGTTATTATTAGTCTCGTGACAAACGGAAGAAACGAAATAGCTAAAGACAGTCCGGAAACCCGAGAACCACGGAGGCAACCAAACAGTTAAGGACAGTTCCTAACCCCGAGAAGAACACAGGAAACGAAATAGTTAAATTCACTCTCAGAAAGAACAACGAAATAAACGAAATATTGAAGACAGTCGCCAAATTCGAGAACAACAAGGGAAACGAAATAGCTAAAGTCCTTAAGCCCGAAAACAATCGAGAAAACGGAATAGTTAAGAACCCCGAGAACAACACGGGAAACGAAACAGTTAAAGGCACACCCTACACCCAAGATCAACAAGGAAAATGAAATAGTTAGACACTCTATAAACCCGAGAACAACCATGGAAACGAAACAGCTAAAATACTCCCAAAACCCCAGATCAACACAGGAAACGAAATAGTTAAAGACACTATAAACTCGAGAACAATAAAGGAAACGAAACAGTTAAAGGCACAACCTACACCCAAGAACAACAAGGAAAATGAAATAGTTAGACACTCTATAAACCCGAGAACAACCATGGAAAAGAACCAGCTAAAATTCTCCCAAAACCCCAGATCAACACAGGAAACGAAATAGTTAAAGACATTATAAACTCGAGAACAATAAAGGAAACGAAATATTTAAAAATAGTCTCTACATCCGAGTACAACAAGGGAAGGCAACAAGGGAAAGGAAGTAGTTAAATGCACACACTGAAAGAACAACGAAAGGAACGAAATAGTGGAAGAGTGTCGCTAAATTCGAGAACAACAAGGGAAACTAAATAGCTAAAGTCCTTAATCCCGAAAACAATCGAGAAAATGGAATAGCTAAGGACAGTGCCTAACCCCGAGAACAACACGGGAAACGGAACAGTTAGAGGCACGCCCTACACCCAAGAACAACAAGGAAAATGAAAATCTTAGACATTCTATAAACTTGAGAACAACCATGGAAGCGAAACAGCTAAAATACTCCCAAAACCCCAGATCAACACAGGAAACAAAATAGTTAAAGACACTATAAACTCGAGAACAATAAAGGAAACGAAATATTTAAAAATAGTCTCTACACCCGAGTACAACAAGGGAGGGCAACAAGGGAAAGGAAGTAGTTAAATGCACACACTAAAAGAACAACGAAAGGAACGAAATAGTGGAAGACAGTCGCTAAATTAGAGAACAACAAGGGAACCGAAATAGCTAAAGTCCTTAAGCCCGAAAACAATCGAGAAAATGGAATAGCTAAGGACAGTGCCTAACCCCGAGAACAACACCGGAAACGGAGCAGTTAAAGGCACACCCTACACCCAAGAACAGCAAGGAAAATGAAATAGTTAGACACTCTATAAACTTGAGAACAACCATGGAAACGAAACAGCTAAAATACTCCCAAAACCCCAGATCAACACAGGAAACAAAATAGTTAAAGACACTATAAACTCGAGAACAATAAAGGAAACGAAATATTTAAAAATAGTCTCTACACCCGAGTACAACAAGGGAGGGCAACAAGGTAAAGATGTAGTTAAATGCACACACTAAAAGAACAACGAAAGGAACGAAATAGTGGAAGAGAGTCGCTAAATTCGAGAACAACAAGGGAAACTAAATAGCTAAAGTCCTTAAGCCCGAAAACAATTGAGAAAATGCAATAGTTAAGGACAGTGCCTAACCCCGAGAACAACACGGGAAACGAAACAGTTAAAGGCACACCCTACTCCCAAGAACAACAAGGAAAATGAAATAGTTAGACACTCTATAAACCCGAGAACAACCATGGAAACGAAACAGCTAAAATACTCCCAAAACCCCAGATCAACACAAGAAACGAAATAGTTAAAAACAGTCTCTACACCCGAGTACGACAAGGGAAGGCAACAAGGGAAAGGAAGTAGTTAAATGCACACACTAAAAGAACAACGAAAGGAACGAAATAGTGGAAGACAGTCGCTAAATTAGAGAACAACAAGGGAACCGAAATAGCTAAAGTCCTTAAGCCCGAAAACAATCGAGAAAATGGAATAGTTAAGGACAGTGCCTAACCCCGAGAACAACACGGGAAACGAAACAGTTAAAGGCACACCCTACACCCAAGAACAACAATGAAAATGAAATAGTTAGACACTCTATAAACCCGAGAACAACCCTGGAAACGAAACAGCTAAAATACTCCCAAAACCTCAGATCAACACAGGAAACGAAATAGTTAAAGACACTATAAACTCGAGAACAATAAAGGAAACGAAATATTTAAAAATAGTCTCTACACCCGAGTACAACAAGGGAAGGCAACAAGGGAAAGGAAGTAGTTAAATGCACACACTAAAAGAACAACGAAAGGAACGAAATAGTGGAAGAGAGTCGCTAAATTCGAGAACAACAAGGGAAACGAAATAGCTAAAGTCCTTAAGCCCGAAAACAATCGAGAAAATGGAATAGTTAAGGACAGTGCCTAACCCCGAGGACAACACGGGAAACGAAACAGTTAAAGGCACACCCTACTCCCAAGAACAACAAGGAAAATGAAATAGTTAGACACTCTATAAACCCGAGAACAACCATGGAAACGAAACAGCTAAAATACTCCCAAAACCCCAGATCAACACAAGAAACGAAATAGTTAAAAACAGTCTCTACACCCGAGTACGACAAGGGAAGGCAACAAGGGAAAGGAAGTAGTTAAATGCACACACTAAAAGAACAACGAAAGGAACGAAATAGTGGAAGACAGTCGCTAAATTAGAGAACAACAAGGGAACCGAAATAGCTAAAGTCCTTAAGCCCGAAAACAATCGAGAAAATGGAATAGCTAAGGACAGTGCCTAACCCCGAGAACAACACGGGAAACGGAACAGTTAAAGGCACACCCTACACCCAAGATCAACAATGAAAATGAAATAGTTAGACATTCTATAAACTTGAGAACAACCATGGAAACGAAACAGCTAAAATACTCCCAAAACCCCAGATCAACACAGGAAACAAAATAGTTAAAGACACTATAAACTCCAGAACAATAAAGGAAACGAAATATTTAAAAATAGTCTCTACACCCGAGTACAACAAGGGAGGGCAACAAGGTAAAGATGTAGTTAAATGCACACACTAAAAGAACAACGAAAGGAACGAAATAGTGGAAGAGAGTCGCTACATTCGAGAACAACAAGGGAAACGAAATAGCTAAAGTCCTTAAGCCCGAAAACAATCGAGAAAATGGAATAGTTAAGGACAGTGCCTAACCCCGAGAACAACACGGGAAACGAAACAGTTAAAGGCACACCCTACACCCAAGAACAGCAAGGAAAATGAAATAGTTAGACACTCTATAAACCCGAGAACAACCATGGAAAAGAACCAGCTAAAATACTCCCAAAACCCCAGATCAACACAGGAAACGAAATAGTTAAAGACATTATAAACTCGAGAACAATAAAGGAAACGAAATATTTAAAAATAGTATCTACACCCGAGTACAACAAGGGAAGGCAACAAGGGAAAGGAAGTAGTTAAATGCACACACTGAAAGAACAACGAAAGGAACGAAATAGTGGAAGACAGTCGCTAAATTAGAGAACAACAAGGGAACCGAAATAGCTAAAGTCCTTAAGCCCGAAAACAATCGAGAAAATGGAATAGCTAAGGACAGTGCCTAACCCCGAGAACAACACGGGAAACGGAACAGTTAAAGGCACACCCTACACCCAAGATCAACAATGAAAATGAAATAGTTAGACATTCTATAAACTTGAGAACAACCATGGAAACGAAACAGCTAAAATACTCCCAAAACCCCAGATCAACACAGGAAACAAAATAGTTAAAGACACTATAAACTCGAGAACAATAAAGGAAACGAAATATTTAAAAATAGTCTCTACACCCGAGTACAACAAGGGAGGGCAACAAGGTAAAGATGTAGTTAAATGCACACACTAAAAGAACAACGAAAGGAACGAAATAGTGGAAGAGAGTCGCTACATTCGAGAACAACAAGGGAAACGAAATAGCTAAAGTCCTTAAGCCCGAAAACAATCGAGAAAGTGGAATAGTTAAGGACAGTGCCTAACCCCGAGAACAACACGGGAAACGAAACAGTTAAAGGCACACCCTACACCCAAGAACAGCAAGGAAAATGAAATAGTTAGACACTCTATAAACCCGAGAACAACCATGGAAAAGAACCAGCTAAAATACTCCCAAAACCCCAGATCAACACAGGAAACGAAATAGTTAAAGACATTATAAACTCGAGAACAATAAAGGAAACGAAATATTTAAAAATAGTATCTACACCCGAGTACAACAAGGGAAGGCAACAAGGGAAAGGAAGTAGTTAAATGCACACACTGAAAGAACAACGAAAGGAACGAAATAGTGGAAGACAGTCGCTAAATTAGAGAACAACAAGGGAACCGAAATAGCTAAAGTCCTTAAGCCCGAAAACAATCGAGAAAATGGAATAGCTAAGGACAGTGCCTAACCCCGAGAACAACACGGGAAACGGAACAGTTAAAGGCACACCCTACACCCAAGATCAACAATGAAAATGAAATAGTTAGACATTCTATAAACTTGAGAACAACCATGGAAACGAAACAGCTAAAATACTCCCAAAACCCCAGATCAACACAGGAAACAAAATAGTTAAAGACACTATAAACTCGAGAACAATAAAGGAAACGAAATATTTAAAAATAGTCTCTACACCCGAGTACAACAAGGGAGGGCAACAAGGTAAAGATGTAGTTAAATGCACACACTAAAAGAACAACGAAAGGAACGAAATAGTGGAAGAGAGTCGCTACATTCGAGAACAACAAGGGAAACGAAATAGCTAAAGTCCTTAAGCCCGAAAACAATCGAGAAAGTGGAATAGTTAAGGACAGTGCCTAACCCCGAGAACAACACGGGAAACGAAACAGTTAAAGGCACACCCTACACCCAAGAACAGCAAGGAAAATGAAATAGTTAGACACTCTATAAACCCGAGAACAACCATGGAAAAGAACCAGCTAAAATACTCCCAAAACCCCAGATCAACACAGGAAACGAAATAGTTAAAGACATTATAAACTCGAGAACAATAAAGGAAACGAAATATTTAAAAATAGTATCTACACCCGAGTACAACAAGGGAAGGCAACAAGGGAAAGGAAGTAGTTAAATGCACACACTGAAAGAACAACGAAAGGAACGAAATAGTGGAAGAGTGTCGCTAAATTCGAGAACAACAAGGGAAACTAAATAGCTAAAGTCCTTAATCCCGAAAACAATCGAGAAAATGGAATAGCTAAGGACAGTGCCTAACCCCGAGAACAACACGGGAAACGGAACAGTTAGAGGCACGCCCTACACCCAAGAACAACAAGGAAAATGAAAATCTTAGACATTCTATAAACTTGAGAACAACCATGGAAGCGAAACAGCTAAAATACTCCCAAAACCCCAGATCAACACAGGAAACAAAATAGTTAAAGACACTATAAACTCGAGAACAATAAAGGAAACGAAATATTTAAAAATAGTCTCTACACCCGAGTACAACAAGGGAGGGCAACAAGGGAAAGGAAGTAGTTAAATGCACACACTAAAAGAACAACGAAAGGAACGAAATAGTGGAAGACAGTCGCTAAATTAGAGAACAACAAGGGAACCGAAATAGCTAAAGTCCTTAAGCCCGAAAACAATCGAGAAAATGGAATAGCTAAGGACAGTGCCTAACCCCGAGAACAACACCGGAAACGGAGCAGTTAAAGGCACACCCTACACCCAAGAACAGCAAGGAAAATGAAATAGTTAGACACTCTATAAACTTGAGAACAACCATGGAAACGAAACAGCTAAAATACTCCCAAAACCCCAGATCAACACAGGAAACAAAATAGTTAAAGACACTATAAACTCGAGAACAATAAAGGAAACGAAATATTTAAAAATAGTCTCTACACCCGAGTACAACAAGGGAGGGCAACAAGGTAAAGATGTAGTTAAATGCACACACTAAAAGAACAACGAAAGGAACGAAATAGTGGAAGAGAGTCGCTAAATTCGAGAACAACAAGGGAAACTAAATAGCTAAAGTCCTTAAGCCCGAAAACAATTGAGAAAATGCAATAGTTAAGGACAGTGCCTAACCCCGAGAACAACACGGGAAACGAAACAGTTAAAGGCACACCCTACACCCAAGAACAGCAAGGAAAATGAAATAGTTAGACACTCTATAAACCCGAGAACAACCATGGAAACGAAACAGCTAAAATACTCCCAAAACCCCAGATCAACACAGAAAACGAAATAGTTAAAGACACTATAAACTCGAGAACAATAAAGGAAACGAAATAGTTAAAAACAGTCAACAAGGGAAAGGAAGTAGTTAAATGCACACACTGAAAGAACAACGAAAGGAACGAAATAGTGGAAGACAGTTGCTAAATTCGAAAACAACAAGGGAATGAAATAGTTACAGACAGTGTTTAAACTCGAAATAAAAGGAGCGAACGAAGTAGTTCAATACACTCCCTAAACCAGAGAAGAACGATATAGACGAAATAGTTAAAAAAGTCCATAAAAAGCAGAATAGTTAAGAATAAGGGACTATTCTGAAAACAACAAGGGAAACGAAATAGTTAATGACACTCTATAAACCCGCTAACTACGAAGGAAACGAAATAGTTAAAAACACACTCTATAAACGCGAGAACAATGAAGGAAACGAAATATTTGAAAACACTCCTGAAACCCGAAAAGCAGTACCTAAATCCGAAAACCAAAAGGGAAACGAAATAGTTAAATGCACTCTCTGAGAGAACAGCACCAAGGCACTTAACGCACACGAATGCAAAAATAGCTGACAACAATTTTTTTTCTTTCAATTCCGACTTTTTTCTGGCAAGTCCGACTTTTTTCTGCCATTTCCAACTTTTTTCTGACAACTCCGACTGTTTTCTGGCAATTCCGAGTTTTTTTAAGGAAATTCTGACTTGTTTCTGACAATTCTGACTTTTTTCTGCCAATTACTACTTTTTTCTGGCAATTGCGTCAGGGGTTGGTCAATGGCGCTGTTTTGTTGTCCAAATTTAAAATATGAAATACAGTCCACATTTCGAGTTTCACCTACAGGGAAAAATGACCTCTTTGGAGTATGTAAGGGCTCGAGCGCGTAGCGCGAGGCACCAATTTCAATTATCAACGGAAAAACAACGTGAAACTCGAAATGTGGAGAGTATCTCATATTTTATGATTTTATTAATGATAAACGGAAAAAAAATTTCACAGACGGCAACTTCCATGGATCATTGAAATTGGTGCCTCACGCTACGCGTTTGACCCGTACAAAAACATACTCCTTCGTAGAACAGCGAAAGAACAGTCGCTACACCCGAGTAAAACTTACTGGTAAAACGATATAGTTAGTATAGATATAGAAGAGTTTTAGTTGATCGGAGAGTATAAAAAAGAAGAAGTTCGCTATATAGACTTTACACTGTTGTTAAAATACTTCCTAACCCGGAGAACAACGGAGGAAAATACATAGTTTCAATACACGAGAACAACGAAAGAAATTAAATAGTTGAAGACGGTCCCTAAACTCTAGAACAACAAGGTAACCTGAAAACAACGCAGAAAACGAGATAGTAAAGAACTCTGTACACCAAGAACAACGAAGGAAACGAAATAATTAAGGACAGCCTCTAACCTCAGAAGAACACAGGAAACGATATAGTTAAAACCACTCTATAACCTCGAGAATATTGAAGGAATCGAAATAGTTAAAAAGAGTCCCTCAACCCGAGAATGAAAAGCAAAATGCAACAAGGGAAAGGAAATTGTTAAATGCACTCTCTGAAATAGTTAAAAACATTTCCCGAACGTGAGAACAACCAGGAAAACTAAATAGTTAAAACACTCCATAAACCCGAGAACAACGCAGAAAACGAATTAGTTAAAGACACTATAAATACGAGAACAGTGAATGAAAAGAAACAGTAAAAATAGTCGCTAAGCCCGAAAACAACAAGGGAAAGGAAATAGTTAAAGACAGTCCTTAAACTCGAGAACAAAGGAGGAAACGAAGTAGTTAAACACACTGCCTCAACACTAGAACAGCGAAAGAAAAGAAATAGTTAAAAACAGTCCCCAAACCCGAGAACAACTGAGGAAACGAGATCGTTAAAGGCACTCGATTAAATCGAGAACAACGAAGAAAACGAAATAGTTAAAACACTCCCTAAACCCGAAAACAACGTAATAAAGGAAATAATTACATGGGAACAGTCCCTAACCCTGAGAAAAACAAGGAAACGAAATAGTTAAAGACCTTCCCTGAACGTGAGAACAACAAGGAAAACGAAATAAATAGTTAAAATACAAGTTAAAGCCTTCTCTAAACCCGAAAACAACGTAATAAAGGAAACAGTTACATGGGGACAGTCCCTAACCCTGAGAACAACACGGGAAATGAAATAGTTAAAAGCAGTCCCTGAACCCGGGAACAACAAGGGAAGGGAAATGCACTCTCTGAAAGAACAACAAAAGAAACGAAATAATGGAAGAAAGTCGCAAAATTCGAAAACAGCAAGGGAAACCAAATAGTTAAAGACCTTACTTGAACGTGAGAACAACAAGGCAACGAAATAGTTAAAGCACTCCCTAAACCCGAGAACAACGTAATAGAGGAAATAGCTACATGGGGACAGTCCCTAACCCTGGGAACAACAAGGAAACGAAATAGTTAAAACACTCCCTAAACCTCAGAAGAACACAGAAAACGAAATAGTTGAAAACAGTCCCTGAACCCGAGAACAACAAGGGAAGGGAAATGCACTCTCTGAAAGAACAACAAAAGAAACGAAATAATGGAAGACAGTCGCAAAATTCGAAAACAGCAAGGGAAACGAAATAGTTAAAGACCTTCCCTGAACGTGAGAACAACGAAGGAAACGAAATAGTTAAAGCACTCCCTAAACCAGAGAACAACGTAATAAAGGAAATAGCTACATGGGGACAGTCCCTAACCCAGAGAACAACAAGGCAACGAAGTAGTTAGAGACTCTGTCAACCCGAGAACAACCAAGGAAACGAAATAGTTAAAACACTCCCTAAACCTCAGAAGAACACAGAAAACGAAATAGTTGAAAACAGTCCCTGAACCCGAGAACAACAAAGGAAGGGAAATGCACTCTCTGAAAGAACAACAAAAGAAACGAAATAATGGAAGACAGTCGCTAAATTTGAGAACAGCAAGGGAAACGAAATAGTTAAAGACCTTCCCTGAACGTGAGAACAACGAAGGAAACGAAATAGTTAAAGCACTCCCTAAACCCGAGAACAACGTAATAAAGGAAATAGTTACATGGGGACAGTCCCTAACCCTGAGAGAAACAGGGAAACGAAATAGTTAGAGACTCTGTCAACCCGAGAACAACCAAGGCAACGAAATAGTTAAAACACTCCCTAAACCTCAGAAGAACACAGAAAACGAAATAGTTGAAAACAGTCCCTGATCCCGAGAACAACAAGGGAAGGGAAATGCACTCTCTGAAAGAACAACAAAAGGAACGAAATAATGGAAGAAAGTCGCTAAATTCGAGAACAGCAACGGAAAAGAAATAGTTAAAGACCTTCCCTGAACTTGAGAACAACTAAGGAAACGAAATAGTTAAAGCACTCCCTAACCCTGAGAACAACACAGGAAACCAATTAGTTAAAGACACTTTATAAATACGAGAACAATGAACGAAAAGAAATAGTTAAAAATAGTCCCTAGGCCCGAAAACAACAAGGGAAACTAAATAGTTAAATGCATTCTATGAGAGAGCAACGAAAGAACCGAAACAGTTAAATACATTCTATAAACCCGAGAACAACAAGGGAAACGAAATATTTAAAGCACTCCCTAAACCCGAGAACAACACCGAAACCAAATAGTTAGAGACTCTACCAACCCGAGAACAACCAAGGAAACGAAATAGTTATAACACTCCATGAACCCGAGAACAACACAGGAAACCAATTAGTTAAAGACACTCTATAAATACGAGAACAATGACCGAAAAGGAATAGTTAAAAATAGTCCCTAAGCCCGAAAACAACAAGGGAAACGAAATAGTTAAATGCATCCTATTAGAGAGCAACGAAAGAACCGAAATAGTTAATACATTCTATAAACCCGAGATCAACAAGGAAAACGAAATAGTTAAAAACAGTCCCCAAACCCGAGAACAACAAGCAAACCAAATAGTTAGAGACTCTATCAACCCGAGAACAACCAAGGAAACGAAATAGTTATAACACTCCATGAACCCGAGAACAACACAGGAAACCAATTAGTTAAAGACACTCTATAAATACGAGAACAATGACCGAAAAGGAATAGTTAAAAATAGTCCCTAAGCCCGAAAACAACAAGGGAAACTAAATAGTTAAATGCACTCTATGAAAGAGCAACGAAAGAACCGAAATAGTTAAATACATTCTATAAACCCGAGAACAACAAGGGAAACGAAATAGTTAAAGACAGTTCTTAAACTCGAGAACAAAGGAGGAAACGAAGTAGTTAAACACACTCCCTGAACACTAGAACAGCGAAAGAAAAGAAATAGTTAAAAACAGTCCCCAAACCCGAGAACAACTGAGGGCACGAGATCGTTAAAGGCACTCGATTAAAGCGAGAACAACGAAAAAAACGAAATATTTAAAGCACTCCCTAAACCCGAGAACAACTAAGGAAACGAAATATTTAAAACACTCCGTAAACCCGAGAACAACAAGGAAATCCACTCTCTGAAGGAAGGAAATAGTGGAAGACATTTCCTGAGCGTGAGAACCACAAGGAAAACGAAATAGTTAAAGACAATCTGTAAACCCGAGAACACATAAGGAAACGAAATAGTTAAAGACACTCTGTAAACCCGAGAACACATAAGGCAACGGGATAGTTCAAACACGAGAACAACACAGGAACCGAATTAGTTAAAAACAATCTATAAACCTGAGAACAATGAAGGAAAAGAAATAGTTATAACATTCTATAAACCCGAGAAGAACAAGGGATACGAAATAGTTAGACACTCTATTAATCCCAGAACAATAGAGAAGAATTTTTGAGGCAATCAATACTATTCACAGAAACTGAAACGTGAATAAACAACTAAAATTTTGAAAGCTTGAAGTCATCGAATAGGAAAAACGCGTACAATATTGGATTTTAAAATTTAAAATCAAATGTCGAGATTTTGGAATCCCCGACTGAAATTTAAAATCTTTGAATTATTACGGAATGTTAGAAACGATTCTGGATCGTTGGATCAAAAATCTTAGAATATCACATGAAAATATTTTGAATCTTGAAACCTTATTACATGACATATTTGTAATCTTGAAATATTCGAATTATCCTAGTCTAAATTTTTTTCTTGAAAACTTGGTACCTTGGTAATTTTTGAATTAGGAAATATTAGCAATTAAGTCTTATTCTGAGTACATATATAGAAGCGTGAGATCTATATCTTCCTGAAATTCTGAAAATCTATCTAATCTATTTTGGTTTTCTGAAATCTTGGAATAGCAGAACCTCTCAATCTGCAATTTTCAAATAATTAACCCAAAATGTAAATTTTAAATCTTTCAATGTTTTTCTTTCCTTCAAAATAAAATAATCATATATGAAAATAATTTTGAAGTTTAGAATCTCGTCCTTGAATTTTGGAATATGCAATTTAGGGTTGATTTTAGGAAATCCCGAAATATTAAAGATATGCGAAGATTATTGTAATCTTAGAATTTGGAATACATATTCATGAGTGAATGTTACAAAATAATACTGTAAATTTTATAATCTTTAATGTTAAAATTTTATTAATGTTAAAATATGTATTTACGAACCTTATGGGAGCTGCAGCTTTCAGAATTTGAAGATTCCGCAATCTCCAAATTTGGAAATGTCGAAAATGAAATCGAAACTTTTATAATCTGGAAGTTTCAGATTTTCTTAAAAAAATGTGTTATTTAAATTTACAAACCCTAAAGGCTTAAAAAAATTAAATTTGGTGAAATGGAAGTTAAAGTGATAACAACGAAATATATGAGATATTAACAACAAAAATCTGAGGTCATGTGGGACTACGGCTCGATGAACCCACCTTCTCGACAGCTACAGATATACCAGAGCAACAGATAAGTAAAGTATAGATTTAAAAACAGATGCATAAGTTAATAAAAATACACACAAATAATTGAGCAAACCAGTAAAGAAAAAAAGTCAATCAATTGAAAAGCTAATTTTCTTTTATTTAATGAATTTTGATTGCAATGTTACAATAATGAATATTGAAATCCTATCACGCTTTTTAGTTGGTTTTTAAATATACTTTTAGTACTAGATGGGGTTCTTCCTTTTCCAATGTTATAATAATAAAGTTATTCATCAGTCATATTTTCACATAACAAAACCAAGACACTCTCTCCGCGCCGATTGACATCTAACCTCCTCTCGACGCTTCATGGTACGATTGACCGCCTCGATAATGACGCTAACGCAGAGACACTTCTTCGCCTCACAAAGACCGTACTTCATTTCCGGCCAGCTCCTTTCTTCTCTTGTCGGCTAGGTTTCCACCTCGCAAAAAACCGACTCAATCAATCGCAGCGCCCTCGGCGATCTCCTCTGTTGGCGATAAGATCTTCTCGCCGTATGTGTTCCGATACAGATTTCGCAGCATGCGGTCGCCCCGATATACCTCCGTCCGCCGTGTGTAATCTATTTGGCGCGGCTATTATTTATAGATTAGCTAGCAGGTTAGAAAGAACATTGTTTGTTTGGACCATCATTCACGACCGCCTTACATTACACACACACACACTGCTTACCGCGTAACACGGGTAGCCTCTCTCCGACCGATCTTTCCCACGGTATTGAACCACTTCCAAAGAGGTTACGTGCAAAAACGATTTCGGCCAAAAAATATCGACGACTGTGCGGTGATAATGGTGCAACGAACGTTAGAACGTTGCGGTACTTCGGGCTATTAGATGGAAAAGTTGTGCGTTCTCAGGGCATCAAAGCCTATTAATTGGAGAGGTTTGTGAAGATCGGTTGTTGGCAGAAGAGCGGAAGTTGACTCAATAGGGAGCACGAAATTCGGTTAAATATGGTGTTGAATATCTTTTAATTTGGTCAAGAGCTTTTCGATCGGTCCACAATTACCTAAGAAAGGGAGAAACTGAGAAATTTTTTGACAGCCTATTAGACCTATATTTTGCCTTAAGGAAGAAACTGTGATTTAAAGCCTCCACGGTGGTTTAAGTGTCATTGTCACTCTTTGTAGTAGTATATAAGATTCTCCGTTATATTTGCTAGTATTTGTTTATAACTTATCAATGGTCACAAATTGGTCGCTTTGTCTAATAATTATTTTTTTTACAGGTAAGACCCAGCGATGATGTCTCTTCAACTTCTATCTCTGCAGGGTTCCATTGTTATTCCATTTCTAAGAGTGAGAAAGATTTTAAATTTTAAACTGTTTTTAATCGAAACATTTTGAGCCACTGGGCTTCTTTGACTACGCTTCCGGGGGGTAGAAATTGCACACTTTCGCCATCTTCAACGGTACCAACACTAGACCCCAATTTGGTAGACACTCCAGTCCAATTCACTTACCGGCTTGTGGTCAGCCCACTTTGTGGTCACTTGAACTAGAAACCACGCAAAATGATCATCATCAGAGGCACACCTACTCTCCCGTTGACCAAAACTCGCCTCTAAAAGGAATAGATTAACCGGCAAAAAAGTGTAACAAGCATTCCCGGAATGCGCGTACGCATTCACAAAGCCAGGCACCGATAGTTAATCTACAAGTCGCATTACGTCGGGTATTACTATCTAATTGTATCAACATTTATACAATTACCGTTGCCTTCAATGCCAATCTCTGCAGCGGATCATAAACTAAAATCAAGGTAGACCGACTTTAGCCAGAAGTAACGATAGTTTAGATCGTAATCCTACACTTTAATGGCGGATTAATTAGCGGATTTCGCCCACGGTGGAATCGCCCTTAGAAAGACAGAAACCGACGAGGACGTGATGTTTTTTTGGTAACCTCGGCTGTTGGGGTCACGGCAGGTGGAATCCGTTGATGAGTGGCTCGCGGGTGGTATTGTACGATTTCGAGGAGCTGGAGCTTGTAAACTTTTGACTTCTTTCTACATAGTGTACCTATATGTAATGTAGATCAGCAAAGTTCCTCATCAAGCATATTTTCTCCAAAGAACTAAAAAAAAAAATTAAGGGTTTAATTTTTTGGCAATAACACATAAGCTATAAGTGATAGCGAAAATCGGAAAAAAGATTCAAAAAGGGGAGGAAATTTCCGGTGGGGGACTCCCTACTCCCGGAGTTCCATCTCCATTATTAACAATTTTAATTTAACGCTGAAAATAGGGCTCCGCGTAGCCGTAATGGGATGCGCATCTGAAGAGAGTACGTCACATAATTTTTTATAGCACTAAATATTAATTTAAAAACTTGGATAAATTATGGTGTGTTCTCAACACTTGATGGAATGAGATCCCGTTGTAAAAATTGATTCAGTTTGATTTTTCAATAAGTTAGGCTATTGTTAATCAACAAAATTTTATGGGTCCTTCGCTTTGATTGAAGACAACAAAAAATGTTTAAAAAATTGACCCATAAATTTTTCACTTCTTGGAGCCTTACTTATATATATATGTACTCAAGAAGTTCATATTCTAAAAATTTTTAAAAGTTAATTATTTTGTTTATAATAATTATTTAAAGTTGAAAAAAAAATAAAAAATCCAAAAAATGTTATAATTTTTATTTTATGTTATAGCTGTTCAGTCGACCAATAGAGCCGCTTAATAATGGTGGGTATTTTTTTTTTAGCCTTGACAGCTGTAAATTACGTTCTACCACATAGACAGCCATGGTAACCCATTTTTTACACATTGAAACTGCCTTTAAGCGGTAAAATAGTCCAAAATTTTCTTCTTTAAGAAACGCGAAAAAAAATGTTTTATGATAAACATGGGTCGTATATTTTGAAAGAAGATACCGCACTTAACTGTATTTGAATCAGTTTCTAAGATATAATAATGACCAATTTAAAGACACTCTCGAAGGCGCACCATCTCGTGGTATAAATAGTAACCATCTTAGTTGCCTATTTACCTTATTTTCAATGTCAGTGTCAGTCAAAAAATGTTAAATTACTGCGATTATTACTCTCATAAAATACAATAATATGGCAAAATGGGTGAAGTCATTGAACTAAAAGTAAAACACGTCAACAATAAGATAATGAAAGAGTTAAGGTAAGTCAACAAAATACTCCAAAAACTTAACCTCTCTCATATTTTTAGGAATTGCGCCCTATGTGCTCGTGTGCATTAGTACAATTCCCGCATCGTTTTGGGAAAAATATGCCTTCGTCACACTATCCTGCACCTATCTTTATGCCAGTAATGTGAATGTAACTTCGGTACAACGATAATTTTTGTAAAATGGGGGCGCCGAGTGGAAAACTTCGGCTAAAAAGTTGTATACATTATGTGTGTGGTAGGTATTTTACATCACTCAGTTTTATTAAAACTTTATGATGTAAAATTTAACCTACCACACTTATAATGTCATATACTATTATGTTATTTGTTTATAAACTGTTTATATACAGATCGACTAGTTTAATATTAAAAAAAATACCATTTTGTTGTCCAGAGGAAATAATGATAAAAAACAACTTTTCATTTGTTTAACAATGTTTTTTTGTTTATATGTAATAGTTTTTTTTAGGAAATCTTTTCTTTTTTAAAAATCATTATTTGCATTTCCTAATGAAGGAAGAAAAAATACATTTTTTTTAATAAAAATTTAATTGTTTATTAACAACGCAATTTGTTATAAACAAATTCAAAAATTTGTAATATGTGTTTTCTGAAACTTCTAAAAAGTCCAAAAACAACTATATACCGGGGTGTCCCAGAAATAACTACATTAATTTTAACCAGTAGTAGAGAGCTCATCAGTGTCAACAATTTTTATAACAACTTATCCAGATTTTTTATTAAAAATAAAGATCCATTAGATTACAAATCATCATCAGATGTATACAAATTAAGCTGCTCTACTTGTGAGTCTTTCTACATAGGTCAGACAGGTCGCAAAATATCAGACCGTATTAAAGAACATTTCAGGCACATCTATAACAACACAGATCTTGATCCTCCACCATCAACACCTTCTTCTTTCGCCAATCATATATTAATAACGAAACATAGTTTTTCACCATCAAATTCCAAATTGATTCATAAATGCAATAAAGGCCGGAAATTAGATTTTCTTGAGACTTTGGAAATAAGGAAAGCCTTGAAACTGGAAAACAGATCTTGTTTAAATGAACAGAATAACTTCAATAATCCCATTATTAATTCACTATTTTAATTTTTCACTCAAACAAACTTACCAGATTCTCTTTGATCCATTTTTAATTTTTACATTTTATAAAATGTTGTTTTTACGAAATCTTTTAAAAATCATGTAACCATCTGAAAACGTCAAATTTAATTCAAAATTACGTCAATGTCATAATTTTTTATATTCTTTAAGGTAAGAACCCCTCTTGTAATTCATCAATTGTATCATTAATCTCTTGTTAAATTAGGGCTGATGATGGCAGAAGTGTTCTGCCGAAACATGTACCATTTATAATTTTACGCTGATTAAAGTTTGTGGAGTTCGACTTAGATATATTTAAATTTTTTAATGTACCTTCATTTGTTTATAAGATATGAGCATTGTCAGAAGTAGAAAATAATTTTTTTTATAAACAAAAGCCAAAAGCATATAAATAATGAATTATGGTAGACACAAATTTGGTTCAAAATTTATTTAAAAGGTTAAGCAATGGTTTATAAAATTTACTTGAATGTCGAAGACCGTATCTTTAATAGTTTAAAAGTTAGAGCAGTTTGTACTTAAAAATCAAGTGGCCACTGTAACTTTAATGTCACGTATTTTTATAAAATGCCATAAAGAATGCAAAAAAAATTATTTCCACACTTGTTGTATATGGTTGTTTTTGGACTTTTTAAAAGTTTCAGAAAAAAAAAATTACAAATCTTGCATTGAGTCTAATATATAAAAATCTGTCACGGTGTTTGTGATCAAACACTTCCGAAACGGCTCCACCGATTTTTATGATTTTTTTTTGTGTAAATTTGGCAGGTATGAGAATAGGTGGCAAACTATTTTTTACATGGATATGGGGGCCCAGGGGGGCCCTTGGGATGTACCGATTTTGCGGCTCAACCGATTTTTATGATTTTTGTTTTTGTATATTTGGCAGGTATGAGAATGGGTGGTTAACGATTTTTCACATGAATATGGGGGCACAGTGTGCCCCCTTGGACTGGACCGATTTTTTGGCTCGACCGATTTTGAAAATGAAAATAGATTTTTGAGGAGTAAACTTCAAAGTTTCTCTTCTGTTGCGCGTGGACTCCACACACAAATTTTTAATGAATTTTTTTCATACATTTTGTATGAAATCCGTATATATATAACGCCATCTTTGAAACATGACAGAAACAAAAATGGACATGGCGTTGTATGCTGGTTCCGGTAAAGTAGATGGCGTTGTGTGCATTACGTATTGACAAAAAAAAACTGAATTTGATTCAGACAATAAGCTAACACAACATTTATTGTTTCTGAGGCGGCACAAAGTTCGCCGGGTCAGCTAGTTTTTTTTTTGTTATTTTGTTGAGAAATTCAAATAATCATTTTTAAAACATAAAATATTTTATAACTAATTATTTAAACATTAAAAATATAAAAAAACGATTATAAACAATAATAAAATGTTTTTAAGAATTATTTTTTTTAAATCATTATTTCCTCGGGACAATGGGATTTTTTTTAAATATTGAACTAGTTAATTTGTTTATAAACAGATTATAAACAAATCTATAATATAAAAACGAATCGCTGAATGTGTTGCTACGCGCAAATCTCGAGAGCAGCTGAACCGATTTCGCTAATAATTTTTTTGAAATATTCCTTTAAGTTCGAGGAAGGTTCTTATGAAGTAAAATATGAACAGGGAGGTTCAGGGGGGTCCCTTGGGTTTATAAGTTAAGAACAGGTGGAGCGATTTTTATAATTTTTGATTTGTTGGATTTGTCTCCGCCTCGAATAGCAGAACAACTATTAAAACATGGACATGGGGGACCAGGGGTCACCCTGGGGTTTATAACTCAAGAACGGCTGGACCGATATTTATGAACTTTAATTTGTTGGATTTGTCTCCGCCCCGAATTGCAGAATGACTATTAAAACATGGACATGGGGGCCCAGGGGGCACCCTTGGGTTTATAACTCAAGAATGGCTGGACTGATTTTTATGATCTTTAATTTGTTGGATTTGTCTCCGCTCTGACTAGCAGAATAACTATCAAAACATGGACATGAGGCCCAGGTGACACCCTTTGGTTTATAACTAAAGAACGGCTGGACCGATTTTTATGATCTTTGATTTGTTGGATTTGTCTCCGCCCCGAATGGCGGAATAAATAATAAAACTTTGGAAACACTACAACGGGAAAGGGAGTTTGGAACCGGGCAAAGACAATAACAAAGCCCCCCTGGTACAGGGCAACAATAACAAATAACGCCGGACACCAAAATTTGTCGTACCGGGCTTTAAAAATGTAAATCGACTTTTAATGCGTAACCTCCAAAGTTTCACTTCTGTTGTGAGTGGACACCACACACCCATTTTTTGATGATATCTTGAGAACGGATTGACTCACCTTTTTTCGTGGGCGAATAACTATTAAAACATCGGAAAAATTAACGAAAAAAAATTTCTCTTACATTTTGTTTGGAATCCGTATATAACGCCATATTTGATACATGACAGAAACAAGAATGAACATGGCGTTGTATGCTGGTTCCGATAATGTCAGTAGATGGCGTTGTGTGCATTATCCTTTGATAAAACAACTGAATTTAATTCAGCTAAAGAGATAATACAACATTATTTATTGATTCTGAGGCGGTACAAAGTTCGCCGGATCAGCTAGTAACGTAATAAAATTTTACCCACCCTTATTAAGCGCCTATATTGGACTAATGAACAGCTATAGCATTGGTTTTTTTTTTCAACTATAAACAATTAGTATGAACAAAATAATTAACTTTTAAAACTTTTAGAACACGAACTTCTTGAGTACCATTATAAGAAAGGCTTTTTAAATCAATTTTTAAACATTTTTTGATGTTTTCAATGAAAGCGGAGGTCCCGTAAAATTTTGTTATTTAATAATTGCCTAAGTTATTGAAAAATAAAGTTAAATCGATTTTTACAACGGGATCTCATTCCATCAATCGTTGCGCGCGCATCCCGTTACGGCTACGCGGAGCCCTATTTTCAGCGTTAAATTCAAATTATTAATAATGGAGATAGAACTCCCGGAGTAAGGAGTTTTCGATCGGAAATTTCCTCCTCTTTTTGAATCTTTTTTCCGATTTTCGCTATGACTTATAGCTTTTGTGTTATTGCCAAAAAACTAAACACCTTATTATTTTTTTTAGTTTTTGGTAATAAGTAATTTTTATTTGCGGAACAAACAAGAAAACGTCTTTCTCAGAATAAAATCCCGAAGGTTTTCAACTTCTTGACTAGACTATACTACAGGGGCCATTGGAAACGATTTAGGCCACAGGCTATCAATGATGGTATTCGTTTTTACTTCAGATTTTTTTGCTGTTGAGCATCACACTGGAGTTACACCAGGGGTTATCGTTTGGGGTGACATTACTGATGGAAGTAAGTCATTTCTAGTTTTGATCCCCTTCGTTACATCGCTAACGTACTGCAGCCAGTTCTTCTGCCTTCTCTGCAACAACTGCAAAACCTTCCAGCAAGATAACGCACATCCTCACACGGCAAGAGACTTCTAAGGAAGCTAACGTGGAGATTCTCATTGACACATTATTAAGTATTTTCTTTATTTATTTTTTTTATTTTTGCAAACCTATAAATTTCAAGTTACGAATTAGTAAAGTAAGTTGCATTTTCTTATAAAAACCAAAAGAAATACCAAAAATATTTACAAAATTCAGGGCACAAACTCTAAACACAAGAGTGCACTGTTAAATTTTTGATCGGATTGCCTATATAAGAAGAGCATATGAATTAGTGTTTAGAGAAAAAAAAATATCCTTGAGAACATTAGAAGAACGGATCAATGTCTTATACAATACATAAAGAACAGACACGTTGAATTTTACATCACTGCTGCTCTTCTGGCAGTTTATATCTCGCGGTCGTCGATAGAATTTTTTTTTTGTAAAACTGTTAATTACCTTCAAACTAAATAAATTTGAATGCGGAAACGTGTGACCAATCGACTTGTGTTCCAAAACGAAGAAGAGGCAACCACGTCCCGATCATAATTTACCGGCAGATAAAGTAGCGGAGAGTTCGCCCACGCGGAATCGCCCTTCGAAAGAGGAGAAACCAGCGGTCATAGACGACGGTTACGGCGTGATGCTTTTTCTGGGGTAACGGACGTCTTCGTCTTCGGGTCACGACTTGAACTATCGCACGCCCCAGGTGAGCGCATCTTCACAAGCCCGACTGCTCCACCCGTGCACACTCCCGGACTGTACAGTTAGAAGGAGGATGTAGTG
This sequence comes from Diaperis boleti, assembly GCA_963583935.1. Lineage (NCBI taxonomy): Eukaryota > Metazoa > Arthropoda > Insecta > Coleoptera > Tenebrionidae > Diaperis > Diaperis boleti. The sequence continues at coordinate 19,727,386 of OY757245.1, read as the reverse complement.
GTACTCGGTTCGACGAAAAACACGAAATCACGCCGTCAGTACTTGAACTTCTAGATGGATTTTCAGTAGGTTAGAGGATGTCGAGGAGTCAAGGAAAAAATTACCATGTTAATGCCGAGACAAGTGTAGGTATGCGGTTGATAGTTTATGCGGTATTTATTGGTTCTTCTTGGAATATCACGTGTTTGGAAGTGCTGCTTTGTTTCTCTCACAGATAATGGCCCTCGCCAAAATCGTTATCGATGAGTTGTCAAGCATTTTAAACACATGTTCACCAATCAATTGGCACACAACAAAAAATAAAAAAATAAAATAAAATAGATAGAACGATTGAGTGATTTGAAAAAACACTTCGTTACAAACGATGTTCAATGTGTTCACCTCCCTCAGCGATAACACGTTGTTGAGAAAAAAATCCACCGAATTTTGTCGGATGTGTTCGGACTGTTTCGCAGGGGTATTTTTAAACAAGAGCTTTCATATGGCCCCACAAATAAAAATCCAAGGGGTTGGGCTGGCCATACCACAGGTGCATCTCGACCGATCCAATGATTTGGAAAGCTTTCGTTTAAAAATTCGCGAACATTGATTTAAAAGTGGGGTATCGCCCCATCGTGCATTAACCACATATCGCGGCGTACTTGAAGTCAGGTCAAAGGAGAAATGTCAAACAAGTTTCACCTGTTAGGCGGTCAGGGAAAACAAACAAACCGATTAAAAAATTGTTCACTGTCCCGGCCCACACATTAATACGAAACTGTCTTTGAAATGACTCACGATATTCCCTCGGATGCCGTAAACGAATACTGAACTGGCATTATTAATTGTTTAACAGTAAGTAATTAATAATTAATTAAAACGAACTGTAAATGCAAACAATAAACTGCTATTTCGGCGATCAGTTTATCTCATCAGCTTTTTGGGAAACCTTGGAGTAAAAAGAAAACCAGTGACACTCAAACTGAGTATCTTTTATATTCAGCAAATTATGTTTTTGTTTTCTTTTCAGTTGCTTTCGTATTCGGTTAAATACGTTTTTGTGTTTTATTTATATAGCGTTCAATGCTTTCTACCTTTAGACTTCTTAAATTCATTTTCATCCTTTGCATCGATTATGTTTCTCCATTTCTATATACTTTTAAGGTCAACAGTCACTTTCAAGTTCCAGGAACACTTCTAACAAGGTGTCACCTTGTGCTTTGAATCTTCACGATTTTATTACGTAAAAAATAAATGACAAAAACGATGATAATTACCATGACGCGTCTTTTGCGGTAAATAAATCACCGGTTTCTATAGATTGATGTTTTATTATTTAGCATGAATAAAAACTTTGCTTTTAGTGTTTTCTGTTCGGGGAATGGTGATTATCATCCATATGAGGTTCATTAATAAATATTTGTTCAGAATTTTTAACTTATTCAAGTTGATAAGTATGTCGACGTTCCGCTCCAAATGGGGATTTCCAGCCTCTTAGAATGATGCAAGAAACTTTACTGTACCCAATATTATTATATAAGAAACACTTCTCGCAAATTCACAAGTAGTTAGTAAGCCAAAATTGAAAGTAGTAGGTATTTACCACACATTAACCCCTTTGCAACTTGACCGCAAAATTTTTAACTAAAGAATTATAACAGCTATATTGTACATATGGGATTATACGTCAGTCACGTAATAAAGTAATTTTATATCTTGTGAAATTGATACAATGAATTTTTATTCTTTTAATATAATAAAGCAAATCATCAGTCGTATTTTTAACGGGGGTAAGAGCGTCAGTCATTGTCACCAACAGGCTGCGCGCTCAGTGCATCTGAGCGTTGCATAGTCACTTTGGCAAATGAACTTTACACCCACAAACATTCAGCTGACGGTGTAAAAGAGGTCAGAGAAACACAATAAATGAGAACAGAACAAGAAAAATATAACGGAGAAAAATAAGTGTTAAGAAAACTAGAATTTAAAGAAAATTTTAAAAATACCCCAAGAAATTAGTCCTGATGAAATATTCATCTTTTTCTCTTGAGCATTGTACCTACCTTATAATTTTTTCACACTTTTAATATTTTCTAAATTTATTACTTACAGTTGTTGTCTTAATATACCTAAGTACATAATTATATTGTATAACACTCTTCTTGTATTTCATATCTTTCTTTTTTTCCGATTTTCTTCAAATATACAGCAAAAGTTGGTACACTGTTCTTATCGCTCAAGGCCAACTTTTGATCTCTCTGACACATACGTATACACACACACACACACGTTCTTTTCGCCAGCGGCCTGCTGTTATGATGACTGTTAATTATAATTTACAACTTACGACACACATAATTATTGTTATTGTTTCCTGTTTTATGTCTGCTTCACATTTCCACTAACTATAATAATTTGACATCTCCGAGTGCGTTAAAACTTACAACTAGGTGTTGATGAGCGTCTTACAGAAGGTACCTAGTGCTAAATTATTTTACATGCGTGATGTAATTACTGAAATTGGTACTATTGGTAATATCAGGTACTTCCGGTTTTATTAGTAACGTTTTTTAAGATCTAAGGTTCCCTAATATCTCAGGATTTCTAAAATCCCTTAACTTTTCCGGTTGCTCAAGTTCTTCAAGGTCTACAGTTCTCAAGTTCTCTGGTTTTTAGTTTCTTAAGTTTCTCAAAATTTGTTTCCCAAAAATTTCAGATCTTCAAACATTTCAGGTTCTCCAAAATCTCAGGTTCGTTAAGGTTAGGTTTCCTTGTGCCCAAGTTCTCATATTTCTAAATCTTAAGTTATACGTCCCAAGTTCTCAGGTTCTTAGGTTACTTCCAGTTTTGTTAGTACTGTTTTTTAAGATCTCTAAGGTTTCCTAATATCTCAGGATTTCCAAAATCTCAGTTTCCTTCAAATTTCTACTTTACTCAAAGACGTTAAGTTTCTCAAGATTTCAGGTTTCTTAAGATCTTAGATTAAATTTTTTTCGGTTGCTCAAGTTCTTCAAGGTTTCAGGTTTTTAGGTTCTTAGTTTCTCGAGTTCTGTTTCCGAAAAATTTCAGATCTTAAAAAATTTCGATTTCTCCAAAATCTCAGGTTCGTCGAGTTCTCAAGGTCCAAGTTTTTTGTGCCCAAGTTCTCATATTTCTAAATCTGAAAGTTAGGTTCTTAGGTTTCTCAAGTTCTCAGGTTCCAAAAGATTTCAGATATTCCAAAATTTCTGGTTCATTAAAATATCAGATACTTCCAGTTTTGTTGGCAATGTTTTTTAAGATCTAAGGTTCCCTAATATCTCATGATTTCCTAAATCTCAGTTGTCTTTAAATTTCTACCTTACTCAAAGTCGTAAGTTTCTCAGGATTTCAAATTTCTTTAGATCTCAGATTAAAACTTTTTCGGTTGCTCAAGTCCTTCAAGGTCTCAGATTCCCTAAATTCCCAGGTCGTCCATGATCTCAAGTTCTTCAAATTCTCCAGTTCTCAAGTTTTCAGGTTTTTAGGTTTCTCAAGTTCTGTTTTCCAAAAATTTCTCAAGTCTCAAATTCTTAGGTTCTTAGGTTTCTCAAGTTCTCAGGTTCGAAAAGATTTCAGATATTCCAAATTTCTGGTTCATTAAAATATCGCATATTTCTAGTTTTGTTGTTAATGTTTTTTAAGATCTAAGGTTCATATTTCTAAATATCAAGTTATACGTCTCCAGTTCTCAGGTTCCAAAAGGTTTCAGATCGTCCAAGATTTCTGGTTCATGAAAATATCAGGTATGTACTTCCAATTTTGTCAGTAATGTTTTTTAAGATGTGAGGTTCCCTAATATCTCAGGATTTCCATAATCTCAGTTTCCTTCAAATTTTTACTTTCAAATTCGTAAGTTTTTCAGGATTTCAGGTTTCTTAAGATCTTAGATTAAAACTTTTCCGATTGTTCAAATTCTTCAACATCTCAGACTCCCTAAATTCCCAGGTTTTTAATGTCAAGTTCTTCAAATTCTCCAGTTCTCAAGTTCTCAGGTTTTTAGGTTCTTAAGTTTCCCAAGATTTGTTTCCCAAAAATTTCAGACTTTCAAAAATTTCAGGTTCTCCAAAAGCTCAGGTTTGTTCTGTTCTCAAGGTCAAAGTTTTTTGTGCCCAAGTTCTCATATTTTTAAATCTGAAGTTATACGTCTCAAGTTCTCAGGTTCTTATGTTTCTCAAGTTCTTAAGTTCCAAAAGATCTAAATTTCTGGTTCATCAAAATCTCAGATACTTCCGGTTTTGTTAGTAATGTTTTTTAAAATCTAAGGTTCCCTAATATCTCAGTATTTCCAAAATTTCAGTTTCCTTCAAGTTCCTACTTTGCTCAAAGTCGTAAGTTTCTCAGGATTTCAGGTTTCTTAAGATCTCAGATTAAAACTTTTTCGGTTGCTAAAGTTCTTCAAGGTCTCAGATTAACAAAATTCCCAGGTCTTTCATGATCTCAAGTTCTTCAAATTGTCCAGTTCCCAGATTTTTAGGTTCTTAAGTTCCTTAAGTTTTCATTTTCCGAAAAATTTCACATTTAGAAAAAAATTCAATTTCTCAAAAGTCTCAGATTCGTCCAGTTCTCAAGGTCTCAGTTTTTTTCTCAATTTCTCAGCTATCTAATTCTGAAGTTATACTTCTCAAGTTCTGTTTTTCAAAAATTTCAGGTTCTGCAAAATCAGGTTTGTCCTGTTCTCAAGGTCAAAGTTTTTTGTGCCGCCCAAGTTCTCATATTTCTAAATCTGGAGTTATACATCTCAAGTTCTCAAGTTTTTCTGTTCTTAAGTTCCTCAAGTTTTCAGTTTCCCAAAAATTTCACATTTACAAAAAAATCTCAATTTCTCCAAAATCTCAGGTTTGTCCAGTTTTCAAGGTCTTAGTTTTTTTTCCTCAATTTCTCAGCTGTCAAATTCTGAAGTTATACTTCTCAAGTTCTGTTTTCCAAAAATTTCAGACTAAAAAAATTCAGGTTTTGCTAAATCAGGTTTATTCAGTTCTCAAGGTCAAAGTTTTTTTGGGCGCAAGTTCTCATATTTCTAAATCTGAAAGTTATACGTCTCAAGTTCTCAGGTTCCAAAAGATCTCAGAAATTCCAAAATTTCTTTTTCATCAAAATGTCAGATACTTCCGGTTTTGTTAGTAATGTTTTTAAGATCTAAGGTTCCCTAATATCTCAGGATTTCCAAAATCTTAGTTCTCAAGTTTTCAGGTTTTTAGGTTCTTAAGTTTCTCAAGTTCTGTTTCCCAAAAATTTTAGGTTTTCCAAAATCTCAGGTTCGTCCAGTTCTCAAGGTCAAAAGTTTTTTTGTGCCCAAGTTCTCATATTTCTAAGTTGTTCAAGGTCTCAGACTTCTTAAATTCCCAGGTCTTCCATGATCTCAAGTTCTTCAAATTCTTCAGTTCTCAGGTTCTCAGGTGGTTAGGTTCTTAAGTTTCTCAAATTGTGTTTCCCAAAAATTTCAGATCTTAAAAAATTTCAGGTTCTTCAAAATCTCAGGTTCGTCTTGTGCCCAAGTTCTCATATTCCTAACTCTCAAGTTATATGTCTCAAGCTCTCAGGTTCTTAGGTTTCTCAAGTTCTCAGGTTCCAAAAGGTCTTAGATATTCCAAAATTTCTGGCTCATCAAAATATCAGATACTTCCAGTTCTGTTGGTAATGTTTTTTTTTAGATATAATGTTTCCTAATATCTCAGTATTTCCAAAATTTCAGTTTCCTTCAATTTTCTATTTTACTCAAAACCTTAAGTTTCTCAGGATTTCAAGTTTCTTAAGATCTCGGATTAAAACTTTTTTGGTTGCTCAAGTTTTTCAAGGTCTCAGACTCCCTAAATTCCCAGGTCTTCCATTATCTCAAGTTCTTCAAATTCTCCAGTTCTCAACTTCTTAGGTTTTTAGCTTCTTAAGTTTCTCAAGTTCTGTTTCCCAAAAATTTCAGGCTCCCCAAAATCTCAGGTTCGTCCAGTTTTCAAGGTAAAAAGTTTTTTGTGCCCAAGTTCTCATATTTCTAAATCTGAAGTTATGAGTCTCAAGTTCTCTGGTTCTCAGGTGCCAAAAGATCTGATATTCCAAAATTTCTGGTTCATCAAAATATCGGGTACTTCCGGTTTTGTTAGTAATGTTTTTTACGATCTAACGTTCTCTAATATTTCAGGACTTTCGAAAGGTTTCTCAAACTCTGAGTTTCCTTAAGATCTCAGGTTTCCGAAAATTTTAGGTTTCTTTATGGTTTAAAATGTTCGCAATGTTTTCAGGTTTTTCAAAATCAGAAATTTTTCCACTTCTCACGTTAGGTTTCTCAAGTTTTCAGGTTCTCATATTCCCTAACACCAAAAGTTTTTCAAAATCTCAGGCTTCTGCAGTTCTCAAGTTAGATTTCTTAGGTTATAAATTTCTTAGGTTCCTCACAGTCTCAGATATTCTAAATTTCCATTTTTTCCACAATTTCAAGTTCTTCAAATTCTCAGGTTCTCAAATATTCAGATTCTTAGGTTTCTTAAGTTCCGAAATGTTTCAGATCTTCTGAAATATCAGGTTATGTTTCCCAAGGTCCAATGTTCTCAAGTTTTTCAAAATCACAGATTCCTCAAGTTCTAAAATTGAGTTCCTCGAGGTTCCTTCAAATTTCAAGCTCGTATATCTGAGCTTTCCAAAGATTTCAGGCTCTCCAAATCTAGTAAAGAGTAGATTTTTCAAGTTTTCGGGTTCTTAAGCTTCTCAAGGTCTCAGACTTTTCAACATCTGTCAAGCATTGCCTATAATTTTACCTTTTCTTTCTGGATATGCAGCAGCGGTTGTACAAAAAGAAAGGGGGTATGAGATTTTTAACTATTTTCTACACTATTCTTCGTAATGCAATGTAATCTTCTCCCAAAGGTGCCTATTTGTATAAAAGTTTCTCATTAGATGCATCATCCTCGGCATCACCGTTATTTGTGTGTGGTAACTTGAATTTTGACATCTTACAATTCACGCCGTACTTTGAAAGTGAGCGTTACCAAGTTTTGTTGTCGTCTTCGCGGCAATTACTCAAGTGTAACTGCAGGGGAGTATGGGTCTGTCTTGCCACTGTGTCTTGCGGCTTCGTGCCTCACGCAAGAGATTGCCGTTCTAAGGGCATCTGGCAGCGGTGGCAGCCTTCCTGAGAAAATCTGTTTTCTCTGAATTTCTGGTGTCAACTTCCTCTTCATACTTATTGTTAGTCTCTTCGCTTCTGAAATAAGAAAAAAAAAATAGAACTATGTAGGCATACAAATTACAGAAGAGAAAGAGTGAAAGAAACAAGTTGTTATATAAGCTCTACCCCTTATAAAACCAAACGCCACAATTTCTTACCACGATCTTGACCGCAAAGCTTACCCATGGTGATATAATACGCTCTATTGTTCTTGTCGAGGTCCAATTGTTCTGACCCAATGATCGATCAACTGCCACTTGGCGCCAATTACAATTTCGTTCAACGAGTGGGTGAGAACATTTTTCCAAAGTCCGTGCCGAAGGGCGGGGTGGTACCCAGCGTTTCCTGTTATTGTAACTGAAAATTTGGGCGTCGTCTAGGTGGGTTCTTTGACACGCCGTCATTATGCCGATGTTAGCTTTCAATCCGACGGTGATTATAGCTTTAATTACGCTGAAAGCCGTTTATTAATTAATCAGCGAGAAGAATAGAGAACGCTTAAGTCGGACAAGTGATCGAGGCGAGCGATTAGGTAACCGGCAATAAAAATTACTCCGTAAATAAATAATAATAATAAAATAATGGCGAAAAAACTCATTCTTATTGACGTCGCTGGTGGCAAGGTTACGGTGCGTACATTGAACAATAATTTATTGTTAAATGGAACACTAAATGTGTACGCTTGCATTACTTTCGAACTAGAATGTCGGTTGATTTGATGGACGATTTAATTGCCGGGTAGAGAATAAAGGAGACTTTATTGGGTGGAACGGGAAATTATGGAAATTTATGGGTGGGAAATTGGACAGGCGATTTTAATGTCTCTATCCCACTTGTGTTATGTCATAACGTATGATTCAGGCCAGAGGAAAAGTGAAGTGTGGTGCAGGATAAGGCAGGAACGTCTACAAAGAAAGGACGAAGTTAATTTTCGCCCCCCCTGCCGCCTTTTGATTACACCTTTCCTAATGCTTAGATAAATGATGATTAGAGTAATCATTTTAAGCTTTTTCCGGCCCCGATCATCTTTTTAATTGTAAATGCGGGTACCAAAACTGGTACCTAATGAGAATTTAATGAGAAGCGCGGAATCAGCACGATCGGTATAAATCACAAGTTGGGGAAAACAATTTTCCAATTAAGACTCCAGTGAAAAATGACCATCACTTTTTCTTTGTCAGACCTAACAGGACCGGTACTTATCTTGTAAATTCTTTGGTCACAAATATGAAAACACCCACTTTTTTGCCCCGATCCACAACAAACATTGCGACACACCTTTCACCATAAATTGTCTTTCGCCAACGCTTTAACTCGATGAAGATCATTAGAGTTATAATTACGCTAAGCACACGATGGTAATTTCTGGTTAATGAATGGATTATTTTGACCCGAGAGTAAGTTTTTAGTTGGGGTAAAGCAAGGTTGTGGTTTTTCCCTTGGACCTCTGCCAGTTGATTAATTATTGCCGTATTGTGCTGTGTTTGAGCTTTTCAATGCTACAGTCGTTAGTTAAACATATGTCGATTTTTAATTAATTCAGCAGTGTAATTAGACAGCTTGTCAGTGCGCAAGAAGATGTTTTTTATGGAGTCTCATTGTGAAAGTGTACAGGAACTAGTTGCGATTTGGAATAGTAAACGGGATTGAAATATAACGCAACTGTTGTATACACAAGGCCCAATTAAGATCAAAAAGAAAAAAGTTTAACAACAAGAAACTGAAACTGAGAAAGGGGTTATTGACAGTACAGAATGGTACAGGCAGCAGGCAGTACCATCACCTTTAAGGTGTAGCAGCACCGCTGTTTTAGTCACCCTTGGGTTTATAAATTTGAGATTTTCAGTTCAATCAAAATAGTAGCAAGTGGAATCCGAACACCCCGAAATCCGAAAAAAACAATTTTTATTAACAAAATTTTGTACAAAGAGAGAATAATGCTTAAACAAGGTAAAATAAGCAGAATCACTCAAAAACAAAAACTTATTTTGAAAAAAACTAGTAGTTTGTGGTGCGGCCACGTAGGCAAATAGACTCCTGCAGTTGACGAGGGATGGTATCAATCTGATTGTTTATGTACTGTAGGGGTACAGTATCCCAAGCATCTTCAACTGCATGACGAAGTTCATCTAAAGTCGACGGGGGCTGCGGCAAATTCTGAATATGAATACCCATCCAATCTCACACTTTTTCGATGGGCGATAAATCTGGCCACCGAGGTGGCCAAGGTAAGGTGGGTATATCATCCTCTTCTAAGAACCTCATAGAAGTTCGCGCAATATGAAGGCGGGCGTTATCTTGCTGGAAAACACCATCTTCAATCCCCCTTACATAAGGAAGAACAACGGGTCTTAACACATCATTAACATAAAGCGCGGATGTCACTGTGCCACGGATTACGATTAGAAAAGAATTGCCACCAAAAGCAATAGTTTCTCAAACCATAAGTCCGATGGTACGGTGGACGTGACGCTCAACAGCAAACTCGAGATGACGTCGTCCCCTGACTTACCCTCTACTATCATAACCCCCAAACAGAGTCTAGATTTGTCAGAAAAGGCAATGTCATGCCATTCATTGCCCCAGTTTCTGCGTTCTTTGCTCCAGTCCAGACGCTGACGAGGTTGTTGAGGTGTAATGGGGGGGGACGAGACGCCGACGCTAAGAAGTAAGGCCCATTGAATGTATTCTGTGGTAAACGGTGCGAATCCGAATGGGCCTTCCTATTGCTGCAAACCAAGCATCATCAATTGACTAAGTAGACCTCCGTCTTTCTCTTAGGGCCATTAATTGAAAAAGACGATCTTCGTGTTGGGTAGTTCTTCTGGAAGCTCATGTGCGGCTAGCTAGCTGTGTTCGCCCTCCATCAGACCACACTTGCCATGCTGCCGTCACGGTAGCCACACTGCGCCCCATAGCTGCAGCGATTGCAGGGTGCGAAACACCACGTTCCCCCTGTCTCACACTACGACCGCTTTCAAATGGGGTTAATTGCAAAAAGTTTGGTTGCTGTCGCCTGCGAGGCATGATTGAACCCCACCAGAACTAAAACAGCCGTTTTTGCAGTAATAATGTCTATCAGTTTGCAAAAAACCTCAATTTCTTTTTCAACTGTTGAAAATATAATTCTTTAAAAAAAATTGCAAACAGTTGGAATTATATGAAACTTAAATGGTTTGTTAGGGACGATGCCCCCAATATTTAACCACAATTTTGTTTTAATAAAATAATTTTTTCGGGGTATTCGGATTTCAATGAGGTCCTCGTTGAATAAACCTAACAGGCGCCTGTAGATGGCGCTTAAATCGGACTTTTAGTATATTGAAATTTAAATTGAAGTTCAGTGGATCTAGAGATTAACTCCCCCGCCCCGTTACCCCCCTTAAAAATTAAATTTTGAAAAACCGTTTCTTAGTGAGCGCCAACGTGGTAAAATGAGTAAGTGTGCAAAATTTCATTCCAATCGGTTCAGTGGATCTAGAGATTACTCCCCCGCCCTGTTACCCCTCTTAGGGATGGAATTTTGAAAAACCTTTTCTTAGTGGGCGCTTAAGTGGTGAAATAAGTATGTGTGCAAAATTTCATTCCACTCGGTTCAGTGGATCTAGAGATTAACTCCGCCGCCCCGTTACCCCCCTTGGGGATGGAATTTTGAAAAACCGTTTTTTAGTGAGCGCCTACGTGGTAAAATAAGTAAGTGTGCAAAATTTCATTGCAATCGGTTCTGCGGATCTAGAGATTAACTCCCCCGCCCCGTTACCCTCCTTAGGGATGGAATTTTAAAAAACCGTTTCTTAATGAGCGCTTACGTGGTAAAATAAGTAAGTGTGCAAAATTTCATTCTAATCGGTTCAGTGGATCTAGAGATTAACTCCCCCGTCCTGTTACCCCCCTTAGGAATTGAATTCTGAAAAACCGTTTCTTAGTGAGCGCCAACGTGGTAAAATGAGTAAGTGTGCAAAATTTCATTCCAATCGGTTCAGTGGATCTAGAGATTACTCCCCCGCCCCGTTACCCCCCTTAGGGATGGAATTTAGAAAAACCCTTTCTTAGTGAGCGCCTACGTGTTGAAATAAGTAAGTGTGCAAAATTTTATTCCAATCGGTTCAGTGGATCTAGAGATTAACTCCCCCGCCCCGTTACCCCCCTTAGGGATATAATTTTGAAAAACCGTTTCTTAGCGGGCGCTTACGTGGTGAAATAAGTAAGTGTGCAAAATTTCATTGCAATGGGTTCAGTGGATATAGAGATTAACGGGGCGGGGAGGCCGTTACCCCCCTTTGGAATGGAATTTTTTAAAACCGTTTCTTAGTGAGCGCCTACGTGGTGAAATAAGTAAGCGTGCAAAGTTTCATTGCAATCCCTTCGATGGATCCGGAGATTTCGTGATGAGTCAGTGAGTGGTATTTGGATTTTATATATAAAATATATACACCAATGTCAATCATTCAATGTAATTACTTTTTTCCTTTTTTCATTTTAGCAGTATTGATAGGTTGTGGTTCATCGGATAGTTTAGATATCATTTGAATTAAGTAGTGTTTCTTTATTATTTTTTTTTAAAGAAAGAACGCTTTACATACATAAACCATTTTTGCAAAATAAAAAATTGTAAAAATAATTTTAGACTTTCAACATTTGTTTAATAACATTCATAATAGAGAATATTATTAATTATAGTATTTGTACCTGCTCACTACCAAATTTGTAGAAACCGTGAAATCCTCGACCCTCGCTTGCTTCGACCATAAAAAAGAAGGGTCTGTCCTCCGGTTATTCGTAAAACTGAAGAAGGTTTTTTTCTCAGTAGAATAAATAGAACCACATATTTTTTTCAAATCGGTGGAACCCTCATTTTTCAATTATCACTTAATTAAAAGACGTATTACCCAAGTTACCTTTTTTAAAGTTTTGTAATACATATTATGCTAAAGAACTGCTATTTTGGATTTTGCGAATTACTTTATCATTACTCTCTTCATCTTCGTATAAAAAATACACAAACTAAAAATCACCAAAACACGTTATTACCGGACAAAAGGAAATCAAAAATTGTTTGACACTTCGTATTGCTATAAAAAAATTGTGAATGCAATGACAGATATTGTCGCAATTTCCAAATATACCATATGTTTAACAACAGTGAAAGAAAATTAATAGGGCTATCCAAAGACTTAAAATATGGGGTGTTCCACCTAAAATAACAAAGTTATGGATGTCCAAATATTGCATAAATTACCCTGTACAATAACATCCAATTTTATTAGCAGCGTCCGAAATACCCAAGCTTTGTTTATCGATATGCCAAATTTCAATCTTAAATATTTAATAATAATGCTGATACAGAATTTTAAATTATCACATGACTTTTCGAAAATTTTCACAAAAAAATTAATAACTTGGCAACCTCGAATTCCAAATTTGGAAAAAAGATATGCAGTTGTAGCTACCCTCCATAACTTTTAAAGAAAAGCGATTTGAGCAAAATCCAAAAACCGGCAATAGTAGGTGCAACGCCATACTTCTGACTATTTTTTAAATAGGGAATAGTGGTTGAGTAACGTGTCGTTTGAAAGGTCTTTGAATTGTCTTTTCAACCACATAATTTTTTTTAATTACCTAGTCTTCAAGTTAGTAAATAAAAAAAGAAGAATTTTTAACCCCCCATTTTAAATCTCTTTTCCTATTGAGGGTGGCTCGTTTTGATTGAAACGGCCTGTATATAGGGTTCGATTTAAAAACATTAAGTTGAGTACGGCCCTGGAATAGTGAAACACCAAACATAGCTGAAAATAATATTAGTCCGTGCAGCTTTGATGACATCATTTTTTTTTATTTTCATTAGTAAAGCCACCATCTTCTGTCCTCGCACTATTGACTCATCCTGTATAAAATAATTAAAAGAATGGTATAAAAAAATTGGTTTCACCGTTTAAAGTCCTTTAAATTGAAAATTCAAAAATAAAAAATTAACATTTTCTCTGTGAATAAATTTTATATTTTTCTGGGTAAATTAAAAAAATATATATATTAACTTTTCAGCACGCTATGATTTTTTGTCCCTTAACTTGTAACCGCCCTGTTAACTTTAATAATAGCAAAAAAGTCAAAAGATCATTTTCATGTAGAACTTCATGTTTTACAATTTATTTTTATTTGAAACTTTTTTACTACCGTTTAACCATTTTGAATAATTAGAAAAAAAAAACTATTATATTTTTTTTACCACTTCTCGGGGGTTGGGAAAAAATGTCTTTCACTCATCTTCCTCAAATACTTCCCAGATACTTGTATCAAAAATTTTGTACTTTTGATTTACTGACTTATTTGATTGGACTATGGATGGAGGAGACCTGCAAAACGCAAACTACTCTAAACAAATACATAATCCGACCAAACCGTTTTTGTCTGTTCTTATTGCTGTCGGCACACCAATAGTTATTTATTATACGAGTTCCTGTGTAAATTGGGTGCTTTCCGGCACGAGTGAAACGAGGGCTTTTTTAAGCCCCGAGTGCCGGAAAGCACCCAAATTTAGACAGGAATGAGTATAATACAACGTTTTATAGTTCGACACAACCGCGGCAAGTGTTTAAATTGCTTAAAATCCATAAAAAAATGTGTGAGGTTTATCTGACATTTTCTTATTGCCTGACAGAAAGCGTTTACACAAGCGAAAATTCTGAGTGTCGAACTATAAACACATTTTGCACGTTTAGTGTAAATAGACCTCCTTCATTACGCCCTTTTATATTCTGCGACTTGTCGCAAATCACCAAAGACTACGTATGCATAATAGCTTCATTCGAAAGGGTGGTTTACAACAGAGGTTTTCCCGAATATCAGGTAACTAAGCTGTCGGTGGTGGCAAACAGAAAAAAAACATAACAAATTAATAAAATAGGTATAGTAACAGCTACCTGTGACAAATTTACAAATCCACAAGATAGTAATATAATAGTTAGTCCGATGCAAACAACACATTGTATAATAATCATGAAGATGGTAACAATTAAAGAAGTTGCCTGAATCTCAATAATTTATGGCTAACCCTAATAAACAGTAGGTACCGATAGACGCAGTAAACACGATTGGTTGACCAAGTGAAATATGTTCACGCCTACGTCTCTATTGGAAACACCCTGTCGATTCTTATTTTTTAGCTCCATTTTAAGTAAAACCAAGGGTCAAAATTTATGTTGGTTTTCGGATCTGGAATCAGCATAATGGCTTTCATATTTTAAATCTCAATCTCATCAATTTTTCCAAACTTGACTTGTTTTTAATTGTTTTTTTTGAAAAACCACTGGCATTTGGAGTTTTTAAAAATAACAGAGTAAAAATTGTGTCCTGTTCTTTGTTGTGTCAAAATTTCATTGGAATTGCTTCAGTCGTTTTCGTTACATTGGTTCTCATAGCTCTTTCTCTCTTTTGTTAATTTTTAGGTTTATTGAATTGAAGCTATTTTTAACTCTATTTTTTTTCATCATCTTTTTCGTGTTTTGTACGTCTTTGCATAATTCCCGCTGAAATACTATTGAAAACAAATAGAAACTAGCGGCCAGATACCTTTTTCTAATTTTTGAGATTTGAACTAGTTATTACAAAAAATGTTCTGAACTAGCCTAATTTTAAAACCCTTCATAATAACGTTTAAAAAAATGTAATAACTGGCTGCGGCTACCTGCGACCTAGAATCAAGACAACGCGAATTCTTGGATTTGTTTGACGACAAGAATTATACATTTAGTTAGGATCTGATCAGGGAATCCTATGGAAATCGAGGGAAATTCTCAAATGTTTCCTTCCTACAAGTATTGATGAACAATTTTTTTTTTTTAAGTAAATACTTCTTTACGGACACTTGACTTGGGGAGTAGGCTGGTGAATGCCTGACGAGAGCGTTACGAAAAGTGTGATCGGGCGAAGCGAACGGAAGTTTTAATAATAATAATATTAATTCATAGAAAAAATGTTTGCCTTAACGGGATTCGAACCCTCGTCTTTAGGTTGTGATTCTCGCTTCACTCCATAGAGCCATTTGCGTGTCAGTTTGTATGCAATTGCGCTACTTATCCTAATCGCTACACATGATTGCCGACTTTTCGCTGACGACAAACTGAAACATGCATTATCCAATACTGCAGACGGTATTAATTCAGGATTCTCTAGCTCCATTTATAAACTTACATAAATTAAGAGCACTTTCACAATGGGGAAATAAAGTTTTACTTCAGTCGTGTGGTCTAAAGCACACTCGTATTTTTTTTTATAAATGTCTAAAATAAATAATCCACAATTGGGTCGTCACCCTCAATTGAATTTAACCAATTCAACTATAGCATCTCATAGACTATGTAACATGAAGCCCTAAAACGTGTTCTGTTGTTTCATAAAGTTGTTTTGTTAGATAACAGAGCGTATCAAAAATCGCAATTTTGGCTAGCAGTTTCAAACGCTGTACATTTACCGCCTCTTGTGACGTCATTTCGGGGGAGCATTCTCATTGGTTCATGCGCTTCTCATTAGTCGGCACGTCTAGTAACTTGATTTTTGTCTGGTGAATTTTGTCCCGTGTTGACATCACAAAAAGGCGCGCGTTTCAAATAAGACAAATGTTTCGGATTTTTTTTACCTAGTAAACGCGTGATTTTGTAGAAACAAAAAAATATGGGTATAATTTTTTTTCGTCTGCTTTCTAGAAAAGCTGTTTTTGAAAATTGTGGGACGATCCCATTAATAATAATTTTATAATAATTACCTTTCGTATATTATTTGTAGAATAAGTATTGTATGAAAAACTGATTTTTTTATATAAATATCATAAATAGTGTTTAAACAATATAAATAATTATTTCCCTACTTCAAAAGGTTTCTGATTTAAAAAAAAAACAGAAAATGTAAAATAAAAAAATGTATATATAAAAACAAACATTCAAAAAAAACATTAAAATCGGAGCTGTTCTTGAGGACTTGCCTGTTGTATGTTTTTATTGACGCGACTAATATTCTGCTCAGTTTTAAGAAACGAAGTTCAAGAAACGAACCTAAATTTAAAAAAAAAAATAAAGTTGGCTAAACCTCGATTTTGACGTAAAAGGACTAATAATAACCAAAGACCACGAAAGATTCAAGCGTCGGTTCCGGAAAATCCGTTCCATGACTGCTCTGAACGTCACCAACTGAGAAGAACAGAAGAGCTCAGAAATAGGTTTTCGGCTGATGAGCTTCTGTTCGCTGCCAAAATGAATTTTAGGAAAGAGGGCAAACAGATATGGCTGAAGTTCTTGGATTCTTGTGACAGAATCAAGATGCAGCATCAAAAGTAAGAAAAGTATGCAGTGAAATCTCAGATCCACCAGTAACTTATTCCAAAGAAAAAGCCCTTGTGTTTTTGGCAACTGCGCTAAATTTATCGACAGCGAAATATATTGCTTTAAAAAAAATAAGTAATAATGACGGCTTTCAGATATTTCCATCGTACTACCAAATTCAAAAAGCTGGGAAAGAATGCTTCCCAAATGATGAGTATATTTCAGTAACCGAAATAGATGCAAGAATAGTCACTCTTAAATCTAACAGTGTTATTCCCTTGGTCCCTCACGAAAATACTAGGAGTTTAACATTAATTTCTAAATGGGGTTGTGATGGGTCTTCGGGTCAAAGCATTTGCAAACAGAAGATTGCCGAAGATTGAGACGTAGATGAGTCTTCCTGTTTTTTAAGATCACTTCCTGTAACCATTAAACTTTATGATCCTGAAGACTCAGAAGTAGTGTGGGAAAATAGCAAGAAGTCATCAACTCCACAGAGATCATGAGGCATTAGGTACAGAGAGTAGAATCGGAAATCTCATTACCACAGCCCACAAGAATTGGAAATGCAGACATTAACCACAGATTAGTGTTGACAATGGTTGACGGAAAAATCTGCAACGCTCTTACTGAAACGACTTCTGCCATGAGATGCTATATTTCTGGGGAACTCCTAAAATGATGAGTAATTTGGAATTTTTTTAAAATAAGGCGTCAAATGAAGAGTTCTTCTCGTTCGGAATATCGTCTTTACATGCCAAAAGTCTATCGAGTGTCTGCTTCATTTGTCCTATAATTTAGATTTTAAAAAGTGGTCAGCTTCCGAATACAGAAGTCCAGCAAAATAGGAAAAAGATATACAAGAGAAATTTCGAATTAAACTGGGAATACAAGTAGACAGGATAAAACAATCAGTGGGAACACAACGTAATGATGGCAATACTGCACGTAGATTTTTTCAGGACCCTCATGTAAAAGCAGAAATACTTGGACTTGACGAACAACTAATCCGAAGATTTGCTGTTTTATTGCAGGCATTATCTTCGAGTAAAGCAATTGATGCACAAAAATTTGGACAGTGCGCCTAAGAAACAGATGCGTTGGTGCCTATATGCTTTCTGAAGAAGCTCAAGAAGCTAGAAACAAAGAGTTTCGTAACTTTAGAGAGTCTAAATCCAGAAAAATTAATAGAATATGGATTACTGTTAGATAGATGTTTCCAGAAGCACACGAACTTCTGACTTGCGACCCCATTGACATTGACACCTTGGACTATGACACAAATTCTGAAGATGAACGAATGGAAGAACATCAATGACTAAATTATTGACAATTTGAAATTTGTTTTTAATTTTCTAATTATGTATTTTGTACCTACTTGTAGAATACCTAGAACGATGTCCTAAGTCTGTCTAAAACTAAAAAAAGTACTTTTCTAAGGAAAAAGAAATAGGAATAAATGAGATCAAAATTAGTTAGGTAGAAGCAATTCTGCATAGAACAATTCAAACCTTAGCAATTCCTGTTAAAATGACAAAACGCAACACACACCACTCATGCGCTGCAACACCAACCTAACGCATCAAATCTACCATTTGCAAAGTCAGGGCGTGCACTCCTCGCGTGTGAAGTTTTTATGGTGCGTTGCAAAGACAAAGAAATATGAATCCAAACGTTGATCCTGCTAAATTAAAAGTTGTGGAAGTTAGAGCAGAACTTTCTAAACGTGGTTTGGATCTGAAAGGGAAGAAGTCGGTGTTGATAAGACGATTGAGAGAAGCGTTGGCCGAAGAGCTAAAGGGTCAGTTTGTAGCATTTTTGTAAAATTTTTAGCACATTTATTCTACGTTGTGGATATTTTGGTATTTAGCAACTCTTTAGAAGAATTTCCAGATTTTCGGCCTGATTCTGTAACAAAGTGGTTTCTTTTTGTCACTGATCCTTGGTTCGAACCACGGAACCAAGTGTTTATGGTTGACCACTTTTTTACAGAAGCGTACCGATTGCCACATTTGGCTGTTTAATATACCTACATACTTTTCCACTATCTGTTGTTATGTGTTGTTAATAATTGTGATACTTAACACAAACAAAGAGATTAGATTAAACAGAATAGCTCACGATACTCCAGGATGGCTGATTTGGATATCAAATAACAATAAATCTTTCATATATAAAAGAGGCGAAAATGAGAGAATGACTGTCTAATAGAAACACTAATGAAGATGGTTTCGAGGAAAAATAAAATACCTTTCGACAAACCGCAGCAAAATCATGACACAACAAAAGAATTATTGCACCATCTATAGATAGAATATAAAATTTGCAATTGAAAGACAACAAGTCATGGGAAGTCAAAAGATCATTGTACTTTCTCAGTAACTCACCAACTAATCTTGCAGGACTCAACAATTGTACCAGCTCGGAAAACAACAAATCCAACCAGAAGTCAATCAAACTATATCATCTTTAAGTTTCTTGTCACAAGATTGTTATAGTATCTAGACAATTATTCATCAGTCGCACTCAAAGAGCGTCAAGTCCTCCAAATAATTGTACCATTTAGAGGTAGAACCAATAATGATTTGAAGTGGAAAACAGATAATTCATTTAAAATCAAGAGGTAGTTGGCAGCTATCACCAGCCAGTAGTACAGTTGCGGTCACAGAATTTCGTTAGTAATTGTCACTAGAAATTTTATGTTCAAATGTTGGCGCGAAAGTGACAAATCTTTTAGATTTTTTTTTTAAACTTACCCGAAGGATTCAGATATTTTCACGCGGAGTACAAAAACTAGAGCCTATAACAATACCCAATCGGGAACTTTCATACTTAAGGAACGATAAAAAAATAAAAAACTGAATTTTCCCATGTAAAATCGGGTTTCTTTAGATTCAATGTACTGACCTACCTCAAGGTTCTACGTCATCACTAATAGCGCGTATTATTCTAAATTTATTAAAATTAGATACTGCTGGCATTATGACAAGGACTTCAACGTGACAGACGAAAATTTGGAGACGTCGTAATGACAATAAAGCATAGAATACATCCCTTTTTTTTAAATGACATAAAAGTGCGTGACGAAATTCTGTGACCGCGACTGTACACGATCTCCTTAAGAGTGTCACTTAGAGGCTTTTAAGTCTTTAGTTTAGTTTTGTTTTCCCTGTCTCTTTATGTTTCTCATTTCTTGAGATTCCATTTTACTGTCGTTTAATACCAATTCTTACACGTTTAATGTTCATAGCATTTGAGACAATATTCTTCTTCTACTATTCGCTTGATGTTGAGGTCCTTCTTGCATGGTGTGATTTTTCCAAATTCCAATATTTTTTGCTGTTTTAAATTATTTTTTCTAATTTTAACTGGACGTCAAATTTTGGGCAACTAGTTAACAAAAAGTTTACTTTCAACTACTCAAAATTTTAATTTGAGTTACGGAAAGTAAAATATTTTCTAACTAGTTACGGTCACATTTCAAATCCTGTCAGAAGTCCAAATATATAAGTTCGTGGTTTTTAATTATTATAGCTGGAACAGCGGAAGGAGATGCAAAGTCCTTGTAAGATAAAACAGGTTTCTATAAAAGATAATTAATATATTATTTTTTTATTTTTTCCTGAAAATTAGAAAAAATCTTGTATGTAACACGTTATGAATGTTGTTTTGTGTAACTCCTGGCAAATTGCGGGAACTCACTTCGCTCGTCCCGCAAAAATTCCATCAATTTCATAACTGATTACATAAATAGATATTGTCCAACAGATGCATATTTTAGGTGTATTATACGTTAGTTTTGAGTGACTAAAAGTGCAATACCATGACTGTTTTAAATCTCAATATCAAGCAATGTCAGGCAATGCTACTTCAAAAATATTTTTTGAAGATAATTTGTTGAAAAAATAAAACGTCGTACATTACACGTACATTACTCCTGATTCAAAATCTCACATGCAGACAATGAAGGATTTCTGTCACTTATAATATAATCTACTATTGTCCAACAGTTGCATATTTTAGGTGTTTTATACGTTAGTTTTGAGTGACTAAAACCAAATTTCAATCACTAGTGCTATATATCACACGTGACCGAAATGCCATTGTAAGCTCGTGCGATGAAAAATTTCACTCGAAGAATATG
The DNA here is from genome assembly GCA_963583935.1 of Diaperis boleti. Taxonomy (NCBI): domain Eukaryota; kingdom Metazoa; phylum Arthropoda; class Insecta; order Coleoptera; family Tenebrionidae; genus Diaperis; species Diaperis boleti. Next base: position 19,706,772 of record OY757245.1, on the reverse strand, counting down.
AAGCATTTCTGCCACTTGTAATATCTACTATTCTGTTTCCTTCTTCAAATGATTTTACTACTCTTAATTTTGCTTATTTTATTGTTCTCATTATCTCTTTTTTATTGTCAGAAGATAGAGAACAGTTTCATACGCAAAACATACATAAGAAATGGACAAAACTATTAGTGATCATCTATACTGAAACAGCTAAATTTACGGATGAATGATAGATAAATAAAAAAAATGAGGTAGAATTAACTACGAGGAGGACGAAATGAAGGCACAGATAGAGATTGAACGGATAGAGAAACATGAGTGAAAGAAAAGAGAATCGAAGTAAAAAGGCTGAATGAAAGACAATGAGGGGGGAAACATACTTTGGAGAAAGGAAGAAAAATTGAGAAGAGATTGAGATTGATAGGCTAGAGAGGCATAGAGGAAATAAATATTTTCTGTGAAAACTAGAGAGATTAGGGAGAAAAACGGAGATAGTAATTGGGTGGTAGGACGAGCGTGATTGAACGACGGGAGAGATATAGCCAATGAAGAGATAAACAAATATTGCGGAGAGAGAGATATAGAGCGCACGGAGAGGAAAAGTCATTTTGGAGAGCAGAGGGAAATATGATTAGAGACAGAGAGCAATGCAGCGAACAGACAGAGATGGTGGCAAAATTGAGATTCAGAAAGAGAGGGTTTGATGAAAGAATGAGACATTTACGAAGGACATTGAGGAAAGCGTGATGAGGACAGAGCGGAAGAGGAAGGATACAGGAAGAGATTTTTAATAAAGGATGAAAAAAATCATTCTGCAGGACCGACCTTCAAAAAGACATTTTAATACACAAAGAAAGCGATAGAAAGGAAGGGCAGCGAACAAACAGGAGATATGAAAAGATAGGGAGAGACATTGAAGATAGAAAGGAGATAAAGATTAGTGAGACAAAAAAATAATATTTAAGGGGGAACAAGAGTTGACAAGAATTGGGGAACAGAGAGAAAGATAAAAGGAAAGGAAAACTTGAAGAGAAAATATATACAAGCATTTAGGATAGATAGAAATGGAATAAATAATATATTATATTTTGTATTGCTCATGTAGACAAACAGTATCCTCGGTTACGGTTGCAAAGTAACGTAACGGTTTGCCCATTTATTAATTTGGGTGCGCAAAGTTTACTTGTCGCACGCAAATTATTCTTTGCACACGCAAATTCAGATAAACAAACTACTGAAAACTGAATTTGCCCCTGGAGTCCAATTTTATATTGGGATTTATTCCGCATTCGCAATAAAAAATAGTATGTCCAACTCGTGCGGCGTTGTCGATTGCCCCCTCAAGCGAATGAACACACTCACTTCGTTCGTGCGCTCAACTTCGCTTTCGTGGGCAATCGACAACTTGCCGCACTAGTTGCACAATATACTATTGATCAATAATAATCGGCGAAAAAACATTTAGGAACGAGAGATCTATTACATAGAGAAATATTTAATTTCTTAATAACTCTCAATTTCTGTTCTTTCGTCTTCTTCATCATTCCATGGTTTCCCACATAGTTGGGTTTTAAATTCCTGGATTTTTCAATTTTAGATTATAAGTTTATTAACATCTAGGTTTATCGGCTTCAGTTTACAGTTGTTATTTTTTTAGTGTGACAGTTTTTATTTATTTATATTTTTTCTTAGTCGTGTTTTATTTTGTCCTTAATTCCTAATCTTATGTTGTTGTTCCTTAATTCCTTCAATATTCATTTTGTGTTTTGTTTTGTCATTCCTTAGTTTCTTATATCTTTCACAAAAATTCGAACACCTCCAATAATTAGTTGACTGATGTAACTGAAATTTTTCACCAAATGTGTATTAGAACGAACAAAAAATACAAGTAAAATAACCTCCTCCAGAAACTTGTGAAATATATTTTTTTGATTAGACACTCATGAATTTGGTGAGGCATGCTGGAGAGGAAGGTGATTTAAGATGTTCAATGGAATCTCGAGCATCCTGAATCTGCATACGAAGATCATTTAGACTGTTCGGACATGCACCTACGATATCCCACAATGTTCGATTGGGGATCAATCGGGTGAACGAGCAGGCCAGGGGAGAACTTCAACATTGTCGTTGAAGGTACTCTGTATTAACCATTGCCGTTTGTGGGCGTTCATTGTCTTGGTCAAAAATGATGTAGCGGCGTGACGGGTACCATCTGCGTCGAACTCCACATTTGCTAAGTGTAGTTCGAATCCATCTTGCGATCGATTGAGATGAAGCTGGTCTATAAGAACCTCGGAATGGAGCTGTAGTTTACATACAACGTGTCCCAGAAATAAGTACTTTAAGTTCCTTTACCATTTTTTCAAAATCACATTTTGAAATTAGAATTTTACAACCCCCAAAAATAACGGTACGCTTATGGGTTTCTGACACAGTGATAATGACCGTGAATTCTCTAGTTTTTTCTGGAAGGAAGGAAATATTTACACCTTATTATCTTATAATTTTTGTGAAGTTTTTTGTCGCTGTGTCCCGGGTAAAAATGATAAGCGTACCTACCTGTTATTAGGTTTACAGGTTATAGTTAACTGTCCCGTGATTTTTTAATTTTTGTAGTGGACAAAGTTTGTGATTTGTTCTTGTGTAGTTTTGTTTTTCAAAATTCCCAATACTCCAGTTACTAGAAGATTTGCCTTTATAAATCCGGACAAACATGTGGTTCCTGAACGACGGACGGTGCCGTTTGTAACTACGCTATCATATTGTACGAAATTGGTTGAATACAATTTTTTATGCACGGTAGATAGGATGAAATGGCCCCATTCGCTGGCCTCCCAGATCACCAGGCTTGAATTCTTCTAATTTCTTTTTGTGGGGTTCTATGAAAGATTTGGTATACTCAGCTCTTATTCATACAATAGAGACTATAATCGTAAGTACCTACTTCTGCATTTTGAGTGATAATTTTGTTAATAATGTAATTAAGCAATGAAGATAATGTGTGATTTTAAGTATCTTCAGTTCATTTTCAATATCCCACAAAGAAACAAAAACAAAGTGAAAGTAAATGCATTTTTTGTATGCTTGGTTTATCAGTGCGGATTTGTACAAAAACAATCCAGTAGCGGCTAACGAAATTCATACCAATGTTTTACACAATTTAAAACTCGAAAACTAGAGGGTTTAGAGAAAAAAAGTATTGAAAATTTTTGTTGCTATTCACTCGATCTATATGCTGTTAAAATTAATGCACTTATTTCTGGGATACCATGTATATTTCAACAATGTAGAGGCAACACATAATTGTGTTTTTTTTTAAAAAAAGGAGAGTAACATTTTTGGCCGGTGTCTTGATGGGGCTGAATTTTTTAAAAGTTGGGAGCGAAAAATTTCGATGTGCGTTTCTGAAGATCTAATATTTTTGAGTTCAATCTTTGCTAGACTGTGAACTCGTTGAGGCGAAACTAGCGCTAATCTAGGTGTTAAGTGAAGGGATGGAGTCTCTAGTGGGTAGCGAGTTGCTGAGAATGTTAAAGCTTGAGGAGGGTCCCAACTACACACTGGTATTTGGGAAATCCAGGGCGAAGTTCGAAGGCGCCTTTCAATAATCTGGTCTTATCTTTTTCCTCCCCTCTTGGTGCTATTACCTTGATAGCTGACCTACGGGCGTAGAAAGCACCCTTCTCGAACTCACAAGCCAGAAAATTGATAACTGTATTTGGCTCTGGATTAAAATCTATACACCCTCTCACCATCTCTTCCTGACGCTTTGACAAGACAAGAGGCCCATCACCAGGGTAATATTCCTCCAGATTGGATGACTCTAGCTCGAAGGAGATAACAGCAGATCACTTTGGAGTTTAAATATAATTGGTTTAGACTTATAAGTAGTTTTATAAAAACTTATCTACTTCGCAAGAATTTGGATTTGGTTTCCAGCAAAAATAATAATATACTGGATACTTATGAGTAAGTTGAGAGGCAAAAATGTGGCAAACACCGTTCGAATGTCAGCAAAAGCTTCTTCCCTTAGCAAATATTCTGTGTCCTCAGATGTTGATCTAGAAGCTCTATCTGTCATCGTGCTGCCTATGCTGACACAAAAGCCAAATGCGATGTGATTTAACTTTGGATATTTAACGTCCCCCAAACGATTGATATAGAGCAACTGCTATAGAGTTATCTATCCTAAGCAGAATATTACAATTCTGTACAACAAAAGCACTGCTTTTAGTTCTAGGAAGTTGATGTGTTCGGTACGGTCTTGATGTCCCCAAAACTCCTATGAGAGTAACCACCCTCTGAGGTAATTTTTGGGGGAGTTAAGAGTAAGAACTTAACTCAAAAGGGATATTCTCAGATATGATAATCTTTTTGTTCCAATTTCCTCTGTGTATTTGTAATACTAACAATAAATTGTTCTCTTTCTAGAACTTTTAAGTTGGTGTAAGGGATCCTATGGAATAGCTGGGCATATAGAAACCAGCGATCATACAATAAATTCTTGAGAATAGACGAACTTTACAATTCCTTAAAACCTGAATAGAATCTTTAACATAGTCTCTATTTTTACCGACTTCAAAAAAGGAGGAGGTTCTATGTTCGGCTGTATGTATGTTTTTTTTTCCTTTTATTTATGTTCACCTATATCTCCGTTAATCGTGGACCGATTTTGAAAATTCTTTTTTTATTTGAAAGGGTATACTCCGGAGGTAGTCCCATTGTCAGCAAGTCCGGACCTGATGAGGGAATCTCATGGGAATCGGGCAAAATCCTCACATTTTATAATTATTATGAACTCTCTCAAATGTAGTCGTTTAATAATTATTCAAGTCTTTGCGTCTGGGAGTCATCATTAAAGGCACAATTGCCTTAGATTTTTCAGGTAGTAATATTAATTCACCATTATTTCAGTATTTCTGGTTCTATTTTTTTAGCGTTTGCGTCTTTCATCTTCATTTTCAACCAGCCGTCGTTTCCTCATTCGAGCAGCGTCCTTACTAGGTCTACCCATCACTTAAAATTGTAAAATAATTAGCTTTTTGAAAAAAAAAAGAAACCGACTTCAAAAAGCGAGAAATAACTCAGTACATGTATTATTACATGTGCTACCTATACTTGATCAGTTTGAAGTCGGTGCCAAGCCAAAAAAATAGGTTGTAGATAGATAGGCTGTCCGCTCCCTCCACATCTCACCGCGCGCGCGCCGGAATGCGCCGGAATGGTGGGGGGCTCGCGCTGAGCAAAACATCCCAAACGGGCAGACACGTGCGGGGCAGACCTCGTTGACGGCCTGATATTGAATTTTTGATGCCCTATAACGTTGTTGATATATTTGTACAATGACAATAGGTTAGAAATTTGTTAACCTCTTTGGCTTGGCACCGACTTCAAACAGATCAGTAGGTAGCACATGTAATAATACATGTACTGAGTTATTTCTCGCTTTTTGAAGTCGGTTTCTTTTTTTTTTTTCAAAACGCTAATTATTAACGTTGGCAAAGAAATGGTCAAGGAAGTGGTGTTAATAATTAAGAACCCCAAAAATTGGCAGTTTTTATCATAACTCAATCAAAAGCTGCTGATCATGCAACCTTTTGCGATACTGGGCAACGCAGCAAATTAATGGAAGCTTTCTGTGAAGAATAATTGTGCCGCATCTGACAATTCTAACGCCATTTGAGCCAGATCTTGTTCCTGAGGTTTAGTAGAACCTAGTTTTTGAAAGGCCACATCCAAGGCTGTTAATCCTCTGGTAAGCTGTCCTGAAGGTGTGTTAAAACGTGTCATCTTCTTGTCGAAAGATGGCAAGATGATTTCTATTTCTGAGTTTATCTGTGGTGATTGTAGAGCTGGGCTGTTCTTGTCACATATTTTCCCGTCGTTCCTTGGGTAAACCCTTCACTTCACTGACCACCTGGATGTCAGGTGTTCACTCAATAAAGTCTGAACATTGCTGGGTTGGTTTGGGTCTGCTCTGAGAAGTTGTAGAAATTCGCGATCGAACTCGGCTTCCAGAGTAGCTGGTTGCCCCTCCTCTGCGTTGCTAAACTCTTCATCCAAAGGCTTTTCCAAGCCCAAGGGTGTCGGTAGCCCTAGAGGGTAAAACCAAGTCTGGTACTGAATCTGAGTCATCTGGAACAAAAAGACAGATGAGTCGACTAAATTTTTAAGTTTATGTATGTCAACTATACACAACAAGGGTAAAGGTGAGGTAGTAACCCAATCAATCGAAGGTTGGTAAGTCGTACCTACGATTTTCAGACCACGCTTTTGTTTAAGAACGGTGACAAAAATCTTACAACATAATGTACTTAATGGGAGGTGTACCATAAAAAAGAAGACGCTCGAACAGGTCAATTTTGTTATCAAGGGGGACCAAATTCTACCAAACTTTCAAGTCTTAGATCCCACCCCTTGAGCCAGGGGAGCCACCCCCTCAAAAAATTTAAATGGCATGGGGGGTCGTGTGATACATCATTTTAAAGCTTATTCAATTCCCTATTCAGACCTACATTTATCGATTCTTTTCTACAAAAGAAAAACATGAAATCGATATTTTCCAAATCTACATAAAATACTCAACTAAAATTTGTACTCCCCAACCATTTCAGTTTCGAAACACTTAGAAGAAAACACTCAAACAGGTCAATTTTCTTATAAAGGGGGGCCAAATTGTCCCAAACTTTCACCTCTTAGATCTCACCCCTTTAGTCAGGGGAGGCACCACCTTAAAAAATTTAAATGGCATGGGGGGTCGTGTGATACATCATTTTAAAGCTTATTCAATTCTCTATCCAAACCTACTTTTATCTATTTGTTTTTGCAAAAAAGAGCATATGAATTTGTTATTTTCCAAATCTACATAAAATACTCTTGATTTGGAAAATAACAAATTCATGTTTTGTTTTTTTTTGTAGAAACAAATCGATAAAAGTAGATCTGGATAGAGAATTGAATAAGCTTTAAAATGATGTATCACGCGACCCCCATGCCATGTAAATTTTTTAAGGGGGTGGCTCCCCTGGCTAAAGGGGTGAGATCTAAGAGTTGAAAGTTTGGTACAATTGGGTCCCCCTTGATAGCAAAATTGACCTGTTCGAGCGTTTTCTTCTGAGTCTTTCGAAATTGGAATTGTTGGGAAGTACAAATTTTAGTTGAGTATTTTATGTAGATTTGGAAAATATCGAATTCATGATTTTTTTTTGTTGAAAGGAATCGATAAATGCAAGTTTGGATAGAGAATTGAATAAGCTTTAAAATGATGTATCACACGACCCCCCATGCCATTTAATTTTTTTAAGGGGGTGGCTCCCCTGGCTCAAGGGGTGGGATCTAAGACTTGAAAGTTTGGCAGAATTTAGTCCCCCTTAATAACAAAATTGACCTGTTCGAGCGTTTTCTTCTGAGTCTTTCGAAATTGGAATTGTTGGGGGGTACAAATTTTAGTTGGGACACCCGATATATACAAATAACTGAACATACCTTATTTGACTTTAAAATCATATCATTTACCTTTTTTCCAACATATCACTTCTTACAGAACTGATGTCTGAAGAGACCGTGGGTATGTTTTCACTACAAATAATAATTATAAAATGAATCACATGGTTTTATAGTTTTACCTTAGCTGTGTTTTTTTTTCACTGCTTTTAATTGCGTTAAACGTCTATTTTTTCGATGAGCGGAAGGATATTTTTTTATAGCATTCTTCCTCAAATTTCCCATTATTATTAGAAAAAAATAAACTAATAAAAATTTAAGGACAAACCACTTTCGACACCAACATCTGAAACTCAAGTGACCATAGATCACTAGGCCATAATTCTGACGAGTGTCACCCTGTATTGCTTCGCGCTGAAAGTTGTGGACCCAAGAAGTTTTTACCATGAACACGCGACGTTCTGTTCAGTAACGCTCGGACTGATTGTACGTCTCCAGTTCAAACGGTAAGAGATAACACTATTGCATCTTATATTATGTACGACGGAGATAGGAAATTTGCATCGCACTACGAATTTTGGAAAAACAAAGAAACCATTCGGTTATTTCAACAATGATTTAAGGATTTGTTTTTATACTCGAAAGCAGCTTCGTACAAAGTTTATTTCATAACTGATTTTTTTCAAGTTTTGGCTGATTTTGGTCTGCTCATTACGGATTCTACCTGTTATCAGATAAGATATTTTTATTTTATTTTGAGGGACATTCTACTTTAGTATTGATAATTATTCAAATGTTAAACCAAAAATTTAAGTGCTGGGTGTGTTAATGATTAAGTAATTCCAAAACTAAACAATAATTTTTGGACCGTTTAGCGTCTTCTTCCTATCCATGTCTAGTTATGCGATAAAAGAGTGGGCTAGTATGACGTTTAGGAATGTTGTTGTGCAGACAAATTATAGTCAAATGAAGCCGCGTTCAATTCCCTTAAACATGCTGGTGTATTTCGCATGCACATCCATATAATTTGTGCATTAATGAACTGTGTTCATATTTTGATAAATAGCTATGTACTCCTCCCGCTGGACGATTATTTCTTCTGAAACTCGCAACAAAGAGAGGGGGATATTACCTCCTCTCCTACGCCGCGCCGGCCCGGCGGTCTACCCTCCCTCCGTCTTACGAATTTCGATCAGGCCACGTCCTGACGCGAGTTTAACAATTTTTACCCATCCCAAAAAGTGCTCACCGCCGCTAAAAAAGTTTTCACTTCAAAAATTTTTCGTATCGACATCGTGAATCACTTAACTAAAAAACGTTAATGGCATTAATCTCAAGTGACGTAATTGACTTAACTTGACCAGCCGAGAATTATGACTTGAACCTGGTGCATCTGACTTGAAGAACATATAATTATGTTGGCATCCTTGAATGACATAACGTAATGTGACCGAAAATGTTTAATCTGGCTTAACCTGATTTTGTACGACTTAACCTAATCCAATGTAGCTTAGATTGACGTAATGCCTTGAATTACGGCCTGACACATCATAAACAGATGAAAGCAGAAGAAAACAGAACTTGAAGATGGAATAGAATCAGCATAGGAATAGAATAGAATCAGGTAGACAAATCGCATGTCAACGAGTTTGGAAGGCTTATATAATTATAATGTCAAAAGTGAGCAGTTTCCTAGAATTTGACCAATTTAGCCTCCATCAATTAATCAGGTTTCTTAGAACACTGAGTCGGTGGCATTTTGCTAACAGGTTTCTAAAAGATCTTCTCAACAACGAAATGAACCATCCGAACAAGTGTCTAATCAACGCAACGAATCTCAAGAACCCTGAAGAAAGCAAACAATCCGCGGTGAAAATTCGCCAACGAAGGGAACGGCGCCCAGCCTTGGAGCAGACAAATAACGTCGACGCAAGAACGTGGGAAACTGGATTAGAAGAGAATCTCTCGGATATTTAAGCGATTAGTGTCCTGCAGCGGGAGTGTCGAAACGTATTTAGCTAAAAGTCATTGCATAATTTCAATAACAACTCGACATTCAATCTATAATGAACACATTGAAATATTCGCGAAGACTTTTTTCACTCTCCATTACACGTGACGATCTTCAGTTTAGCAGTAATTAGAGAAAGTGCGAGCTGGCATTTCGTTTGACCGAAACTAATCGATTTGGCGGCCAATGAGGGTCCCGGTCGTGGCAGGTGGATTAGCGATGCACCTGTGGGTACAATTTGTTGGTGTCCAGTTTAGCCTCATAATAGTTTTTGCAGGTCTTCGCTGTGCATTCCTCAAACAAGGTTTATGGAATTTATCTTTTTCATAGCAATAAATTATTTGTATTACCATTGATTTCATTAGAAAAATGACCGACGCCCAGTTTATTGTTTTAACACTCTACACACAACTTGTGGTATTGGGGTTTATTGTGTTAATAAGTGTAATATCCCTTCCATTCTATGGTATTTGTTTCCAGTTCGTTTGCCTCTTGCCATGTTATTCCTCTGCTTTTCAATGTCAGTTGTCGATGTTCAGATGTCCGCCTTAACTATTTCTTCCTTCCGAATTGGCTTCTCTTACTTTTTGTCTTGTCTATATTTACTCGTGCTTATGATATGACCCATTATAGCTTTTCTTCTTCAATTCCATGCACTCTGTATTTCTGACCTTCTATTTATTTTCTTTATTAGTACCTATCTATATAATAATTTAAAAGAGCAACGTACGAATATTGTGTCAATAATTAGCCAAGAACATATTCCAACGCATACCAAAGCGGATGAAGGCAGATTTTCTGGCAGTTCCTCACTCTGCCCACAGTTAATAAAAAGCGGTGCGGCCGGCTTAATGGTACAAAGTAGGGCTGCCCTTTTTTTTAAATGAGGGAGCGGCACGCAATTGGGCGCCAAATTGTCATCTTCCTGTTTTGAAGCCGAGATGCTGATTACGATTAACACGAGGGGAAATTGAAATGTTCGAGGATGATTTATTTCGCTTTGTGGGTCCCACGTCGAAATTGCCTCGTTTTTGGGTGGGATTTATTGTTCAACATTATTGTTTTGACGTAATGTTGAAACATTGTAATAAATGAGAAAAATAAAATTTTGTTTGGGGATGAAGTGAAAACTTCTTTGGGGATAGTAATTAGAAATAATTCTCTTTCTCTATTATTTTGTAGTTAGTTTTGATTTTGCAGTGGGTCGAACTGAAGAACAGCGTTTAAACCGGTTGCAATTTGTTTTCGGCGTTCTAAGTACTATCTAGGGTGATTTGCAGAATACCGAAAGCTTTTTCAATTGTCATTCCAGAAAGGAATAAATAACTATAACAGATGACAATAAATTGATGTTTTAATGTTTTCAATTATTGAGCGTGGGGACTCAGAAATTTATACCGGGCGTGCCAAAAGAAGTGCAAATAGACGTGCAATTCCTTATTAAGTTGAGTACTCTGATTAATAATGTGTTTTTTTATTTTGCAGGTAAGACTGAGCGATGCTGCCTTAGTAACTCATTAATCTCTGGACCGGTATGTTGTACATTATATTTCATTAAGTTTCCTTAAGTCACTTGAAATGTAATTATGAAAATAATTATATTTTTAAAACTAGCTGGCCGGACAAAAGAATCAACCAAATATGTCGTTCCTATCGTCAGTTATAATCAAGAATGCTTACAAAAATTATGTTTTTTGCAGATTGTCGGAATTTTCACTTTCCCGTGTAATTATCGGGAATTTTGTGTGAAAACTTTTTCAGGAACATAACGAACAAAACAAAAAAAGAACTCGTACAAGTTTATACAATAATCCAGTAGAAAAAAGTTTTTCCAGAATTTTCCAATTTTCCGGGACACTTCAAAATTTTATTTCCCGAAAAACCTTATTCGACCTATTACGAATATTAAAAAAAAATAGTCAAATCGGTCCAGCCGTTCTCAAGTGACGTGCTTACCAAAGAACAGCATTTGATTCTCATGATCTAGATTTTGGCTTGAAGGAGTTTTCCACATTTTTCTCCACATGTTATATATCGGGTGTCCCAACTAAAATTTGTAGCCCCCAACAATTACAATTTCGAAAGACTCAGAAGAAAATAGATGGATAGAGAATTGAATAAGCTTTAAAATGATGTATTACACGACCCCAAAGTCATTTAAACTTTTAAGGGGGTGGCTCCCCTGGCTCAAGGGGTGAGATCTAAGACTTGAAAGTTTAGGTCCCCCTCGAAAACAAAATTGACCTGTTCCAGCGTTTCCTTCTGAGTCTTTCGAAATTGGAATTGTTGGGGGGTACAAATTTTAGTTGGGACACCCTGTATACAGATATACATGTACATATATGTATTCATACTTTCCCGCTTTACAGCATTTAAATTTGAAAATACTACCGTACGATAGACGCTGTCTCTCAATGGTCATAGATAAAGTGAAAGGAAATCTGTATAGGCTCGGATGTAATCCAAGAGTTCTGGGTTCGAGTCTTAGAAAAACATTTTTTAAGGAAAATAAAAAAATCTATATGTCGACAGCGGCACATACGGTGTCCAACTGTTGCTAATAACCAGGTGACCCCATAAGTACAAAAAAATGATCAAAATCGGTCAGAAAATTTAAAAAAAACAACTAGATCTCGACAACAGCGCCACTTTCCGACTCCAACTATAGCTAAGAACCATCCAGGTGATCCCATAAGTCCACAGAAAAAAAATGACGCGCCTGTCTTTGTCTCAATGCATTAGCTCGAAGTCGTTCGTTGCGTTGCTCTTGACTTTCATTTGCACCTGTGTTTGCAACCCGGGCTCTTGCATTGTCGGTCACTTGATCTTCTGCCGTTCTATTTAACCAATTGGTATGTCGACCAGAATTTCCTCCTCGTCCACGAAGACGTGTCATTATACTTTAATAAACACACCACACATAAATATAAGAAACTCATATTTGAATTTTATATATGTTTTGCTGAACAAACTTACATTATTGTTTATTTTTGAAAAGCCGTTTAACACACTGTGTGACACAAATAAACACTGAAAAAAAGTTGTGTGCCTCACTTTTATAAACACACGACTGAAGTGAAACTTGCTAAGACGATGGTGGGAAACGAATTTATTTCATTATCATTAATCCCAAGGGGCGCCTTGGGACAGGGGGGCGTAGCTATCATCTGAACCGCGTAACCCAGAATACCGTGGGTCTACGTAATGCCGTCTTTAGTTAAATCTTTAGTTAATAACCAACTATGTACATATATTTCCAGCTCAGTATTATTGTTACCTATATTGCCAAGTTATAAGATTGTAACTATACTCATAATAAACCTTCTTGAATTTCCCTAAATATACCATGAGATCATTTAAATTATGAATTAGAGTAGGCTGTGAATTTTAAATTAAGTATGCACTACATACTAAATTTTTAGAATTTGATTTAAAATTTGAACGTCAAAGTGACTTTTCAAAATGTATAAAGAAACATAAACGTCACAATGTTTACCATAACCTCAAATTTTACTCAGTCAATTTGCAGGCTGGGCCGTTACATAAAGAAATCCCCCCCTACTCTAATTTATAATTTAAATGATCTCATGGTATTATCATATCTGCAAATTAAGCAGATTAAAATAAATTAAAATAAAACTTTAATTACCTATCTCAGTTTTACCAATTTGTCAGTTAGGGCAATCTAAATAAGGACGATAGCGTAGTAATCGTCCTAATAGGGGGGCTTCCAGAGGGCGTAGCAACCATCGGGGCCCCTTGGGACAAGGGGGCATATTTTCCTATTTGCATTGCTTTTAGATCCTAATGAATGGCTTCCTTAATTTTATTGTATAGTCTCTCCTCATTCCATAAAACAGTAAGGTCGCACTTACGATTGTTAGTCGCGCTATTTTTCAGTGGCAAAAGTAAAACACCATTGTTTTAAATACAAGTGCACACACTTGCAACTTTAAAACAAAAATTAAATATATGCTCGAAAGCTTGTAGTTATCAAGTTAAAATTAGTGGAAGTTTTGACGTTAATTTAGTTACCCACCACTGAAAGGCTGGACTGATGATAACGCACAACAAAACACTTTAGCAAAACACTCGGAAATAATTTAATCCGCCCGCCGTAAATAAACTAAAAATAGAAAACTCAATGCCATTATTGATAAAAAATTATGGAGCCTAATAGCATGCGGTTTTCGTCTGCCCATACGTGCGTATTATGTAAGTTGAAAATACCTTCTCTGGTGAAACCCGCCTCGTCAGTTGATAAAAGAAAAGATAAAAAACCTGACTGCTGCTAGTTAGATTTCACTTTTGTGTCTCTTCTTTTATTCTTTTTTAGTAAGTTCCAAAATATTTTTCTTCATATTTATAACTTCTTATAATTTCTTCTTAATCTTTAATTCCAGTCTCAGAATGAATAGAAATTGAAGCAATTTTTAATTTCTGATGATCTTTGCTTTGGTATGGTTTTACGACCTTCCTGGAGACCATTTACATATTTTTCTTATTTATGATGCGACTTATCTATCGTAATACAGGATGTAACTATTTTTTCATGTGTTTATTATACAAGGTGACTGTCAAAACTCCTTAAGGCTGTATCTCGCTTATTTCTAACCCGATTTGAATGACTGAAACATTAAATAAAATCATATCAAATATCACAATACACATTTTGTTTTTTTGTTTCAATCGCATTAAAATTCAGCGAAATATAGCGTTTTTGTCAGTAACCACAAATCGAAATAAAAGATACAATATTTTAAAATATTGGCGTAGAATTTAAATCACAAAGTGCATATCTCCAATGTACGAAGGCGCTGAACGGACATGAATGGAAAAATAACTGACAACGATTTTTTTCTACCAATTCCGACTTTTTTCTGTCAATTCTGAGTTTCTTCTGGCAATTCTGATTTTTTTCTGGCAATTCCGACTTTTTTCTGGCTATTCTGACTTTTTTCTGGCAATTCCGACTTTTTTCTGGCAATTCTGACTTTTTTTCTGGCAATTCTGACTTTTCTGGCAATTCCGACTTTTTTCTGGCAATTCTGACTTTTTTCTGACAATTCTGACTTTTTTCTGCCAATTCTGACTTTTCTGGCAATTCCGACTTTTTTCTGGCAATTCCGACTTTTTTCTGGCAATTCCTACTTTTCTCTGGCAATTCCGACTTTTTTCTGGCAATTCTGACTTTTTTCTGACAATTCTGACTTTTTTCTGGGAATTGCGACAGGAGTAGGACAACAGTGCTGTTTTGTTGCCCAAACTTAAAAGATAAAATACTCTACATTTTGAGTATCACGTACAGGGAAATATGACCTTTTTGGAGTATGTTTCTTTAATAATAATAATAATAATAGAAGTTTATTTCCAACAGACAGAATGTCTAAAGTGGTAGAGCGCATAGCACGAAGCACCAATTTCAGTGATCCACGGAAGATACCGTCTGTAAAAATTTGTTTTTCTGTGGATCATTAAAATTAGTGCCTCGCGCTACGCGCTAGACCACTTAAAGAAACATACTCCAAGAAGGTCATATTTCCCTGTATGTGAAACTCGAGGCCCCAATTTCAGTGATCCATGGAAGTTGCCGTCGTCGTTGTCAGTTATTTTCATATTCAGCGTCTTCGTACAATGGGGAGCTGTTTTATTGCCCAAACTTAAAAGATGAAATACTGTCCACATTTCGAGTTTCACGTACAAGGACCTTTTTGGAGTATGTTTCTTTGAGGGGTCGAGCGCGTAGCGCGAGGCATCAATTTCAGTGAGCCACTGAAGTTGCCGTCTGTGAAAACTTGTTTTTCCGTTTATCATTCATAAAATCATAAAATAAGAGATACTCTCCACAGGGAAATATGGCCTTCTTGGAGTATGTTTCGTTAAGTGGTCGAGCGCGTAGCGCGAGGCATCAATTTCGGAATTGCCAGAAAAAGTCGTAATTGCCAGAAAAAGTCAGAATTGCCAGAAAAAAGTCGGAATTGCCAGAAAAAAAATCGTTTGCAGTTATTTTTCCATTCATGTCCGTTCAGCGCCTTCGTACTAATGGGATTAAGCCAAAAAATTACTATTTCGATAAGAATCTAAAGTGCGCGTATAATAAAAGGGTTTGAGAAATTGAGTCACTGTGATTAAGACACCGACAACATTAAAAACTCGAAACATAAAAAACAAACCGATAGTACTAGATATTGAGAAGATAAGGAACTAAGAGTGAGAGAAATTAATATGTTCACGAACTGTGAAACTGAAAGCATAAGCAAACGAACAACTAACAGATAGCAAAAAAAAATCTTCATTTATTGTCTCCTTCTTTTCTATTCCTACTCTTCCATTCAGGTCTTCTTTTTGTGTTTTCGCGTAAACATTGTTCTTCTGCTCTACATTTGCGTATTAATAAAATAAGGAGTTCAATTATTCTTTTTATTTTATTATTTTCTATTTTCTTTTATGTTAAAATCATTCTTCCGTTTGCATGTCTGTTATATCAGTTACTTTCATCTTCACCTGGTTGTTGTTCGTCTCGACATTTTCATCATTTTTTTTATTATTTCCTGCTTAATGTCTTTTTAATTCATTAATAATGTTGTTAATTCATTTTTTATATGCCCGTTTTGTTGCAGTAAATTTATTGCTGAAGGGTTTCCATTTTTCTTATTTCCCATCTGCTATTAGTTTTTGTGCTTAGTTTTCTGGGCACGATATTTCATTGAATTTGAGCCGAAATTGACTGTAGAAGTCAAAAATGAAAAGATAATTTAGCTACGGCATTCTTGAACACGGAAATCGGAAATCTTTTCTATAAGTTAGTAACTAATCGAGGATAGGAAACGAAATGAATGATAATGAAAATTGAAAAATCAAGAATGTAATCAAAGATCAAACGACTTACTTTAAGGAAGTTCAATCGTAATTATATGACGTTACGTCGTAGTAGACCACTATGTAGTTACGCCACTGGCGCAGTTATGCACTAGTTCACATCAAAAAGAAAAAATGTGTGGATAGATTTATTTGGACTATATGGTTCTGAATGTAGAAACCACGAACAATTATTGTGGTTTTTCTTTAAAGAAGGGGAATGACATTTTTGGTTTGGGTCTTGATGTGAATGAAGTTTTCAAAAGAATAAAATTTCTATGCGGGTTTCTGAAGATCTTCGTTAGACTCTGGACTCGTTGAGTATTTGCAGAAGCTGGAGCAAAGTTTGAAGACACCTTTAAAAAATCTTCTTCCCCTATTGGTGCTATTACTTTGATAGCTGGCCTATGGGCGTTAAGAGATCCGTATTAAACACCCTTGTCGAACTCACAAGCTATTTGACTCTGGGTCAAAAACGTCTTCAGCCACTATTTCTTCCAAGACGTATTATATTTCTTCTTAGTTTTATTGCTTAGGGATGATGCCAGTACAGATGCAGCGTTTTGGGCTATATCCCGGTTGATATAAAATTGCCGGACTGGAGCCCCACCACCTGGGTAATGTTCCTCCATATTGGATGACTCTGGCTTGAAGGAGATAACAGCATCATTTTTGGATTTGAATAGAATTGCCTTAGGCTTAAGTAGTTTTCTAAAAACTGCATACCAGAGTTGACCAGGGTACCAGGGTTAGCCATCTCCGAAATTATCTTTTGTAGAACTCTGGATATAAAGGCAAAAGGGGGGAAGGCGTAGAGGAAGCGATTTAACCATGGCACTGTAAACGCATCTACTTCGCAAGAATTTGGATTTGATATCCAGATAATATATACTGGACACTTATGGTTAAGTTGAGAGGCAAAAGGTCTATTTCGAGTGTGCCAGAAAAGGCTTCTTCGCTTAGCGAATATTCTATGTCCTCAGATATTGATCTAGAGGCTCTATCCTTTTTTGCTACTGAGAAAGGATTTTGTGCTTTCTTTGGATTGACAGAAATGAAAGCTTTCTGTGAAGAATCGTGCAGCATCAGACAATTCTAACACCATTTGAGGCCGATCTGGTTACTGAGGTTTAGTGGACCCTAGTTTTTGTAAGGCCACATCTAAGGCTGTTAAGCCTCTGTTAATATTGCCCTGAAGATGCATTAAAGACGTATCCCTTTTCTTGTCGAAAGATCGCAAGGTGATTTCTATTTCTGGTTCTATCTGTGGTGAAGAGAGGAAGAAGACAACATAAAATATGTATGATCAAAATAGGAAAGAGGAAGAATAAAAAACGATTATGGGAAATTAAAAATACAAGCGGGAGGATGAACTAGGAACAATGAAAGGAAGAAAGGAGCAGTGAAAAATGAAAACTGTTAAACAATTTTTATGAAATTTATGAGAGCAATTATGATGAAATAATACCATAAACAAAAACAAAGGCTAAAACCAAAAGAAAATTACCTGTCTTTTTGCCAGAAATGTCATTAAAATTATTTACTAATTGGCTGGAGCTATTTAGCGTCTCGTTTATCTCCCCATCTAATAAAGCAAACCTGTGATTGATAAAGTGCAATAATAAATCGTTTATGTCATCTTTCCAAGTAGTCGTTGCCATAAATCGAGATTATCAGTACAAATTTATTACATAATAGCATCAATTTTCTTTTAAAGCCTCTTGTAGCTGTCGTCTTGAGCTTCCAGTGCGGCAGTTAAAAATTCTCGACTGCCCTTACAGAAATTGCAGACGAAATTAGATTCGTTCCCACGTCCCATTAGTCACGAAAAACGGTTACAAACGTAGAAAGTAAGAGGTTTCCGAACGCAGTCCTTCATTTGTGGATTTAAAAGGTGTTTTTTGCGAATTTTTGACTACAATTCCGCCGCGGTTGGAAATTTCCACGCGCTGTGCTGTAATCGGATTTATTCTCCTAAATCGTTTAAACCAAACTTGGCTTATAAGCTTATAAATGTCACAGCTAATTGACATTTTACAATTTAACTTGAGGTAGTACGAAATTACCTTATTACAGCTAAAAACAAATCCATTCGTCGTACGTTGACTATCTAAATTGAGTTGGAGAAAAGGGAAAACTTCGTACAACTTCATACAGGCCGGTAGTCGAGTGGTCACTGCGCCCACATAATCGGTAATAATAGGTATGTGGACTAAACCTTCACGTAACGCAATTTAAAAACCCACACCTTCGCTTTTTTGTCGTTAAAAAAATAGCAGCTGAGGCTAAAACAACACCTTTGCGAGCACTTCTGTGTCTCTGATGTTTGTTCTGATAAGACGATTAAGGTTACGAAAACGCAAAAATACGAGCAAATACACCTTGCGACACAGTTGAGAACATCGTGCAAATTAAAATTTACACAGAGAGATATTATTGATTCTGCCATTA
This sequence comes from Diaperis boleti, assembly GCA_963583935.1. Lineage (NCBI taxonomy): Eukaryota > Metazoa > Arthropoda > Insecta > Coleoptera > Tenebrionidae > Diaperis > Diaperis boleti. The sequence goes on along the minus strand of OY757245.1, from coordinate 19,688,030 downwards.
ACAATCGTTTAAATTGCACCGTTCAAGGACCCAATCCCAGGTTCTTGCATAAAACTCCATAAATCAACAAAAGAATCGCACGATCAGTGACCCCTTGGAGATGACCCGTCGGTAGCTCGAGGCGTACATAAAAATGAGTTTTACGTTTCTGGTATTAATTAGTGGGTCGAACTGATAAACTTTGGTTCGTTGCCACCTACACCACGTGTGCGTCCATCAATTGGCCCACTGACGCTGGGTGAAGATTTTCAGTTCTGTAGTGACGCAAAATAATTAGGCAGTTCTAGGGTGGTAAAGAAGTTTTTGTTTTTGACGTCCCTCCCTGCCCAGTGCTCTTTGTTGAATCTTCCTTCCCCCCTTTTTTCTGTGGTATCGTTGTCTGCTCATCAGTTCCGGTTGCGTAACAATGCAAATCCAGCCCATTCTCGCAAAAACTGAAGTTTGATGGTTCAACTGGAACGTATTGTGTCTGTTTCGTAAGCCGTCATTTGCATAAAATATAAAACGGATGACATTTGTTTGTCTGATGATACCGTTGATGGATGGTACATGACGCCCATAGTGTTTCGCAAAACTGGTTTTTGTCCCGCCGAGTTCGGTATCTGATTCTGTGAAAGCTTAGCGATGTGGTACACTTGCTAGTTGGGTTCATCTTCACAGTCGACCTTGGACACTCCCAAAGCGGGAAACTTTCATACGGCACGCTACGAGGTCCGATCAAGATAGAAACTGATTCGTCCTTTGCTCTTTGGGTTGGGACCGAAACGAGACGTCCGATTTTCCTCCAGCGGTTAATTGCTAATAGAACATAATTACTTCTTCAGCGCCGACCAGAAGCCGCTCCGAGATAATGCTTTAATGACATCTTTTTCTCCGCGTATTTATGAGTGAATGGTTATGTCAAAAGAATCAGAAACGGTTTAGAGAAGAATTCCGATATTGATAATGATAGTATAATTAGAAGCGGAACCTTGCAAGTATAGCCATATAACTCGTGTTTTTTCATGAAAATCCATTACAGGCGGCAATAAAATTGTGTAATCATCTGCTCGAGCATCTAGCTGGTAATCATAAACTTTGCAGGCTTTTCTTTGATCTACTCTGTATATCAGGTGACGTCCCCAACATTCGCCAACCGAAATGACAGTAATTACTTTAAAAACGTCGACTTCTGGGTCCCGCAAGGAACTGTTACCAGCACACAAAAAAAGTTACAAGCCTCTAATTTGATGGGAAATTGTTCGTTTGGCGACCACCTCTAATGATACGGTTCGTCGGTGTGAAAAGACGATTTAATTCGGTCACGTCTTCAATTACCATTCCTTCGGTGATTTTTATTAAACAATTCAATTATCAAATTATCAGCGATGAGGAGGAGCGATTCATTAGTTTCCAATCGAAGCTGGAGCTTGACCTTTTGAAGACAGTAAATTAAGATTTGTATTAGGCGATGCTCTTATCGCGCATAATATCATATCTTTTGTGTAATTTATAACGTCTTCCATCTCGTTCTTGGATGCTGTTGGAAAGAGAAGGTGTCATTTCTCACAAAAGTAATGGCGAACAGGTAGCTATTTCGGTGAGTAATTTAAATTAATACAAGGTCGGACAATTATCGCGTTTAAAAAATTTAATTACGTTTTTAAGGTGGTGTTTTTGATATGTTACACTGCTAGGTCGAAGTGAAGATTGAAGTAAGAAAAAATGAGAATTTTTGCAGATATATAAACTTCTGTCGGGTTCAAGGAAGCGGATAGGTCTATTAACACTAAAACCGGTATACAATTTCCAGGGATTGACTTTACACATGCTTTATCAAAGGCTGGTAAATTTTTCCAGGTTGAGATACGTTTCTTTGCCTTTCAGGTTCTCCTTATGTCTGTCAGGTTTTCCCCCGATGTTTCAGGTCTTTTTGTCTTACAACTATCTGGTATCCAGTTAGTTGCTACGCCCCAAAAATAAAGTAAAACCGATCTCATCTTATTTGACCGGTGCAACGAACAGGTAAACCATGATGGGTGAATAATGAACCGATCCGAGTGTCATTACACTCATGTTACACACTTCTCTTGACGAACATGACTTTATTTGTAGTCAAAATTTCATATCGATCCGTTGACCGCTGTATGAGCCTATTAGGAACATAGAAACAGACAAACATACAAATAATAAAACACATTCTATTTTAGTCAACAGTATCTCGAAATATGTATTTTATTTAATTTTTTCCTTTATTCAGTAGGAGTCGAGTAAAGAATATTTTTATACATAAATAAGTTTTTCGGTCTCCCTCTCTGTAGCAAGCAACATAAAATATAATCGGCCATGTGAGAAAAATGAACTTTCCAAATTGACTCAGTGACTGTTGTTGAGCTTTGTTGATGGTAACTGTGAAATTAAAGCCGTTTGAAATCGAAAGCAAATCGAATCATTGGTATGCGTGGGATTTCCATTAAGGATGGTTGTTTCAATGGACGCTATGTTGTTCAGGTGTTTCAGCAGAAGATCTGATTCGCTCCGTTGAAGTAATTTTTGTTTGATGAACAGCAAATTAGCATTATAAATTGGTTAACGGTACATTGCACGTCCTATACAAGAAATAACTTTTAAAGCAATCCTGGACACATCCACTATAAATTTTGGCACTTCTCCCTCGACTTCACCACACTATACCTCCCTTGTGAACTGATTTTGACGAAAATTGATGAGTGACATTTTATGTCCAAAATTGTCACTGTGATATTTTTATCGGACAGAGTACTCAATTTCGTCCGGTTTGAACATTAAATATTTTTTTACGAAAAAAGAGTGACATAATTATAATTGCATCAGACCTGGATATGGCTTTTAGTACTACTAAGAATTACACTCTTAGAGGAAGTGGCGATACTACGATGTGTCTAAAGCTCTGGGTGCGTGGTAGGCTTCTGATGCGACCGAGGAGAAGCGTGTCTCACTTCTATTGTCTCTTTAGCAGCTTTCTTTATTTCCTAGTTTTCTTATATTTGACTCTTATTGCATTCCACTTTTTTTCCTTTCAAGTTCCTCTTTAATATTTCTCCAGCCTTCTTGCTCTCCAATTTATGCTCTTTTTACTCTCATAATTATCACTTTTTGGCTCTCTTCTCCCCTATTTTCTAAAATTAAAAACTAACAAACCCAACCACTTTAGTTGTTACCAAGTTACTAAGTTGTAGAATCTTCTTTATCTCTTAGAACAAGTGTTGAAGAAGCGTCGTCAGCTCTACAGAAAACGCGTATGGACAAAGTACACAAGAAAACATTGAAATCACCAAAAATAAACAAAGCAGCAGAAATGTTCGATCATGTAGATCATAAATCATGAATGGTGATCTGAAAGGAAAACATATTTTTTGTGGAAACCTGAAACATAAACCAAAGGAAAACGAAACCTCTAGAAATGAAACCAGAAATTGAAAAAACTAAGGAAACTGTTGAAAGAAAGCTGAGAAAAACGGGAAGCCCGATTAAAGACGCAGAAAATCCAAAACGTCGAATAAACAAAATTCTTAGAAATTTATAGAGTGCTGTAACGAAGTTACTGAATTTTCCGAGATTCGAATGCAGCCAGCGACGTTCGCCGTCACGACCGGTCGGTTCCGTCAGTTCGCCGGCCGCTGCTTCACTGTTTGACCAAGGTCGCACACCCTAAGCCCAAATTCCAACCGTTGACATCACGAAAAAAATACTTCTCGGTGTTTCCCTTTACAGCGAACCAGTAATCCGTCGAAAATAAATGCTTCCTGGTGTCGTACCGGGATGATTATTGTATCATGTTGACCAGTAACCGGATACCGCCATCCCGAACTCGCCGCGGTCGTCTCGTTGGGAAGAGGACGCAGTGATAAGACCCTCACTCTACCGCATTGCGACAGGCCGTGCGCATCAGCCAACGTCACCGTCTCCTATCCAGCGTCTCTATAAAAGAAGCTCTGCTCAGCTGCAGAAGCCAGATGTGAGTCACTTCCGGTTTCTATCCACCGCCGGGCGTGTGAATTCCGGCACCCTCCGGTTCTCTGACTGCGAGGGCAGCCAACCGTCTACGCTTTTGTAACGTCCAGACGGATCTCACAAATCTGACTGCCGATGTCCGAACCTGTTCTGTAATTATTACTTAGTACCATGGGTATAATTGTTGACGCTAGATGTAGACTGTGTTTTTTTTATCTTCCCAACCTGGGGCCCAAAGGGGCTCCTGCCAAAGGGCCGCAAGGGGGGCCCAACGGTGCTCCTGCAAAGGGGGCTCCTGCCAAAGGGGTTCCCTTCAAGGGGCCCAAGGGGGGCTCTTTCACAAGGGGGCCCTTGCCCAAGGGGGGGCTCTGCAGCAGGGGGCCCCCATCTATCACGAAAACTATAAAAACAACATTAACCTATAACGGCCTAATACAGTAGAATTTTTTATGGCAATTCTGACTTTTTTCTGGCAATTCTGACTTTTTTCTGGCAACTTCGAGTTTCATGTACAGGGAAATATGAACTGTGTGGAGTATATTTTGTGATTAATTGTTTTGGATTTAGATCACCTCGCTGTGAAGGGATTGCTGTTTGGGGCATCCTAGAGTATTTTACCAATAATTAGCTTTTTAAAAAAAGAAACCGACTTCAAAAAGCGAGAAATAACTCAGTACATGTATTATTACATGTGCTACCTACTGATCTGTTTGAAATCGGTGCCAAGCCAAAGAGGTTAACAAATTTGTAACCTATTGTCATTATACAAATATATCAACAACGTTATAGCGCATCAAAAATTCAATATCAGGCCGTCAACGACGTCTGCCCCGCACGTGTCTGCCCGTTTGGGATGTTTTGCTCAGAGCGAGCCCCCCACCCACGCTCACGCATTCCGGCGCGCGCGCGGTGGGACTTGCGATGTGACGGGACCGGACAGCCTATCTATCTACTACCTATTTTTTTGGCTTGGCACCGACTTCAACCAGATCAGTAGGTAGCACATGTAATAATACATGTACTGAGTTATTTCTCACTTTTTGAAGTCGGTTTCTTTTTTTTAAAAAGCTAATTATTTTACAATTTTAAGTGATGGGTAGACCTAGTAAGGACGCTGCTCGAATGTGGAAACGACGGCTGGTTGAAAATGAAGATGAAAGACGCAAACAATAAAAAATTAAAACCAGAAATACTGAAACAATGATGAATTAATATTACTACCTGAAAAATCTAAGGCAATGATGACTCCCAGACGCAAAGACCTGCATAATTATTGAACGACTACATTCGAGAGAGTTCATAATAATTATAAAATGTGAGGATTTCGCCCGATTCCCATGCGATCACCTCATCAGGTCCGGACTTGCTGACAATGGAGTCCGGAGTATACCCTTTCAAATAAAAGAAGAATTTTCAAAATCGATCCACAATTGACGAAGAAATCGGTGAACATACATAAAAGGAAAAAATTGAGAATTTCCCTCGATTTCCATGCGATCCCCTCATCAGATCCGGACTTGCTGTCAATGGGACTACCTTCGGAGTATACCCTTTCAAATAAAAGAAGAATTTTCAAAATCGATCCACAATTGACGAAGAAATCGCTGAACATACATAAAAGGAAAAATTTGACAATTTTTCTCGATTTCCATGGGAGCCCTTTATCAGATCCGGACTTGGTGACAATGGAACCACCTCTGGAGTATACCCTTTCAAATAAAAGAAGAATTTTCAAAATCGGTCCACAATTAACGGAGATATCGGTGAACATACATAAAAGGAAAAAAAAAACATACATACAGCCGAACATAGAACCTCCTCCTTTTTTGAAGTCGGTAAAAAAGGAAGATAGTATTCGGCGTACCACGCTCTTGAGTTTAAGCCGCTGTTTTCTTCGTACTTTTTGCTCTATTCTCGCTCGAACAAATTTCTACTGTAAACCGTAACTGTGCTCGACATTACGGAATGTTACTCTCAATGTATCGTCTTTCTTCT